>JAODKT010001744.1:53162469-53200076 GCA_027576195.1 Cossypha heuglini | reverse complement strand
AAATTTTTTTTTGGGGGGGGGTCAGGACCCCTTTGGGTGCCCCAAAATAATTTTTGGGGGGGGTCAGGACCCTTTGGGTCACCCCAATTTTTTTTTTTTTTTTGGGGGTGTCAGGACTTTCTGGGAGCCCCCAGATTTTTTTTTGGGGGGGCCTGTTTTTTTTTTTTTTTTCGCTCCGCAAAAAAAAGGCGCAAATCATACACAATATTGTCTTTTGCGGTTTATCTTCCTGGGGAGAAACTTTCACCTCCTCAGCCGGGCGGTGAACGCGAGACTGATAGCGGCAATCATTCCTGCAGATAAATGAATTGAAAAGACGACACCGTCCCCCCCCTTGATGAATGGGAGCCGGGGGCGGAGCGCCGTGCGGGCGGACGTGGGCGCGCATTGGCCGGCGCCGGCTCCCCCTTCCCCGCGTCGCTGCCCCCGGCCCCGCCGGCTGCGGGCGCTGATTGGCCGCGCCGCCTCATCCATCGCAGGTATTGTGGCGCCCTGACACCGCTCTGACAAACGGGGCTGCGGCAGCCCCAACTTTTTTTTTTTTTTTTTTTTTTTAATATAATCCCATTTGAAAGGCCAGAAATTTGGCCTTTCAAAAATAGGGAAAAAATTGCCCCTTCAAATGGTAGTACATAGATCTGTGACACAGGGCTCTCTTAAAAGTGATTTGCCCAGTCGTCTTGGATGTATATTCCAGCTATCCATTGAACTACTCACAGCTGCAAGGTATGCCACAAATTCATCATATCACACGGTTCTGTGATGCTGTAAGTCCTTACTAATGCAGGTTGTTGTAAATGACCTCTTAAAGAAATAACTAACTTCCTTAAACATCTTGATGTTTTCCACAAATATTGTAGTGCTGCCCATGTATAAAGTGTGCATCCATTTGACTGATTTATTTTACATTTATTTTATTAAAATGATGCGAATGCTTCATGTAGACTCTTAAATAAATCTATTCTGGGTTTATACTAATTTATAAGCTTGGTTAATACATTAAATTTTGCTAGATTTTTATAAATGTTCTCTTGTTAAGCTTATTAAAATGAGAAATTATTTTAAAAACGGCAGTTGCACCAGTGTATCTATAGCTCAAATTAAGATGGGTCAGAAGATAGTATACATCAAAAAAGTCAAATTTTAAAGTCACAACTGGCTTTCTAATTGCCTCTGTGTTAGGTGCTACATACTGTTAGATATTGTTTACCACAGAATAGGTCCACTTGGGGTGTAAAAGGCGAATCTGTGGCTTTCTCAAAGTCCTGTGCAATAATTCTCATACAAACTCAGAAAATGGAACTGGTAATATGTCAATGATTACAATACAAAGAAGTTAAATATTACAGCTAATTTTCTCACTGAAATCTAATCCAGGGATTAGCAACAATGGGAAATCTGTTTTATTTGCATTTAATTTGTACCTTCACACTATTATCTCCCATGTTTTACTTTCAGGAAATGTGGTTCAGGCTATTATAACCACATTTCATGCTGCAGTTGCACTGTTATTTGAGCTCTATGTTAGGAAATGACTTACAGAAAAAATAAAGCCAGCATACTTTATTTTAATTATACTAGAGTTCTGTCTAAGTACAAAAAAATAGTACAGCATATATTTAATATGGAGCATGGATTAACAGTTTTATGAAACATAAAATCTATTTATATCATTTTCTATTTACAAATCAGTTATATATCTTTCAACAAAACAAATGCCTATAGTGTAAAAATGAATAAGGGGAACATCAAACTAGCAATCATGTAAGCAGTAAATAATATCTTAATTGGCCTGGAATGCTGGAGCTTGATTTTTTTGGAACTAGGTTTTATTTATTGTTCTATATGGCATATTTATCTTTCCAGTAATTTGTACAAGTCTATACCCTTTCCTCAATATTAGATCCATGTATGGCTTTATACTGCAAATCCCGTTTGGGGAAATAGCCAAGTAAGAGAAGAATCGTTGCTTCTGGAAAAGCCATCAATTTAAAAACTTTCACTGAAGCAAGGATAACTTCACAGTATTTACACTTTATCTTCCGATAAAAAAGAAGGGGGCAGAGGGAGAGGGAAGACATGCTGCTATTATGCAGTTGCCACCCAATGAATGCTACAACAGTCCTCTGCTCTTTGCTGGTTTGGCAGTGACAAGAAAATAAGGAAGGATCCCGTGTGCACTGGGAAATGTCTTTGAAATGCTCCTGCCTGTTCCTTTTACCACTGACTAGCAGGCAGAAATGGGTATGGTGGGCCTTATACATGGTCTGCAATCTCTGGATTTGATTCTCCCAGGAGCGTTTGTGCAGATTTGTTCTTAACACCCACACCGTATTTCAAGCCACATGGCACTTCACCCCACGCTTCACACACTACCATGCAGCTGAGAACTGGCAAATTCAATCTTCCTCCACGTCTGCTGGGAAATTCTCCTCCTTGCTGAAACATAGGTATCTGCTGCTAAGTCAGTATACTGGAGGAAGGGGGAAATTTATCAATGACTCTCCTCTTTCTTATAAAAATATAGTTGAAAATGTCACCGTGGAGATACTGCTCAGTTGCTTTACTTAGGATTGTAAAAGACTGGTCCTGAAAACTGCTTCTGCTGTTGATGGTAGAAAAAAAGAGTTTACCAACAGCAGTGTTGCACTTGCCCATCTTCTGCTTTTATGAAAGTGATGCTATAAACACGGAAAAGATTGTGATCTGATAGCTGTCATTGCTCTAGTATAACCTTAGCTGTCTGGAAATGAGCTAATTAAATTTTTTGGTGTGTCTTTTAGAGAATACATTTGCATTTGACATAATTAGTGGTAGGCAGATCCAGCTATATCCAGGGGGAATCTCAAGACAACTGCTTTGCTGACTATTAGTGCCTAATTTCTGAATGTCAAATCCTGCACATCTTAATTTCTAGAGAATAAGCTCAATTGAACTTGCTCCCCAGTTATGCAAAAACTGTTCAGATAAAACCAAGTGGACACGAATGTAATGAATGTGGTTATTAAATTGTTTCAATTGAAAGAACCCTATTCTTATACCATCATAATGGGAACAATTTATCCCCACTGATCAGCCTGTCTCTTTTTTCTGAGCTCTCTTTGATCTTGAAGCATATTGCAGTGGTGTGTCCTATTGAAAAGCAAAACTGGGGCAATTTTAATGCTTTTGTACCTTACCAGTGCTCTATTTTTTCGTTGTTTAAAAATAGCTGTTAATTATAAGTGCAGTTTAAATGTCTCAAGTGACCCAGAAATGCAGGTTGGAATGAGACAGATTGTGTGTCTCATATAAAACAGATGTACTTTCACAGAGCATCCTGAATTCAGCCCTGAATATCTAACCTTCTCTAAGGTTATTTCAATCAGGTATTGAGCTTGTCTAGCGTTTAGATATAAAATCCCTCACATTTTTAACAATGAAGACAAAACATCTATATTTACCTCAAGAATAAAAAGCCTCTTTTTCTGTGTGGGTTTGTTTTGCTGGTGGTGGTTGATGGGATGAGGGCATTTCCCTTAGACTCCAGAGACTCAGGAGACTGTACGCCTCATTTAATCTCCACCTCTTCTGCCTCTTAATGTAATAAACCTCATGCCCTTAAAGAACATTTAGTGTTAATAAACTTTCAGGAGATGATCTTATTTTGACTGGATTAAGCACTGCACAAGTACCAGCCATATCTTGCAGACATAAAATTTCAAGTTTCAGTGTTTTGAGTGGCTCAAAGTAGTTTTTTATTTTCTCTTCTATCAACAATTGCTTTTAATTCCTGTCTGTGATGGTGTTCATCAAGAGAAGTCTGAAAAGTAGGGTGCAAATAAATTAAGGCAAGACAATGATTTACTGGAGGGTCTGAACAAATCAGTTATTTGTATGTCTATTTGCTTATATGTTGTTAGCAATTTACAGACATTTTAATTCATCTACAAGACTTGGTTTCAACTTTCTGATTAGAATAGGCTGTTAAGTGCATTAAGTTTGCTGAGCACTCCCATTTCCCTGAAGATCAGTGGTACACATTTCAAAGCCACCAGCACTTCATGAAACTGAATGGGTTAATGGTGAAGGGAGCCAAGCATCAACGAAACTTGGATTGTACATTGAGATCTCAGTCATTAGGAGAGACTGACATCCACCTAAGGGCTGGAAACTGCAAGAATAATTAGTCTGTGAGTGTGGGAGAAGCTACCTGCTCTGGGGATGAGCAGCAAATGTGATCCACAAGAACACTTTAAACCTTTTTCTTTCTTTTTGGCTATTAAGTATTATATGTGTTTTTTCCTTCGTATCAGCTAAGAATAAGGTGGGAAAAAAACAAAGAAAAAGGAGATAATAGTCCCTCAGGACATCCAGTTTTTTGGCTAATAAAAACATTTTCTTAAAAGACCCAGAATTTTATTGCTCATGCTCAAACACATCCTCAAAAGTCAGATATACACACGATGAGTAGAGAAAAATCCTCATTTGATAGTGAGAACAAGTATACCATTTTGTTTCCCACTCTCTGGGAAATAATTTTCAATTCAATGCTTAGAAAACTTCTTCTGAATCTCAGAGGATGTTAAAAAATATTGCAATACTGTGAGTTCAACATCAAGAGAAGCCATAGACCTCAGTGTTTTCTAACATCAGTCCCTAAAAGACCTCATTGATTATATCTGTCCATGGGAACTTTCTATGACTTTGGTTATGGAAACAAGAGTGTTTCCTTTAACTATTCCCACTTTTAACACTTAATGCTATCACAATGGAAAACAACAGGTTTGAAATGCTGAAATGATCGCACATCTATACCGGAAATAAGAAAACTGACATTTGGAAAAAGTGTTTATCAGCTATTTTTCCACCTTTAGAGGAAAATATTTTGGTGCATAAAGGACTCTCAAGGCAGAGATGTCAAGAGAAAAATTTCTATTAAAACTCCATGGGCTTTGTTTTGCCTTCTAAATTTTCACATTGTTATTTTGTGAAGCACAATGCTAGGACTGAGCCTGAGTTTAAACACCTGCATGAGTTAACCACAATCCTTTGACAAGGCAGTGCAAACTCAGACTCAAGCATATGCTAAGAATACTAATAAATGAATGCCATTCTGATGTGGGATACACTCTTCAAAGCTCCCCAGCAGTGAGAATCTCAATTTGTATATAGATGAAACTATTTAAACTGGACTCAGTATGTTCTCTAATGTTTTAAGCAGGGACAAATGTACTGCTAGAATTGTGCTCAGTTCAAGAAAGCTTTATTTCAAGGTGATTTGGGCCAACATTAATTTTTGCGCTTTACTTTTGGATTTCCATTCTCTAATGGCTGACAGTGACAATGCTACTATGCTAAAATCAAAGCAGTCTGATGAACGAAGTCACAACTGCTATGTGGCACTTCCCAGACCTCTCCAGCCTTCCTCTCCCCCACAGCCCCACCTCTGCACACACACAAAGGATAGGCAATCAGCTTAGGAAAGGTTTTCATGTTTTGCTTTTCACAGAAATTGGCAATCCAGAAAATTTGTGTCTCAGAAACGAAAGAATAACCTTATAGAAGTAGAGTGGGTCACAACACGTGAGGAGAAATCATGGAGCAACAACTCTCTAAGGAGGCAGAAGTCATAAAGAAACTTTTCTGAAATCTACACAAAAGACTGTACAGGTGATCTAAATAATAAATAGATAACAAAAGAAAGCAGACTGAAAGGTTAACAGGCAGCAGTGATAGAGGACTCTGCAGCTTTATATCTACTTTCAGTCCCAAACTGGTCTCCACTGAACTGCTGAGCTGGTTTTATGAACTAGTAGTTCTATTCAGATTTGGATAAGTTAATGCAAATATACTGAGTTTTTGTGTTGGTAACATTAGTTTGACTTTTCAAAGTATGATAAAAAATTTTTCAGTAAATTCCTATTTGTCAGGTAAAAAAATCCCACTGTGCAATTATGCTCGCTGGGAATAGAACTGTTATGATTTCTCCCCTTAGTTCAGACATAAAACAGAACAGCTGTATCTTGCACATCAGACAGAACATATACATGCATATAAATACTTTCTATACTCAATCTTTGCATTTGCTTACATAAACTGCAATGAGTGAACCTAAAATATCCCTCAGTTTCAGAAAGGGATCCAATGATTTAAACATCTATGATCCCTCCAATGAAGCCATCTTTCCACTCAGGATTAATAAAGCTTTTGCTGTCATTTGTCTCATTTCAGACACTGTGTGACTGAGGGCCTTTGGAGGAGGTCCAGAGGAGCGGAGCAAGAACAAAGTCAGGGAAGCATGATCCATGAAGAAA
The DNA here is from genome assembly GCA_027576195.1 of Cossypha heuglini. Taxonomy (NCBI): domain Eukaryota; kingdom Metazoa; phylum Chordata; class Aves; order Passeriformes; family Muscicapidae; genus Cossypha; species Cossypha heuglini. The sequence goes on along the minus strand of JAODKT010001744.1, from coordinate 53,193,780 downwards.
CCCCAAAGAGAGGTTGATCAGCCTCTAGAAATGAAAACTGCCAAAAGATATGGCCACAATATTGCCCTGCTGAAAATTCTGGTGCCAAAGAGCAGAGAGATTTGTCCTCCCTAAACAGAAAAATTTGTAAAAAAAATTATTTATAGGTTTGATCTGCAGGAAGATGCAATCAGGCTGGATGCTGCAGTTTTTTGGGGGAATGGTTATGGGAAGATACTACAACTAAAACATGCTGAGGTGTTAAAGGCAGCTTAGACAGAAATAGCTTGGGAATGCATTTGAAATGTTTACAAACCCTTTCATTTTTTTTCTTCTAACTAGTCTTTATATTTCCCTTCCCAGTAACTCATTGCATTTCTTCCTACTCTAAGACTTCCAAATAAATGTTTATTGTCTCCCACAAAACTGCATTTATCAGTGTGCTGCTCCTTTTCTCTCCTTCCCCTTCTCCCGTGCTCTTTGTTTCAGCTACCCATGCAGATATATCAACAAACCAAAATAAGTGGAAAAAGTATAATATAAGGAGATAAATGTGATTTTTGGTGGACCAAGAGCCTGTCTTTATCGGTGTTTATAAGTCTCTCATAATTAGCATTTTTTTGTTTTACATTTTGTGCTTAAACCCAAACTTGATGATCCTAAAACTGATGGCAGTGTTTCAGCTGAAGTTATATTCATCTGAGTTTTGTAATTGTAACTGCTTTATGCTGTATTTTCCTAATGAGACTACTATTTTGCTTTCATTTTTTGCCCACAAGTTCCTTGGCATGCAGTGATGAGAAGCTTGGAGCCAATTTCATGCTTATGTTATGGTAATTCCAAAACTGTTTCATGTACACTGAACAAACTCTCCTTACGGGAGGTGCAGAAATAGGATTGTTTGCAGACAGTGTCCTAATGGGCAAGTTTCTTTTGTCTGTAATTCTTACTCTTTGCTTTCTTGGTCATACTTTGCCTCTTAGTCTGTAGTTCAATGAACTTTATTCTTAGTGATAGACATGCTTCAATAAAAAGTGAAGAAAATATTCTGAATAAGGGTTTGCATAGTAGATAAGGCATTTTTTTTTCCAAGGAGGAGGTCTTTCAATACAAGATGTAGAAGATAGGTTTGAGATGGAGTAGGCTGCTCATCACCAAGCTATTACAGAAACAGGAGGGAAAACCAGCTCTCCATTGGCCCTGGAAAGAATGAACAGACATTACACACATTGGTTGGTTTGTTTAGATTGTTTGTTTGCTTGGCTTGTTTTTTTTTTTTTTTAAATTTAGACACACAGCTGAGATACTGGTGATAGTAACTTGCATCCATGGAAATTTAAGGAACTGTAGCTGGAGCAAATACTTCCTAGGAGAAATCAAATCAATGATTACCTACTACAGAGATCAAGTCAATGAGTCTGTGACATGTTCTAATACTGGACCATACTGAACAACTGGGCATTGATTCAAAAATATTTAGTTACATGTGTATTTAAAAATTCTTACATGAAGTGGACTTATCATATACTGCATAGTCCCATTTCCCAGGGCTTGTGCTTTGTGCTCCCACTCGTCGGGGGCTGCTGCCAGCACTGGTACCCAGTTCAGTTCATCCACAGATTTATCAGGTGCTGTTTGTCATCACGAAGAAAGCTGTAGGCAGAACTGCCAAGAGGATGCTGCTTATTACATCTTTTTCTGTATTGGCTCTATTTGAGAGCAGAAGTACAGAAAAAAACCTTCAATAAGCTGCATAATTCTTCTGTAAATAATATTCCATTCAAAATAGCCAGGAAATTTTTGCTGCCCAGATTTTGTGCCATGCTACCCTTTGAGACAAACTGGTGTAAAGCTCAGGATATTTTGCTAGGTTCTAAATCCACACTAATCACTGAGGAGGTAGGAAATAAGACATTCTTTCTGAATTTCTGTGATTCCTGGCCCTTTACTCCAAATCCATTAATACACAGGGATTTAGCAGGATTGGACCTGCTGGTAGCCAATTAATTGACTGACTCTGTAGCTGGTGATAAGGAAAATGATTCCACTACAATTCAAGCACTTCATTACATCCTGCCCCAAGTCAACATTATATATATTTTCTAAATTTCAAGATGGAAAACATGCTTTCAGCCAAAAGATAAAAGCTTTGTGCACAGAAAATTGCAATATAGTCCTTTATATTTTTATATAAACTGAAGTTAGAAGACTGCTTTCTTCTGTCACAATTCCTTGCTGCCACAAGGGAAAACTTACTTGGCAGCAGGAAAAGGAATCCATTCTCAGAGGTCAACTTAATTAATACATCATTGTAAATTAACTTACTTTATTTAGCTATGTGTGTTACTTGTGAATTTTATCAATAAAGCATGTGTGTAAAGATGCAAGACACAGTCCTGTTTCTAAAACAGTAGAGAAAATGTGATAGACTGAATTTGTTTCAATTTGATTTGCTGACTTGTGGAGAAACCTTGAATCAATCAGGTAACTCTTCTGCACCTGACTTTTTGTTCTTTAAAATTATTATAATTATAGCCCAGAATATCTATTAAAGGGGTTCAGACAGAACTAAAAAATAAAAGCAAAGTGATGCTAGTTCCAAAGAACCAGTTGAGGTTGGATTACTGAACTCCCATAAGATATAAATGAGCATTTTTTTTCACTTCTAATCATAGCTAATTGCAACAAGGCTGTGATGAAAGTAATGGGAAATTTAGGAAGATTTGATGTAACAGTGTGAGAGGAGACTGAAAAGATCAAATAGATTAGAGGGAAAATGGAGTTAAAACTTGATCTTGCTGTCCCTGGAGTCAATGGCAAAATTCTCATTGACTTCATGAAGCACAAATATCCAGATTCAGAGGATGACCAGACAATATAAACATATATACATGAGTAAATGGTTTGGAGACAGTCAATTCCTTGAGGTAAAGAAGTGTCCTATCAGTGAAACTGCAATGGAGGCTCCTTAGAGCAAACAGAGAATTTTCTGCCCTTATGCAAAACTTCTGACATTTTGGCACTGCACAGAGATGAGCAGATCAAAAAAGGCAGAAAAATTTTAAAGATATCTACAACAACATATAAGAAGAATTCCCAAAAGCTAAGACAAGTGGCATATTATAGGACATAGCTGGAACCCAGAATTGTGTAGAAATTAAGCCTAGAATTCTGTAGGGACTATGCCCAAAGTAAATTTTCTATTTTGCGATTTTATGCAGCTTTGGCCATCTTGCCACTATCAAGGCCTGAGAAGACAATTTCACCTCTCTTCTTCTAACACCTATCTTCACCTGTCACACACCCATCATCAAGCAGCATTCCTCTTTTCTGTCCTTTTCAGACAGGTTATGTGTGGAGGCCAGTGAGCCAGCTGAATAAGAGTCTATTCTTTTTTCCCTGGAGGGAATGTCCTTAGGTGCTATCCTCTATAATTATGGTGAAGAAAATTCCTCCCAGCATGCTTCCCTGCTCTATGCAAATTGCTTGCACCCTATTGGTCATTCCCACTTTGCTCCATCCCTGAGCCCTCAGCCGATTTGCCTGTTGCTCTACCCCACCCCCTGCCTTCCCCATATAATTCCTGCTCCCTCTGACCTTTTGGAGCTCTTTTCATCCCTGACTGCTTTTGCAGCAGAAGTTCAATAAACTTCTCTGCAGAACGCCTTATGAGGCTGCTGTCTGTTTCTTCAGTGTCACCCAAAGTGGATTCACAGAAGAGCTGGAATCACTTGCCTCAGAGTACAGACATGCCTGTGCTACCAGGACTTCATTTTCAGGACGCTTCTCTCTTTTCAGGTCACAGCACTCCAACCACCACCACCCCGCTGCAACAGTTATGTATCAGGGATTTATTCCAATTGTTGAGGGCAGGAGGTATGGCAGATATCAGAGTTAAACGTGTAATAAAAGGAGTTACTTACTATTTAATTGTTTCCTATGCATCACTGTTTGGCTCCTACATAAACCTTTCATTTTTAGACTAACTCTTGGAAGCTGTTGGTTTGTGTTGGTGTCATGGGAACTTGGATCTTACATGTGGAACTACTTGAAGCGTGTGGGATTGCCACACAGCCAGGTATTTCCATACTGTTACAACTTCTCTCAACCACAGGGATAATAACATCTGAATCAGGCACTTCAATCAGAGTACAGGGAAACAGATGTGTCCTCCAAAACATTATATTATTGTCTTTGGATTTTTCCCTTTTCCAATTGCTCAGAAAATGTAAAATATTTTTCCTAAGGATTTAACATAAAGAAATAGTTTTTTCCATGTAATTTGTACATTGAAGGGGTTGAAAAAAAAAAATTCTTGTTTGGATGACACATAAAAAGGTGGTGATAATGCTTTGGGATTATATTTTTTAAAATGTTACTGTGAAGGTTTTCAAATTGTTTGTGTGGGAGGAGAAGAACAGTTATACTAACAGTTAAATGGAAACTACTCAAGCATCTGAATTTTACAGTATTTGTCTTTCCCACAAAACTGTGGATCTCCTTGTCACAAAGCATAATGTCAAAGGTGTAGCAGAAAACAGATAGGAATTTGATAAAATTTGTTGGGAATCAGCTTGATAATTGAAGGTTGAGGCATGCAGGTCTCAGAGCTGCCCAGATGATTCTGGAGTTTGCATCCTGTGTGCATGTGTGAAGGATGTCCCTCCTTGCCCTGCTAGTCTCTTTTCCTTGGAGACTGACAGCTCTTTGGATAGAAATAGCACAGTGCTTGAGTCAGTATGGTCCTTCTCAATCACTTACACTGTGCTGTCTCAAAGTCCTTTGAAACCTGAATATTGCACAGGTGCAAGGATGTCTGGGGGGGAGTGAGTGGTGGGAAGTAATGACATGCTGAGGAATTTGAAGGAGGCAGAAATCAATATTCACTTAGAGTGTGTGGTACCTCAGGTGAAGAAATAAGCTAGAAATAATAGAAGGGGCTTTAAATAACTTGTTCACTGATTTTGAGCAAGGTGTCTCCTTCCCACTTCTCTCTCCTTACTAACAACTTACAGAATTAGACAAACTTCACAAGATAAGGATCAAATACACAGGAGAATGAAGTTGAAGTCTCTCTGAATAAAGCATGACATGCAGAATTTTACAGATGAAATACAGCTGAAGAGACACAAACACTTTTTAGCTGGAGGTAAAGACCAGCATGCTTTAGGGGAGCTCATCCAGTCCTAGCAAGTACAAGACAGAAGTAAGGGCAACATTTTTCAGAGAGCTCTGTACAGCTGCTACAACATTAGACCCGTGTGCAGTCAGAAAGCAGAGATGGAAAATAACTTCATGGAACTGTCTCATTTTAATTAGTCTTATATGAACTAATGCATATAGTCAGGAGGCTTTGACAGGTATAAGCAAATCTCTGTCTCTCAATCAGGAGTTTAGGAAGAGTGTTATCTTAGATCCTCCTAAATATGCTGACGTAAACACCTGAGCATCCAAGAAAACATGTCTTGAAAGTGAAGGCAGTGCTTTACAGTGAGTCTAATATTTGGAATGCTAAATAATTTGTTTTATGGAGCTCTGTTTATGGAACAAAAAAAAAGAAAAAAAGACCAAAAATTACCTAGAAATAATAGGATATGATAGGCATGAGGGGACTGATTTTGCATTGTTTGTGAAACCAGCTTCACTGAAGGCATGTGAATATGTTGAATATTTCAAGTCTGGGTCTGCAAGAAGAATATGAAAAATAGTGTGAAGTCCAGATAAAAATGGTCCTCTGTGCAATTCTCAGCCCAAAAAATGATGGAAAAAAATGAATATATTTTATACAATGATACCAGAGCTATTTTCTGGTTTAAAATTTAGACCCTGATCTGTCATGAATATATCAGCTGGCCCACACAAACCTTCTCAGCTTCTGCTTAGTCCAGTTGCTAACCATTAGACCTGGCAAAGTCTTGCACGCTTCATTAGGGAAAATGTATGGATTGAAACCTGACTAACCCAAAGAGTGAGAATTGGGGTTCTCAGAATGTTTTCCATGTTCATAAATGGGAAGAATCTCTTCAAAACTGGGGGAAGAAAAGTTAACTTAAAAGAGGTAATCCATGTTATTTGTGAATGAACAGGTAGTGAAACAAGAAGTCATCAGTCATCAGAACACTTGTCATTCTGATGTGTCATTTCTCTCAATTAAAATGTAGTTTGACTGAAATACAGGCTCAGACTCTGAAGCACCCTGCAGCTGCACTGGTTTTACAAGGCTGCAAGTCACAAGAGTCAGTCTGGGATCAAAGCTGTCCCCCTGACTTTTGCTTTTCTTTGTCTGTGAAAATGAGTTGTTTCCCACTTAGACTTAAACATTATAAGATTTGATAAATGAATTTTAACCCGAGGTCTCTTGTTAATTGGGATTTCTGAAATTTGTTGTTTCAGATAAAACAGACGCCTTCTGAAGATATTTGGGGACTGAGACTCATTCCAGGAAATATTAATTAATTCAGTGCCTAACTACTTGGAGGGTAGAGTCCACTGGCCATACGTTTGAAGTACAGAAACTCTTCTGATAAAATACTCTGTCCTTTAGCATAGTAGAAGCTGACTCAAACCCCAGTGAAGATTCTTTTTAAAAACAGTATAGATCTTTACAAATTCTTCATACCATTCAAACAAATGCTGTTATTGCTCAGAAACACTTCAGTTTAGGGGCACTGTATTCCACAAGAGCTGCTGTGTACAAGCTGGATCCATGCTGGGATCCTACTGGATCTCCATTCTTACTCAATAGTAAATGGGAGAGTGAAGAATTCTTTTTCTTCACTGGGGAAGAAACAACTCAAATTAGCCTGAACACATACATGGTTGTGATTTAGTGATTGTTGCATTTGAAGTTCACAGGAAAATCTACTTGGTGATGATTTGTTCATACACTTTCATCTTCAGTTTTTGGTATTCTGAAGATGAATTAAAGCTGTAGCATCTCAGTCAAGTTAAAAGTGCATTTTGCAAGACCCTTGTTTTTTTATTGCTTATTTACCCAGTTACTTTCACTAAGTATTAAGTGAATTAACAGATTTAAATTTATAGAGAAGGAGCTAAATGGTTTCAGTGAAACAGTCATTTAAACAAAAGAGTCACAGCTATAAATCAGAGAAAACATTACTTTCTTTTATTCGTTTTTAGGAAGTTTTAATTGCTTTTGACCATTCAAATTTAAGCCAAAACAGAACTGCTTAAAACAATACAAAGCAGAGCAAACACACTTTTTTTTTAAATCTATACTCCTTCAAAGACAATATCCATTAGTTCTCTCTTTGAAGAATCCTCCACTTCAGAGATCTTTCTTGTTTTTTTTACAGAATATTTGAACTTATTTCCAAGTGACCTGTAACTTTGTTAAGGATATGAAGGTAATTGGATAATACATTTACCATTTAATAAATTGAGAAATGTGTTTTAGCAGTGTGAGTATAGCTTACTCAGCACTTCCCTCCCCAGATTAATAACCTTTTCACTTTCAATAAAAACACAGAAGCCCTGGTTTCATATTATACTACAACAGACTTCTTGCAATTGATTTGAAAACATGAGCAGGAGAGACTGTTGCTGGAAGGGATGAGCACAACCAGCCCTGGTCTTGCTGCCCTGTGAAGGAAGGAATGGCAACCAATCAATGAATATGATTTACTGAGCCAGACCTGCCCTCAAATTGCTGGCCAGGTGAAACACGTGTAGAAACCTGCCCATTGGAGAGACAGACATGGGCATTATTTAATGCCAGAGATTTTTTTGGGAATGGGACCAAAAACACCTTCTGTGGGAGGAAATGTGAGAGGAAATTGCTTGTTACACAGAAAAAGTGAGAGGGAATCGTGCTGTGAAGATGAGGATGTGGCTGGCTTGGAGGAGAAGGTTTGTGTCCAATGCATGGAAAGGAAAACAGCTGCTGGAGTAGGAGGTATCAATAAGCCAGCACAGATAAGGAGGAAGCAAAGCCTGTGTGGAAGGTAAACAGTTCATGATTGAAAAGTGCAGTCTTGCCAAGAATAATAATTTACAGTTAAAGAAAGAAAAAAAGGCTAACATAAATATGGAAAAAACTACAAAAGGCTCAAAGGAGACTTAAAAATCCCCATTAACTTTATGATTCAGCATATTACAGTTGACAGTAAACGGAAAAAAAGAAAGACAGACATTACATAATTAAGTTCCTGTCAATCTACTGTTTAGTAACTGTTATCAGTCAAATTTTTATGTTAACTTGGGCAGCAGAGGTTGCTTTCATGCCAGAATTATATCAGAAATTCACTGTTTTGAAACTTCCACTTATCTAGAAAAGTTGCTGAATATTACTGGTACAAGGGACTAGTATTCATGGAATCAGCAAAGGACTTTAAAACTCTCACATAAAGATTCCAAAAGAGATAAAAGTATTACAGCAAGAAAAATCTTGCATAAAAATGTGTTTTCCAGGTCAATATTAAAACATTGTGAGGAAGCTTCTAATAGTGTACCTGATCTGCAGTTGAAACTGGTAATGTGAATCCCTGGAGCTCCATCTCGAATACTTAAAATTGCATAAATTGGTACCAGGAAAAAAAGATGTTTTCATCAAAACAATTTCAAAAATCGCAGGAGCGTCAGGAAGTAACCTAGAGAGCTCTGTATATCTCTGCCATGTAATAGCTGCTTTACAGTAAAAGAAATGTAGCAGTTGGCACAAAACATGGTACTTGGACTTCTCTCCACCTGTCTATGGCTGCTCAGTTGCAAAATCCTTTTGCATCCAGAAAGTCTCCCAGAAGAAATAAATGTTATTATGCATGATTCCCTTAGGATGTTAACAAACAGAATCGTTCTCCTTTCTAGGAGGAGACTTTTGTTTTTCACTAAAATAGTAGGAGAATGAGCATCCTTACAGTATTTTAACAGGAAATAATGTCAGAGAAAATTTCTCTTAATATTTCAATGTGCCACGGAGTAACAAAAATCTGCAAGGTTTGTGCAGCTGAATATATACATACATACATTTTTTAAACACAACTTTTGACATGGAAAATACACTACTAGTAAATGGATCCTTCTTCCCTTACATTCCCATTTCACTGGTGCTTAAAGGAAGGTTTAAATCTTTTATCTCTGGAGGATGGGGATAAAACCATTTTCTGACACACACACACAATTTTTTTTGGTGACATCTTAAAGAAATGTATAGAAGAAAATGTGAAGGTGTGGGCATGTTAGTGTCTTACCTAACACGTCCCAAACCCAAATGTAATCGATAATTTCCTATTAAAATGATACACTAAAACTGCTTATTTTTTTGTGTGTGTTACAGAGGGAAGGTTTACTTGCATTAATGCCCATGGTGTATACATGCTTGAGTTGCTTCACAGCCCTTTTGCCTGTTCAGTAGGGTGATAGCTAGAGGCAATCAAATGGTGGCCAGTTGTACAATGCTCCTTTGAGCAAGGTTTCACAGAAATGACATCTGTTGTGCCTACAACCCATCTTTCAGGGACTAAAAGAGGTGTTACTAACATTTCACTTCCTCATGCAAATCTCTAGATTCCTTAAATTCCCTATGTATTTCATCACAAATAGCACAATTTTCTTTGTGAAGACATGTAGCTTGATTTGGGTATTAAGAAGATCTTGAAATTCATGCATCTGGACTGGATAAGGCATTTCTTCTTCTCTAGGGCTTAAATAAATATTGTTATAGGGGAGATTCATCTGAATGAACAATTGAGGAAATTGAATCTGCTGAAGGAAAATGTATTTCTTATTTCTTGACTACAGTATCAGTAAGTGAGGTGTGACATTTTCACTTTAATGACATGGTATTTGCAAGTAACTCAAAACAAAATATTTATACTACATTCTACTCATCTTACTCACTCCATTAGTCCTACCACCTTCAAGGAGACTAGTACTGTGTGTGTAGAGCAAGTGGGATTTTGATCTTTATTCTCTTTTAGTATGCTGTCATGATAGGCTGGAGAGATATGCATTCTATAAGCTTAAATGGCATTGACTTTCCCTAGTTCTAACTGCTGTTATCTTCAAGTTGGTGCTGAAGTCTTGTACAGCAGTTTTGTATCTACAGCTGAGGCTAGTGTTCTGTTCCCAAAATGTACAGACATTGGAGGAGCCCCATTTCCCAACCTGCTTTGTGTTTACCTTGTTACCTACCTGAAGACAAATCTTGACTGTCTCATTTTCTGCAGGGTCGGTGGTTAAGATGATATTATAGCAATATTAAGGGGTCTGCAGGCTAAACTAGACACCACTGCTGCAAGTGACATCAGAAAAGAACCTCCATTTAAATAAGCAGGAAGGAAATGGTTCAATCCATGCACAGGCTGGTACTGACTGAGAAATGTGTGCTTATAAATGTAATGAGATCAGTGGCCACTCAGTGATTGCCATTGCTAAAAACATCTCATGCCACCACAACCTCGTGTAGCAGAAGGCCAGTGTTGTGGAGACTGCACTTCTGAGGAGGGAGTTCTTGCCTCAGAAAGGCTACAGCCTTCTTATTAAATAATAATTGACAAAAGATTTTAACCCCTGTGGGTTTCTACAGCATCTCGACATAAGTTGTCAAAGATTTCTTTTATAAGACGCTTTCCAATATTAATCTACTTAGTCAATATCTTACACTTCTGCATATGTATGTGATGGTTTCTAATTTCAGCTTTAAATATGTATAAAATTTATTCTGACTTTCCTATCACAGTGCTCCTCTCTTCAATTTTCAGCAGAGTGACTGCACTGGGTGACTACTGCTAGGGCACACCGAGATAAGAGCAGCTGCTGCTGAGCCTTTCAGTAGCAAGTGCCTCTAAGCCAGAGCTGTACCAAGCAGCAGGATGGGCCAAGGCAGCTGACTCAGGCAACACTTGAAAGGTCATTATAATAAATGAATTCAGACCTTGAGCGGGCTGACAGTGCTGGATTTACAAATCCCTTCTAAAACACATAAGACTGATTCTGTACTTTAATTAGCCACCTGGCTGATTTACAGCTTCAAAAGTAGATGTTTTAGCATGCAGAGATGCTAAACAGCACCTCTGCAAGAGCCACTCAGGCTGGTAAACCACTTCAGGTTTCCAGGTTGGCTGTTTGTCCAGCCTATAGCATTTGGTGGCTTCTGGTAATGAATTTTTTGTTTGTTTTAGAAAGAGCTTCATTCAAGGCTTTAAAGACCCTTGGTAGCACTTAGATGAGCAAAGCTCACAATGCAAAATGAAAGTTAGAGCAGTGAATAGTCAGGGTGTGACAACAACCAACCTGCAAATTTGGAGGTTGCAAAACTCCAAGGCGATATACCAGTTAATTCACATTAGTAAATAATTCTGCAAATCTAATCTGAATGCTGCATACTGAAATATTAATGTGCTTTTGGATTTGGTGAACTCACAAAAGAGTGATGCCAACATTGTGTTGGCAGTGACAGTAACTACACTGTGGTTTTCCCATACACATCTGGGGCAAAGAAAAAAAGGAAGAGAAAGAGAAGAGAAAGAGAAGAGAAGAGAAAGAGAAGAGAAGAGAAGAGAAGAGAAGAGAAGAGAAGAGAAGAGAAGAGAAGAGAAGAAAAACTAGCTGCGTGTATTTTTAACAGGAGCAGACTGTACTCAAAGTCTACAGGCACATGAATTATCTTTCTCCTCTGGTTCCTTATGAACTTTATTAATACCCATCTCCTTTGCTCCTTGAGCTGGCAGAGCATGTGCACTCTAAGCAGAATACAGACCCTAGCCCCTGTCCCTGATAAGCACCTTATCTCCAAAGATTTCGAGCCTTTGAAAAATGCAAGTTTGACACCAGCTTGGGTTTTTGATACATACACATAATGGTTAGAAGTGCACTATAATTGAAGCAAAAATACAAACTCACTTTGAATTAGTGACCATCATTGTCTTCTAGATCAAGTGTTTCACAGCTAGGACAAAAGAAAGATGACCAAAAAAAAATCACTAAATGTATCTGCAATGCAGATATTGCTTAACAAATCATACAATGGGCTTGGAATGCAGCATCTGCCGTGACCCATCCATTCCTGTACCTTGAGTTTGCTTCTTGTAAACACTTCTCTACCAGGAGTGTCCCTTTGGAACTTTGCAGGATGAACAGTGGAACAAGGACCTTTTCCAGAAAGCCTTCCTTCTTAAGATGTGCATGCAGCCCCTTACAGGATACTGTGCTCCCCTCCAAGGGCATTTGCGTTGCATAAGCTCTTCCAACAGTTTTTAAACAGGAAGGGAAACGCAGTCTGCTTGTCAAACATCAACTGGACACATATAAAATAGACTCAGGAATCTGTTGAGTCACTGTACTTTATAAAGAATTTAGTTTCACATTCTCAATGGGGTCAGAAAGCAACATGAAAACAGAAAACTCCTTCTGGGATCATGTCTTCTGCATTGAGGATTATCACACAGGCAAATAGTGAGTGACTCATGTATGCTGTTTTTTGACTCCGGGTTAAACTTGGAACATAAATTATGTCAATCTGCTGATATAAATCTTCCAGAAATCACAGTTGTCTTGAGTTATGTGGCACACTATTTTCCCTAACTGCAGGTATATTTGAATTCAAGTAGGCTGTCAAATAAATATTGAAAGGTGAAATGCACAGATGAAGGCAAAACACAGCCACTTAATGCTGATGTGATGGTCCTTTTTCATGTTGTAGGAGCCACAAGATTGTCATGCAAATATACAGAGATATTTTGAGTAAAAATAAGGCATGCTACCATAGAGTGTCTTGGGCTGTGAATAAAGATCTCTCATTTGAAGAAGTTATGGTTTAAAAATTTGAAATATTTTCCAGTTAAAGATTGTCTTTGTTTCCAGGTCAGCATTATGCCTCTAATTTTCAGGCTATTGCTTATGCCAGAAGACGCATAAGAATTAGGAATCAATTAATTATTAATAAATTGTAATAATATTTGAAGACTGCAGAATATAGAAGGTATGTAATAAGAATTGTCTAGGAATAAGGATGAAGAAGAATTGGTTTAAAAATTATTTTTTTTGAGGCTGTTTCTTTTGTGCTTTTTGATCATAGGCTAAGTTACAGCCATCTGTCTGTTTCTGCATCTATCTAAATACGTGCCTGAATATATTTTTGGAGGTTATGTCTAATTTACTGGGCCAGCAGAAAGCCACCTCCACTCTAGATTCATTCACTTGTTAAAACTTCAGATAAAGAGGACAAGGTCATAGATATGACAGCTTGTAGAATAGGAACTGAATCACAGTTACTTTCCTGTGCTGAGAAATGTAGGCACGAGTTTTCCTCTGTGATTCATTTCTTTTTGAGTGCATTCAGTTCCATCTCTCATGCTTGAGAATATTTTAAAGCTATGCCTTTGTTTTAGATCTTCCCGAGCACAACTTTTTGTTAGTGCCAAGAAAGCAAGAATAGGTTTAAAAATGCCGCTTAAATTTTGAGTACCTTGCACTGAATTTCAGATGTCCCAGGGGAGAATTCTCTCAAGATTACTGAGACTAGAATCAGTCCAATCACAAATAAAATTTGATTTTTAAAAAATGAAGAACAGCTCTGAATGAATAGCATTAAACAAGGATTTTTGAAATTTCAAGTTCCACCTATCTTGTAGAATTTAATTTTACTTGGTGGCCAAACCGTTGTCTTTGATATAAAATAAGGATCAATTCAGTGTTTGGAAGTTGTCTAGTATTAAAGCCTTTCACCACCATAGATGAAGTTCCAAAGTTAACATGTTGCAATCTTTTTCTTTAGTTTAATCATGTATATCAAACATATCTGAAATTAGAAAAATAATTATAGAGATTAAAATTTCAGTTTTTTTGAGGCCTGCCAGTTGGAATCCTTCATGGCTTAGGTATCCTAACCTAAAGAAATTATGTTTTCCATTAAAGAAAATGCTAGCAATGGCAAGCAAAAACCATAACTGACATTGCATCCAAAGTTCTTACTGAGAGAGACATATCAGAAGTGAGAATTTAATTAGTAAGGCATTCTTCCTCTACAGTTCCAAGCAGGCCACTGAGAATTAATAAAATTGTTTCTGACTTCAAAGGAGAATACTATAAAGAACTAGGCACTAGAGGGTCATAGGACATACAAGACACACAATTAGGTGAATTTACAGTGCACATACAATGCATTGTGCTGTGCTATGTGAAACTTGTGCAACACAGTTGTTTGCAAAATCCACAGCTTAGTGGCAGCCAAGCCCTCCAAAATGACACTATTTGACTGTGCTAAATATGCTTGGTTTCAGTGCCAAACCTCACAAAAGAAGAAGCTCCAAGAAAACATATTCCATGGTGTATATGATTATTTTGCTGTATAATTTCAGATAATTTACCAGTGAGATTTAGGCATAAGCAGACCAACAGTTTTTAAAACTTCAGTTCAGGGCTGGTAGAAGTACATGTTAAAATTAAGTAAGAGAATAATCAGTTTATCTGCAAAGCTCTTTGTTCACTCACTTCTACATAGCAGCTTCTTTTTTTGAAAGAAATCATAGCAACTGAATGTTAGATGCTATTTTTATTTTGCAAAATGTAGCATAATTATTTAGAACATTTGCTAAAAGAGCTCTTTCTAACCTAAGAAAAATGCATTGCAGTACTGACATAATATCTGCAGATAGTCTCTCATTCTGAATAGTTCTGCCTCTGTATATATTCAAAATAACATTAACCAGAGATATGAATGACTCACAGTTGGGATGCTGGGAGATAAAAAGACTCAGAAACCTATCGAAGACCAGAAAATACTTAAAAAATCATCCCATAACCTAACCCTTGTGAGGCTATTTGGCATAGGATGTTATTCTGAGACCCCATCACCTTGCTCTGTAACTGTTTTATGGCCCACATGCCAAAACAACACTAATTTAGTTTTGATATACATGGTCATGTCGTTCCTTGGAAATTATTACTGCTTTTATTTGCTATGTTGGGGAGAATGCCAAATCATGAGTGTAACACCCCAGAACATGTAAATGCTAAGGGTGTGACCAGAGGTTCCTTTACTGTGGGTCAGTACATGGGAGAAATACCAATCAGGTAGTCTCAAGAGGTAAAAAATACGCAAAACTTTGCTGGCAAAATACAGAAAATCAAGGAACTTGGAGAAGGATTTAATACAACATCCAATTCAACATAAAATTATTTTAAAAGCATTAACCTCGTCCATTAAACCTAGAAACCTTTTAACCAGTTTGATGCTCCATTACTCAAACTGTTCCGTGAAAAGAGAATTGGAAGAAGAAAGAGAGAAAGACAGGAAATATACAGACAAACAAACACATATCTACAATTTCCTGGTTTCCAGTGAGGAAGAGGCACAAACTCCATGAAGTTGATAGGGTTAAGGCCATGTGTTTCCCTCTGGCCACTGTTTAAACCCCAGAACCTCCTGGGGAACCTGTGGATCCTCCTCCCAGGTGGTCACCTGGGCAATCAGAAGCTGGGTTAGGCAGACTGCTAATGATTGACAGACACTGCAGGGCTGGAAGCCTGGGGGAGAAGCCCTACCCCCCACCCCCAACACCCCAAAATGTCCACATCCATCCATCCATCCATCCATCCATCCATCCATCCATCCATCCATCCATCCAGTCTCTGGCAGTGTGGCAGTTGCTTTGTGTGTTCAACCTTGGCTTGGATTCACTGCTTATATTTACAGTCTATGTATCACAGTGTGTGCTGCTACTTCAACATTTTATTCAGCAAAATAGAAATAGAGGTACAAATAAAAGCACCAAATGTGAAGTATAGCCAGAAGGTTTCCACAGAAATAACAGCAGGGCTACTTCATCTTTATAGCATTTGAGTCAGTGACATTGCAACTGACAAGATTTCTGCTTTGAGCATTTAATTTTGTAATTTAAAGTACAATTCAATACAACATAAAAGGGGGAATGTCCAATTCAGTCACACACATGGATCTAAAAATTTAAAGTGGTATGAACAGTACTGTACTTCATCCTGTTTTTCATTTGAATATATTTGTTGCATACCTGCTACCTGCATGCAAAAATAGTGGTACTCAGGCAATAATATATTCTGAGGATGTCTGAAAAATAACTAATACTTCATAACACAATTTTTTAGGTGACAGAACATGATAAATAAAATTTTAAATTCCTGCCAATTTCATAATTTATACTGAAATTCAGATCTAGGTATATGAGTGCAATTCCAAAATAATTCAGAAATAATGGAAAAATCTATTTGGTTGAGGAACCTTTGTCCTCAACCTGTATAGTATGATATTCAGCTTCATACGTTAGATTATACCCTATAGAAGGAGATATTAAATTAGATAAACCAGATGTGTGAATGAAGAAGTCAAAATTTTTGAATGATTTGGAATAGAGGACCATGACCTTCTTATTGTTATCTGTGTTTGTCTTCAGAATACAACATATTGTCACAGTAACATTTGATTAGTTACATATATGGTGAAAAATTATTATTCTCAAACAACATCATAATCCCCACCTCCTTGTTAAAGACAATATTATTACTACATGTGGTTTAATTTAGAAACTCTGATGACGTAGAACCTGCCATAAAACAAAATAACAAAATGCCTGAACAGTCTTGAAAGGTTTGTCTGCATTCTGTTATGAATAGCGAGAGAGAGATGATTGACCGGAAATAACAAGGCAATAACTTTGTGGCAGTCATGAAGGAAGAGAACCGGGTGATATTCCTAGCATGCTACACCTCATGGTGTCCCCAGAGAGATCTAATCTCCCTGTCTGACCAGGCCTATTGTAATATAATTTTAAAAATCCTAATAATTGGATTTAATCCTTGATGCAGCTGGTATATAATAAAATAAAACCCAGATTGCAGAGAGGCTATTTAGTGAATAGATTCAACTGATCTACCAGCAGCATGAACTTCATCACTGATGGAGGTGTCCTGGCTGTCTGACTGTGTGGCCCCTGTGTAACAGAATATCTGGACAGTCCAGGTACCTGAGCTACAGGGGATAAATCAGTTTGCCAGAGGTAATTGACTGTACCCACCAGCTGCACCTACTTTGTGTCAGCTGCTCTGTCTGTGGGAGTTTGTTATTGAATTCCATCACTTTTCTGATATGGGAAGTAGGTATGGTCATGTTCAGTTTGATCCTAAAAGGGATACTCAGAAATACTTGGAAACTTGTAATACATTACCTTAAAGTATTGAATGAAAACGCTTGGGACTCTTTACCTTAGACAGGAGATGTATGAGTAGAGACACTGTGCAAATATGTAATGCAATACATGCTCTGGAGCACACAGATCCATGCATTTTCACTCTTTCTGCAGTGTGAGAGGGCACTCAATAACATCAAAAGGTAGAAATTAAAGAATGATCAATTAAAAAAATTATTTCACACAAGTAATATAAAAAATGTGAAACCAAATCACAGAGGCTTTTGGAGGACAGGAAAGTAATAGGATTAAAAAAGAATTAGACATTTTTATGTATATCTGGAAGAGTCAGGGCTATAATTAAAGATACAAAGCATTTTGGAAGGGCTATTAAGCCTTGCATTCAAGCCTTATACTATCCTCTATTAACAAATATATTTCTACACAGACACTTGCAAGCAGAGATGCCTGTGTCTGATGGTACCCTGATGACGCTAGAAATGAAACAGCTTCTTCCACTTCAGGCCAGTTAGAGAATCATGGAACTGAGGAAGGGAAACTGAACAGAGCTGCCAGCTTACAAAAAAAAGGGTAAAACTTAGAGATCTGACACTTTGTGTCTCCTGAGAGTGGTACCAAGACTCTGGGTCTGAATCACTTTGTTGGCATTGTTCCTGAGTGCTAGCGTTCCCCTTTCCAGTTGTATCTTTTCACAGACATCATTCCCATGACATTTGGCTTTAGCATCTGTGCAATGTAGTGTAAAAGCAGAGCTACCCTAAAATTTAAGAAAACATTCAATAGGCAAATTCTGGAGCTTCTGCTGTATTATATTTACTTTTCTTTATGATTGCTAGGAAATTTATTAATTTATTTATTAATTTGTATACTGCTGCAAAGGTCAAATAGCTGGTACAGAAAATACTACATTTTCAAAACTTGGCTTAAATTTCTCAAAAATCAAATTAATATTTAGTTGCTTTTGTTATTTATTCTCACTGGGCTTTTCCTGGAGTATTGTATAGACAAGAAGTGTTTTTTCTCTCTCCAGATTGTTACAGCCACTTGCCTGACAGTAAGGAGGAAATACAGTCACACAGACACGAAAATAAGCAATGTATAACTTGTTTTCTAGGTTTGATAACCTTTCCAGCTGATTAGTCTAACTGTATAGAGGATGGGCACTCTGTTTCTCTGTAGGTGGTAAGGAATGATTATTTCTCTTTGCACCATCTGCATCTCATCACTCAACACAGGCAATGACTGACCTGAGACCAGGTTAAACCATGCTTTTTCCTGCAATCCTGTTATAGTTGTGAATGTAGAAGGAAGGGACTTACTGTAGGGTTCAGTTGTTGGCTTAGGAGCCTAAGCAAGACAGTTGACTTTAAAAAAGACAGAAGAGTGTTTCACCATGCTCTTTGACATGCCCAGCTCTCTATAGCGCTTATAAAATAACTCTTGATTATATTTGCAAAAACAATTGGAAAAATTTGGATCTTATCTTCCCTATCCATCTCTGTCAATACCAAAATGTCATAAAATTGTAAAGGTTGGAAAAGACCTTTCAGACCTTCAAGTCCTACCATGTGCTTCAGGCTTCTGCATCTTGCTTGTAGTCAGCTGCTGGAGGAGCAGGCTCACAGTAAATGTCCTCAGTTTTCTCTCAGTTGCCAGACCAAACTTATATTCATGGGTATTATTAATTAAGACAGATTAGAATATCTTGATGCTTTATTTAATATAACACAAATATAAGATACGGTGGTCTAATTTCAATTTTTACAGAGGCCTTTGCAGCATGGTGAATATAACGAGGTATTTAGAAGACCATGGAAGAGATTTGTACCACATGTATGTGATATGTGTGGCTGATATGGAGTGGCAGTGCTTTAAACCTTAGGCTAACACGTAAACTCCCAAGCTTTAAATAATTTTCCTTTGAAATGGGGAGTTAAAAACCCTTAGTAAAGCAAGCATGTGCAGCCTTCACATCAACATCTAAATCAGAATTGCTTGGTCTGCAAAGAATCTTGTTTTGCACACCTGGGCTGTAACATACACTAAAGGCTCTATATGATTCACCTCACCTCCTCACATAACCTTGTGTTTTTAAAATATTATCACTTAGCAAGAACAGAAAGATCACTTGTAAAGATAAAAAGGGAAAAAAGACAGAAACTAGAAAATGGCATTTTTTGCTTTAGGAGTAAATACGGGGTGGCTAAATCTGATTATTTATCTCCAATTTTATAGCAGCTTTGCCATAGGCTTGTTTACAGATCTTCTCTCCTGTCATTGGCATGAGCCAAAAAGTCTCCATTTGAACAAGCATATGTCCTAGTAATGAGTCCTAGGGGTTCCCAGTGCAAGTAAAGTCTCAGCCCCTATAAATGGGACTAAATAGCAAAAATGACTGATGCACACCATGAAAGATATTAAACAGAGACATGGAAATAGGATGAGCAGTTTACTATACAGACATCTATTATCCTTTTCCAGCTTAGAGTTAATGCTTTTTCTGCCTCAGAAAACCCTGTTGATGTACAATTCAGTTTGAGTAGACATGTACAATTTTATGTGGTTTCTTCTTTGCATTCAGTAGCAAATTTTTTTGGCAACTAATGGAATGCTAATGCAAAGGTCACTTCTAGCCCAGTAATTATCAAGCGGAAAAATAACAGGACTTTATTTTTAAATTGATGGGAAATATCCAGATAGATCACCTTTTATCATTAGAAGACTATGTTATTGTCTTATAGGTGATTGTTGTTCCTCATCTTCAAATATAAACTGAAGTTTTACCCAGCCTGTAGTTCTTCTATGATCAGACCACAATGCTGACAAGATAAGGGACAATTATTGTCATGTTGCCACTGCACCCAATGCTGCTGAGCTGTCCTGTCTTAGAACAACTTCAAGGCTGATGATGCAACAGCAACAAATAAATAAGGGAAGCTAGACCTGGTATCACCATTCTGCATTTAACTCTGTTTCCAATTACAGAAGCCACCACATGAGCTCAACTCCTGTACAATACAGTATTGTAGAAGCTTTGAGTGTGTGATGCATGTGGGTGGGTGAATACCAAAAATTCAGGATGCTCTTAATTCCAGTCCAGTTTATTTTGCCTATGGCATCCTTTGCCAGTGGTACAGAAGCTGTCCTACCGTTGGCAGCACCAGAGTTGGGAGTACTCCCTGTGCTGGTAATGTTGCATAAAAAATTAAGGATTGAATAAAAAAAAAAAAGTCAGGAAAGGGGCTTTATACCCCTTGGCATTCCCTCCAATGGGTGACAAATTAGTTTAAAAAGAAGAGCCACAAGAAAAAAGATCAAAACCACCGACAGGCTGCAACTGACTGGAATTCAGCAAGGCTCAGGGGTAGGAATGAGATAGCTGTAAACTACCTTTGCTGCTCTCTTAATTTAGTGCTGATCTTGTTCCAGTTTAAATTGGAGAATCCTGACGGCTGCTCTGAGTTATAGGGCTTGCCAGCATTCTCAGGAGGTTTTCTTCTTTCTGCTGTTTGTGAAGTGAAAGTCACGCAAAGAAAGTACCTTGTGTCAATCACAGTCTGGGATTTCTTTGATGCTGGCATTTACTGAAAATTCTGTACTGTTTTAATATTTCACAGCTATCTTGTGACAGTGGCAATAGCAATTAAATTAAAGCACATAAAATGTTTTCTTTAGATGTACCTTATCAATCCCAGTCCTTCCATACATCTCTTAACAATTTTGCCATCGAAATGCCAAAGACATGATTAAATAAAGGTGGCTGCTAAAACTCTTTATGTTGGTGAGCACTCTATCTCTACTCAGCACAAATGCTAAGCAATTAATTCTTAGCCATGACTTGTACCACTGGCAATTAAAACAGGGTCGGGCACAAGAATTTTTGAGAAAAGAAAAATGCAACGTCTAGCAATGTGTCACCACATTACTGCTGCTTTTAATCCAATAAAAATAGGAACTATATAAGTCAAATGGATGAAGAAGGGAAGGAGCAACAGACATGAAGGTAAAGGTTTGTCATCACACTCTTCTGTTGACTTCTGTATTAATTTTTTCTGATAACTTTCAGTCGGCCTACTCATTGCCCTGCAACACATAGAGTGCTAATTTGATTATCATTGGTACATGCAGATGAAATACAGCTTTCCCTTTGCTTATTTAATCCTATGCCTCATTTTAGCAGTGAAATCAGTTCATTATCCAGTTTCAGGATTATACTGTAATTCAAAAAATCACTCCAGCATACAGAAGGGTCCTAAAACCTCTGTGGTTTTAGGTGCATTTAAAAGGCAGTGATTTTGGTGTGGCTTAAATATGTGGCTCAGTGTGTGTGTCAATATCAAGGATACTGTCAGGAGAGGGCTAGGATCCAAATGTCATAGATTTGATGCTGCAGTTTGAGTAGCTATGCTCCAGCATATCCTGTTTCAGTTGTAGCTTCTTGACTTCCAACAGCAAGGAAGCTGTGTTGTCTGACTGTTGGCATGAAAATTGAATTAAAGAATTTATCTTTGATGCTACTGGTAATTCCCAGATCTAAATTTTTTTTTTTTTTCCTTCAAGATATGGATTTTGTTAAATCACAGGAAACATTGGTTTTTAATTATTTCGCAGGATTGTTTGTGGAGACAGGGTGATATGGGAATCACTTCCTTGTTTTTGTGGTTGTTTTCTTTCAGAGATGAAAAAGGCACACTTAATTCACCAAACCCTTGTGAAAGACTCTAAGACAGTCATTCTTCTGGAATTTCTGCTTATGTTTCTTAAGGAAATAATTATCCTTTACACTTATATAGCACCATACATGTGAGGAAAAAAAAAGGCAAAGAAAAACAGATTCTGAGATTTTGACAGAAGAAACTAGAGGAATTCTCATGGGATTCTGAGAGTTGCTGAGCAGGAATAGAAAATAAAAAGAGTGAGAAGATATTTTTTCAGGTTCTGCATCTTAGCGAAAATAGAAGTTCTCTGGGGGCCTTCTCTGAAACTTGTCACAAAACTGAGATCTAGCCATCCTAGGCTAATGACAGTCATCAATGAAAGTTGATTTTCTTTCAACTGGCAGGTTGAAGAAATAGCTAAAAGCAAGAATGGAAAGATATCTTATTTTTTATTTTCAGATTTTTGGTTTGCTGTTACCTGATGATGATAATTTTGCAGAAAGTATTCAATTGATATATAAGAGAGTTTGCAAAGGTGACCAATCTGTCATGATTATGATAGTTCCAGGCAAATCTACGAGATTGAACAAAGAAATAATAATTTTTAGGATTCCCGCTTAGATAGTAAAGAAACTCATAGCTTCCTGGACATTCTACCTCTCTTTTGATCCTATTACAAACATAATTTCTACATTGACATAACAAAAGAAATTTTTCCTAAAATTTCTAAGTATAATTTCAGGACCCAGTTAATACCTCTGCTTTTACAATAAAAATAATTAAAACAATTGGCATTGGAAAATTGGTACCCCATTATTTCTAAACACCTCTGTTTGTGTGTGCTAAAAAGAGTTTCAGATTTTTTAAACTTAGTGACTGTTATCATAACAAATTTAATTTCCTTATTCAGCCATCACTCAAAAATTTTATCATTCCTAGAAGTATTCTGTTTTTGACTCCACTCATTTTTAAGAACTTTCACAATGCAGAAGAGTTTGATAAATAAGTAAAATGAGCAATTGAAAGCTGAACATTACTCTGAACCACCTGGTTGTAAAGTAATATTTATGTACAAATGTGTATTTAATTTAAAAATATTGTCCTACAGTCACTTTTACTGTCATATAATGATTAAATTAACACCCTAAGTTTTGTTTATGAGACAATTAAAAAAATTTAAGTTAAAAGGAATTGATACACTATTTCAGCTATTCTACAACTGGCTGTATACACTACAAAATATATGATGCCTTAAAAATCATCAAACAGGCTCCATCTGCAAAATACAAAATATATACTCGAATATGATTCTTCCAAGGTTAGCACTGCCCTGACTGATATAGAGCTAAATCAAGATGTGAAATCAGACTGTAGGTTTGGGTTCAGAGTTTTCCAAGAATGAGGAAGTTTGTGTTTGGGACATCAGCATCCATATCCAGTGCCACTAAGGAGGACTTTGATCTGTGCTGTCTGCCTGATGTGGCGTGAATTCTCTCTAGCACACCACTTTTGGGGATCCTGGGTTATCAGGATAAATACACAGCTCTGAAGAAGTAATATTTTTTATGGTTTTCTTAATTATCCCTCTTTTTTTTTTTTTTTTTTTTTTTTTTTTGTTGGTACACAAAAGTGTGTGAGACTTGAGTGAGAACCTCCAGGATATTGCCTTATCAGGCACGTGCACCTTCATTCTACAGCACTGGAAGAAAGCACTGATGCAGACCACCAGTGAGAGGTAAGGCATGCTCTTCTCAAAAGCCTTCTAAATGCCCACCATTGCTTTGCTGTCTTTTTTCATTTTTGCCATTTTAGCAAGCTGTCCCTCCTAATTACTTTTTTCTTTTCCTGCTACCAAACTCAACCACCAGCAAGAGCAGATTATCAGTCAGCCAAGGGAATTGGCTTTCTGCTCCACTGAAGTGCCTAAGCATCTTCTCACCCATTTCTGCTGGGCTTTTTTGGCCTCTGGAGGTGTGAGCTGTCATGGGACAGAAAGGCTGACCTGATCATAGGTTTTACTGATGGTCTGTTGGAGAGAACCAAACAAGTTTTCACGCATACTACATCATGCTGATCTGTGTAAGAAATAGAGGGTCATTTACCCCTCCACCACTGTTGTCTCTTCTGGCTTCTTTGCTCCTGGTTCCCAGCTGATGCACTCAGATCCTCAGCCTGCTTATGTGTATGTCTTTGTTTCTTTCCATGTTTAACCTCATTGCATGATGGCGTTTTCCTGTGAAGAAGGACATAAATGTTGATGCACAGGTCACTGCTGTGCCACCAAAAAATGCAGATCTCATCAAGCCTGTCCTTTTGCCCCATATATAAATGAGCTAGTGCTTTGAGAGCTGCCATAGCAAAATGGGTTTTGTTGATCTCTGACCTTTATCTTAATGTAAATAATGTCCTGTTGAGTACGGAAACCCAGATGAAATTCTGAGGTGCCTGGATACCTAGGACTCCAAATAGCAATTGCAGAAGGAGCATTAGGACAAACAGTAGTAATTAACAACTGTAGTACAATAAAACTCCTTCCTTTTTTTACTCTTTCCCCCACTCCTTAGAGCACTGTAGGTGCACAAGCTTAACTATCAAAGTGACAGCAGCACACTGCTCTTACCTGCCCATGATTTGGTTGTGAAAATCGGGACAAATTACAGCCCTGACATCATCAGCTCCCTGAGTCATAGGAGTTGAGGAGAACTTTGTGACACAGGCATGTTGGAGAGAGGGCCAAGTGTGGTGAGGAAATACTGAAACAATAGCACTCTGGATTATGCACTAGTATGATCTGATTTAGGGATGATAAACACAAGTTTCTTTTCCTATCCAAATGAGTTTGAAACATGGCCAGTGATCCTAATGGCCAATGAACTGAGCTTCAAAAGGGCAATGAGGTGTTTTAAGGGCAGGCAGTGTCTCTTTTCATGAGCATGAGCCCTTCACCTCTGTGACTGTCAGACAGATGCTTCCTGGGCTTTATCAATTCCCATGAATTGTTAAGTCTCCACATCTTCCTGTCATTTCTGCATATCTCTTTCACCTCACCACATGAGGTGTTTCAAAACCTGGTGTTTCAGAATTGGAAGTGTTATGTCAGCATTATTTCACCAACACTTCAGCATCATTGCTGGAACCCATTTCATAGGCTTGGGTGTTTCTGGAATTAATATGTGCAATGAAGAAGTTGTAGAAAGGATTCAGGTGTGCAATCTGAATAGCAAGAATCACAGAAGACCTTCAGATGCACATATCTCAAAGGAACCAGGAAAATAATTTTCCTGTGTCATCTTGCAAATGTTCACCTAATTGTCATACTGAGGTCTTAAGGCTGCATGACCTGAGGTCTTCTGATTAGTGACATTGATTCCAAAAGCACTAAAATCAGCCCCTTTCATCCTGTTCTCTGGATCATAGGAAGATCTATGGTTTAACTTCCAGAGCTAGGAAAGAGATGCCAATTTTTCTGAAGCTGTTGGTTTCTGTTGGTTTTATAAAGGTAAACCTACCCAAGACACTTGTGCAAACTCCAAACCACACAGAGGTACACTTTTCCTCAGTTACAATCAACTGTTTAGGGCATGTTTAAAAGAGTGTTATTTTACCTCCCATCTCAGATGTAAGAGTTAGCCAGTGCATTCACCAAGACCTGAACCCTTTCTACCATGCATTCATGAACATGAGACACCTTTGAAAGAAATACTGCCTACTAGCAAGGGCCAACCAGAAAAAGGCATTTCTCAGGCATTGGACCAAAGACAAGAAAAATATAACAGATTCCCTTTAAAAACTTGTCTGGAAATGAACCAGATTTTTAATGTGAATAAGTATCTACGGAACCCAAAGATGACATGAAAGTTTTAGGTACCCTGAACAGAAGAAAAAGAATAGAAAAATTGATTTAAAAAAAAAAAAAGAAAGAAAATTATGCTAAAATATCTTTCAAAAGCTAGATGATTCCCTGACAAAAAGAACTGAATTAGTTAAAAGAAATAATCTGATAAATAATACAATGATGGTACCCCAAGTTTATCTGTTTATCATATTTCTATTGTAAATGATCATTCTTCTCCTTATACTTCAGCAAATCCTTCTCAATGTTTTAAGCAATTTCTCTCAGCTAATAAGTGACCTTCCTGCATTTTTCTGTGGCCCAGTATTTCCTCATATTTCTGCCACAAGTTTTTAGTGCAACAATCTGCAGTTAGAACAATGAGAGACAGAGAAGCTATTTCCTCCTTTGGAAATGTCCAGGTTCCTTTCTCACTTTTAGAACTTTTTTTTAAAAACAAAATTTTGATGATTTCAGGTCAGCAACAGTGAGTCTTTGAATGGAAAATTCAACAGCCAGACCTGTAAAAATGATGCCTTTGACAAGAAAATCCATATATTGCTATTTTAAGTGTATATATGCTTAATAGTAACAACAGCAATAACAACAACAACATATGAATTATTAAACATTGTGACATGTTTTTATCTGCATGGCTAGTTGCTTTTACACTGTTTGCATGTTGGTTTTATTAACATTGGAAAAACAGTCCAGAGTTATAAGGGGGTTGATGTTTCCAGCCCTTTCTGCCTGCACAAACCACAGGGTGGCTGATGATGTGACCACACCCTGCCAAGAGAATCTAATATTTTTTTTTTTTTTTTCCTTGGGGTGACCGTTGTCTCCAGCAGGTTCTGTACAGAATGAGTCATTAATTAAACCTGAATTCTTTGCTGGTGGCCTATTGCAGGGCCGTGGTCTATTCCTGCTTGTTCTACTCCTGCAAACAATATTTTGGGGGATTTCAGGCAATGTTATTTTTGTGTGATTTCACATTTTCTTCACTTTTCCTTCTGCCTCAAGTATTCCTCTAAGAGACAGAAAGGGAAAGGCTCAGTTAAGAAAAACACAGCCACCTCCAAAGTGCTAAAACTGCAATAAACCCATCATCTCTAACAACAGCGGCATGAAAAGATAAAACCCAGTCTGCCAAGAATGTAGTAACCACCCATTCACTTTTAAATGCTCTCCACACTTCAATGCACAGACCTAATTACTTTTCTGCATTCCCAAATCCACTTTGCAGGGCCGCAATCAGAAACCTGGTGTTAAAATATTTTAGACTCTAAGGATCAAGACTAATTATGGGCCTAAGCTGCACCTCTTGGTTTCCTTATGAAGCAGCCTGCCCCCTCCTCCATCCACTCCACCCCCTTCCCTTCTTTTGGGATGTTTAAAGCATGCTCCACTCGAAGAAAAGCTGTCCAGTCTCAGCCGGGGGTGAAGTAAAGAGAGAATAAAACAAAAAGCTACTCAGTCCAATTCAGTAAGCTTCAATGAAGCTGGTATATTTAATGTGGGCCCAGGGTTTGCCTACAGAATTGTGACAGAATGCAATATTCTCAACAAAAAAAGATGTGTTTAAAGTCGGGCAAGGCCCCATAAGGCTGTTGTTGGTGTTTAAGCAGTACACCGAGGTATTTAGCTCTAAGGGTTTCTAAACATTCCAGCTGAGAATAAAACCACAGCTTTACAGTAGCTTCTTAAAGGTTTGGGGGGCTGGGAATGTTCCCTCCCCCTTGCATTGAAAAGTCAATAAACAGTAGGAAAGATCATGTCATAACAAGGATGAAGCCACCTATTACAGGGTATAGTGATGGCTAATGGTGCTATCAGAAGGACTAATCCCATATATTAAATGCTGTAATTATTATAATAAAATTATGGTTATTATAATGTCTAGGCACGGGGCATTTTTCATTTTGTGTAGCCTGAATCCCTTGCTGACCATCCACCCTTCCTATGGCTGGCCCTTGCTGGAATACAGGACTCTTAGATAACGACATCAGCATCTCAGGTAGCAGCCAGCACTCCAAGCATGTTTTCTGTTACATTTATTTTATATTTCCTGGCATTTACCAAGCTGCTTTAGGTCATTTTGTCTGGAGCTGCAGTCGTAAATACTTTAATTCGTGATGAACCATTATGTGCAAATTTGACACAAGTGTTTTTCCTCCATGAAATACTTCTAGATCCACTTACTAAATAACAGTAATAACACCCTCATCATCATCATCATCAAACAACAACAGTAATAATAAATGGAGACTATTTACTCATTGCAATATTAGTGGTGAACCACTTTCAAGGACCTTCATGGGAAAAAACACCAAGGAAATATTTTGTTCTCTGATGTCTCACTCTCTTACCTTTACACAATTCAGGATAGGCTCAGATTATTGCAGATCACATGGGCACATAAATGTTTTAAACCCTGGTCCAGTTTAGGACAATCAAAATTAAATAGTCTACCTCAGCTACTGATACAAGGGAAAGGATTGAGACAAAAGGACGTTGAGAGGCAATAGCTCACATAAAGGTTTAAGAAAAATAATAAGGGAATTACCAGAGACTATGCACATTGGTTTACAACTATCACTTAACCTTCCTTGTTAGATAGGTAATTTAATCCACTGAGTAGCATCAAATACAAGAGCAAAAGGTGACCAAAACAATAATTATTGTCACAGAACTCAAAGGCTTAAACTGATAATTCCTAAGAAATAAAAACAGAGTTCTTTTCATAGTATATGCTTCATCTAAAGACTGAAATAAGAGCTAGGCCCTAGCTGTGACCCTTTACACTTCAAGGTGAAAAAGTAGGTTAAAGGAAGTAATGGCAATAATCACAGGGCTTTTCTACATAAAACAGCCTCTGAGTGGAGGTCAAAGATCAAACACTTGGGGCACTACCTGCGTCACACAAAGATCTCTTCTACAATAGAAATGAAGTACAAGACTGGCAGAAAACAGCAAGAAGACTAATCAATTCTAAAATTATTAGGAAAAAAAGAGACAAAAAAGAAACAAAAAGTCTTTGAAGATTTGAAAAGTCTGAATGAGATTAAAAAAAGTGTGGCCATTCTCTTCTCAAATTTTTGGAAAAATAAGTCTGAAGATTTCCTGCCTTTGACAGAGAGATTCTACCATAAATGAATGTTAAATATTTCCATTTCATCTTCATCCCCAAATACCAGCTACATTCTTTTGCATTATCTGAAAGGGTCCTCACATTCCTTTTTGTACAAGTTTGGACACTTTTACAGAGAAACAAAGATGATATTCTCTCAGTATTATATTATTACTTTTTAATTATTGTTAAGCTTTTGGATGATTTTTACACCATAGCAAGTAAGATCCCCACTCTGAACTCGTGTGAGTTATAGGAAAAGATTTAACATTAGTAATCATCAAATGAAACACACTTCTGCCCTCCTTCACTTTGGCTGTTTGAGAGTTCAAAGGTAGATCCTCACAATTGCATTCAAGAGCTTTCTGGACTCGCTGCATAACCTGGGGGTATTTTTCAAGGATTTCACAATAAAGATATTCCTTAGTTTTTACTTCAGAAGATTCAGAGGTGAATCCGGTTGCCCAATTAAAAAAATTTCTTTATTTTGCAATCAGTTTTAAGGCAATATTTTAGCATTCCAACAACACCCTGTTGACTTTACCAGTCGGGTAAAGACTTTCTGCCTTTCTTCAGGCTGAGTATATATAAAGATTTTGTTGGAATCCGAACACACTGCTCAGCAGTGAGCAGGATTCAGTGCCAGCAAAGCAGAGGGAACTTCTTCATGAACACTCTGTACTCGTGCACAATGAGGTTACTTGCCTGGCTCGGTTTTTTTTGCCTTTGGTCTTTGAGATGCAGTTGTCCAGGTATGTATTCATCCCCCCCGACAAACCTTGAGACAGAATTGTGATGTTTATCTGCTCTACAAGCTGGGCGATGGACCCCTACTTCATCCTTAAATTTTGCTATGAGATATAAAACTGATATGTGAAGAAATTCAAACAGCGTGCTCAAGTACAGAGAACTGGCCATCACCATGATACTGTGTGTTTCTGCTGAAAAGGTTACCACAAATATCATATTTAAGACATCACAATGAAAAATACAAATGACATATAGCATTAATTGACTGAGTTTTCAATAAATAGCAGAATGTAAAATTTAAAAAGTAAAATTTAACCAATGCAATTAATGCATCATTAATAATTTATTAATAATGTATTAAACAATTAATTGCCAACCAATAATTAATTATTAATACTTTCTGACACCAGAGTGTGGCGCTATTTTATGGGAAACTTTAAAAGGCAGGTACAATTAATGCTTCCTAATCTCTAAAATGAAACAAAATAATAGGTGTATGCTGTGCACCTTTTTTTTTTTCTTCAGTGGTAGTAGTGACAAAGGACTTCTCTCATTCTTTGCTGCAACTATGGAGCAGTCAAGAACTCCTTGGATGTCTCGACATTTTATATCATATAATCTAATAATTCACTATAGCATCAGGTCACAGAAGGCTGATTCATCTATCTGACACATTCAGGTATCTATAAGATACATGCTAACCCTTATGTTCGTACTGTACAGAGCACATTCTAGAAAAACTGGAGGAATATGACTTGACATTTTTTCTAATGGATCAGAGACTTTGCAGGGGTGGAAGGCAGAAACATAGGCACATTGTCCCTCTAATATTTTTTATATTGAGTGCTGAGCTGCCTCCCCAAGTTTTTAAGATAGACCAAGAGGATCTGAGACATGAAAATGCATTCTTTTTATCATATTTTTGCAATATTGCTGTCTAAATTTTCTTCATATACAGGTCTTAAATCATCCTCTAATGCATGTCACCACAGATATATCCCTCATTTTTAAATGCCTTTAATATGTTTAAGTCAAATATTTGCTTTCATTGTCAGATATGAGAATTCACTTCCTTGTGATGTAGTTTCAATTAGCAATTATTATCTGATTGACTTCTTGGAAAAAAAATTGGCCTCAATACTCACTGTGTTAGAAGGTATAATGATGGCTACATTGGCCTAATGTTTAAGATCTTGGTCAACTAGCAGAAGGTCAGTGAGGCTTATACTATTGATGTGATCTGACTGAGCATGAAGTTAAAATTATAGTTGCACAATGAAGGTGGTGTTTTGAGTTGCAATGTTTGCAATTAGCCACAATGTGACCTTCCTGTTTCATCCCTTAAAAGAGGAGTTATGTTATTGATTATTATTCCTGGCATTGCTGTAGTTTATTAGTTTTGTCAGGTTTATTTTATATTTAGTTATTTGTCACATGAGGATTATGTGGCAAGTCATGGAGTATGTGCCACACATTTTTTATTGCAGCAGATGTTCCTGAAATAGATGTAAGCATCTCTGCAAAAAAGCAGCCCCTCTGTGCCAGATTCCAGCTTGTGCTAATGTGAGAACCCAGTAGGCTGAGAGAAAGAGTATAAAGAACCTTTATCCATTGCTGCTGCAATGACAGTTTCTGAGTTTTGAAAATGCACTAGAGATTGCAGTGAGCTGCAAAGAGAACAGGGGCAGCTGGGGCCAAATCTTGGGTTTGCCCCTCTCTCTGCCTGGCTACACTCCAAAGCACAACTGGTGCCACTTATTAGTGCAATGCAATCCCTTTCTGAATGTAACACAACATTATTAAAATATATATATATATATA
>JAODKT010001744.1:53137446-53162369 GCA_027576195.1 Cossypha heuglini | reverse complement strand
ATATATATTCTCTCTCTCTCTCTCTCTCTCTCTCCCTCTCTCTCTCTCTCTCTCTCTATATATACATATATACTATAAAGTATTTTTGTACAGTGTATGCATAATCTTCAACAAGTGGCTGCATTTTTTCCCCCAAACTGACTCTCTTGGGATGTGTTGAAAGTATCTGGCTCTGTGAACTCTCATATTCTTCTACCATATTTCATTCTGTTATTCTCGTGCAGCCTGCAAGGTCATGAAAATCTTTCAAAACTGTCTTCTGTTTTCCCTGGTATTGAAGATGCCACCAAAGCATATGTAGTCAGCACATACGTTTTTTTTTTTTCTCTCAACATAAATGAGAGATTTAGGTAAGTTTTTTCCTAAGAAATAACCTCAGTAACAACTTTTCCCCAAATTAATAATTTACTCTAAACCATTTTAGTATCTGAACTCAACAGAGATCAGTTTTTCTAGCACACCAGTCCCTGCCCCTCCAGCTTCACCAATGATTTTTACATGTCACACTATCAGGTAGTTTATTGAAGCCTTGTTAGTGATTTGTCTCATTTCTTTAATAGAAGGGAGTCAGTTGTCTTTTCCAAAAGATCTGTCTGGCACGAGCTTCTTTTGGTTACTCCAACTGCTCACTTTTTCATCTGATGTGTACCTGCTTTCCATATGATAGATTAAGAATCTAAAATCTGTTCTGATGTTTATGTGAAAATAAAAACAAGGCTGCTTGATGAAGCAGTACTTTAGGACTGACCAGGGATAACCTAGTTTGCTGGGAGCACTGGTAGAACTGGTAGGGCTAGTAGTTTAGTGGGCTTTGCTATGACCATTTCTGACTGGGGAGATGGAAAAACCAGCTTGAAGTTCAGGAGAAGTTTTAGAGATGAAATCAAACTCATGACCCTGAGCATATAATTCATTTGTCCCCCACGTCCTGTAAGTGAGAGCAGAAGCACAGACTCTTCTAATTTTATATTCAGCTGTGCTCCCCTGGTTTTCAAATTCTGCTACTTCAGTGTGTACCAGCTTCCTGGCAGGTTTTCAACATCTTCTGGGAAATGCTGTCTTTTCCTGCAATGGTTTGAAAGTACTGTCCAGTAGGACATGTTGCTATTTTTAGGATATTTTTAGCCACAGAAGACTTGAGAAATTTGGACCAACAATGTAACTTTCTGGGCCTGTCTGGAAATACTGAGCATCCCAAATCAAACCACTGCTGTCAATAAATCAAGGTGTGTTCTAGAAGAGTCAGGAGATGAACAGCTGGCTTAAACTCCCACATACCATCCATACTTAATCTTTTTAAAGAATCAGAGCTGATGTTGGACAAGTTATTATTTCATGGATATCCAGTTAGGCATGACAGGCTGAAAAGAAAATGCAAGTGAATGTAAAATATAAACTAAGAGGAGTAAACAGAGCAGGATGTAATATCGGGTAACTGTGGCATAAGATGTTTCACCAGGAGTTGGGCAATGGGTCAGAAGAGTTTTTTGTAACCAATTACTTCTGTGGAGCATTTGTGAGTTAAAAAAATTTTTAAATAGGCAACTGGAGAAGCAGTGGTAGCCCATGTGTATGTACAGCAGACTCCCTGAGAGTCAACAATAAATTCTTCAAAAAAGAGAGCATTCCTACCAGAGACCTCACAAGTTGCACTTGCAGTATTTACTAATCTCAGCAGCAAAGGATGATATCTTTAGGGTAGAAGTTCTGCCAGTGAGACGTATGAACTAATGAGGTAATGGGCCATGTGCTGTGTGACAAACAAGCTCAGGTTGAAAGGCAGCAAAGGCACAATCCCATTTGGCAGCATGGGAGGCAGAGAAATTACATTCCTCCTGTTGTCACTTAAGTTTTTTTGCATTATTTTACTTGTGTTTGCTAGGATGCACAGAAGCCTATGCCAATTAAGACAAATAGGTGTTTTCTAAACTGAACTGTAGCATTTTCTAATGAGTTTGTTAAGGATTTGGTGCTAGCTCTTCAGTTATTGCCTAAGAGTACAGTGCATTTAATTTTTGACTGCTAAATTATTCTTGTTCCAGTGCATCTACCCCTGGCTTATGATATTTTTCTTTTGTCTTTGGATTAACAAGTTCCAGGCAGGTGCTTCAGGTACATGTGCACATGATTTTGCACAGATTTGGTATGCCATGCATAAAGAGCCACCCTTGCAAATGCCTTTCCTCTACAAGCTCTGTGAGAGAAAACTTTCAAACTACATTCAGAAAAATAGTAAAATTCACCTTTTTAATCTCATTTGGACACTTGTATGTTGGGATTCAATATCAATTGTGTTGCTCAGCAGCTCTGAAAAAGCAGGTAAATGATGGAGCATTGAATTACTGGAATTGCAAAAGCTCCAACGAGATGCTTGTAGACTTCTTGTGGAGCCAGCTACAAAACAGTTGTTACAATGAAACCTTAAGTATAAAGGGATATTGTGCTAAACACAACGAAGGCAGCGGATCAGAAGAAACCTCCTCTGGTATGCAATATCCCATGAAATTTGCCACGTCTGGACCCTGGTGTATATTGCCTTTGAGAGCTGAGGACCACTTTCTGCAAGATGCTGTCACTTGTAACTCTGAGACACTTCAGAAGTTTACAGAAACTGTGTTAAGTGATCCAGTGTGTTCCAGTGAGTCCCTATAACAAAAAGTAAAACTCTTCCCGAGATCATGCATACTACCATTCTAAGTTCCTTTGGAATTACATGGAGCCAGATCTTTCCAAATTT
The DNA here is from genome assembly GCA_027576195.1 of Cossypha heuglini. Classification (NCBI taxonomy): domain Eukaryota; kingdom Metazoa; phylum Chordata; class Aves; order Passeriformes; family Muscicapidae; genus Cossypha; species Cossypha heuglini. The sequence continues at coordinate 53,159,632 of JAODKT010001744.1, read as the reverse complement.
GGTTAGAAAGCAACAATATTTCCCAAAGCAGGTCTGCCTGTCTAGACAGAAAAGAAATTCACCACCACATGCCACACTGTTTTCTAATTTCAAGACATTTGGGTCCTCTATTTTGCTGCTTAGCCATGTCAGGCTGCAGCACCAAGCAACCTCATGGAAATACAGAAATCCCATGCTATCATTAGGATGTTCAAAGTCAGTCCTGAGATAAACTGTTCTCCTATGAGCTCAGAAAGTCCTGGTCCTAGAAGAGCCTGTCCAAAACCTAACCCTTCCTCTGCTAACATGAGAGTGCTCATGGGTAAATTGCTGTGACAAAATAATTCTGAGTCATCTTTGCTGATCTGGTGTTCAAAGGTTTCCTGCCATAATGCATGAGGATGCCCCTTGTCTCCACTGACATGGGCTGAAAGCAGCAGCAGCATATCCATAATCTCAGAGTGACTCTTTTCCCAGCCAGTGACTTATGGGTGGTATGCTGAGCTCATGGGAAGGTGCTGAAGGACCTAGGCACTGACTCAGCCTGGATTGGAAAGGGTGATGGAGTTCTGCACTCTGCAACTGTTTTTTCCCTTAATTTTTGTTGTTGTTGTCATTTGATTAATTACTCACGTCTGACAGTGGACAGGACAAAGAGCACTGGCCTTTAATGGCATTCATTTGTGAAGGAGATGGTGGTGCAAGAAGGATACACTTGTCTTGGGACAATGCATTCCAACACAGGCTGGCACCTATGTGCACAGTGGCCTCATCAGCCTTTCCATTTTCACACAATTTTTTGGCTGATTTTCAAGAAGGGGGAGTATCACAAGTCTCATGTTTGGGTTTTTAAAACAAACTTGCTTACCTTCACACAAGGGCCATTTGCAGAACAAGCATCAATCTCCTGTACTTCATGTGCAGGGTTTCCAGCAAGGTAATTCTCATGCTGGGATGAGCTATCTAGCCCAAGATGCTACACCTGTTTCATTCCTAACAAATTGGCCTCTGCCTACTGAAGACTGTCTGACCTGACTTATTATACCTTCTCCATAAGCAGAAAGACTCATATCATCACTGGGACAAAGGTGAACTGCCTGGAGACAAAGTTAGAATGAATTTTTTGCAGTCCCACTGCACCAGGCAATTAAACTACTTTGTCCCAGGGAGAGAACACCTGTAATGGTAATATGCTTATAAGGACAGAGCAGATTCTCCCTGCAATTCTGGTCCAGGTGAATGTATAAAACCAGGTAAACCAGAGTACAGTGTTTTGTATCTCCTACCTTTTATTCACAATCAACATGATCACCCAGATGAAGAAGCGGTATGGAACACCACTGAGGTGATCTGGAGGTGATGCTGCCCATGTCCATTAGCCTCTATGGAGTCAAATGTGCATAGCATGATGTACCACATGCAAAAACATGCAGGTATTCAAATTCACATACAGCAGTGGGTTTTGTGGGAAGAGTAAGGGGGGAAGTAAAGAAATTTATGCTTGTATGTGACTTCTGGTCCAGAACAACATCAAGACATTTCTAGTCAGTGTCAGCTTTAATTTAAAGAGTTGCTTTGTATTTATAGTCTTCTTAATCCCTAAGGCAAAAGAGGGTAATCTTAATTTAAAACAAAGAAACAATTAAAAACCCCAATTACAATGAAGATTTACAGAGCTAAATGTACAGAGCAACTGCTCTAGTTTTGTTTATCGCACATTTAAATAAACATACTTCAATTAACATGTTAGTGTCTATGATCTCTTCCCAGATTAAGGTTGCCTCGAGACTGCTTGGTTTGGCTACTGTAAATATGACACGAACTCCTCCCAGGAAAATGTACTTTACATGCTGTTTTTGAAGTAAATTGTTTTCTTCTTATATACCTACACAACTGTCACAGGGAATTGCACTGCAGATTTAGTGATGTTAAGTGTCAATTGTAATTTGGTGACAACCATTTTATTGGCTGTGCATATTGCTCTGCAAGGACCTGCTTCTCAGTATGGAGGCCACCGTATCATTAAAACCCACTGATCCTTCACTGATGGCATAATTTGACTGGCAGAGACAGGAACAGTGAGGGGCTTGTTTCCACCTGCATGGAATCTGCTGTATGTCAGAGATGAATTTGCCTTCAAATTAGAAACAGCACAGCAGACTGGTGCCTGTGATTTTGCTTGATTTCTTTTGAGGAGTTTCACTGGAATGGAACAGCTGATGCAAATCTGTTTAAATATGCCAAACATATACACTGTGCAACCTCTAAACTACTCAGATATTTTTATCAGTGAAATGCTTTCAGCTTAGGTGAGCCACGTGCTTTTTCTCCTCCCTACCCCTGCTTTTATGCTCTCAGTTGTCCATCCTTTAGTCTGCAAATCTGCCTTTGCAATAGGCTCAGAGTATTAAATTTTTGTGTTAAAAAAGGAGAAAAATGTGTTAACATAAAATCCATGTTTCAACAGATAAAATAAGTCATGCAAACTGTGTAAAATTTAGAGTAAGAGCAGAACCATAAATACATTCTGAAAATTTTATAAACTGACAATTCAAGTTTTGTGTTTTTTGCTAATACACATAGTGGTAACTTCTAGCAAACTGTGGGTCACATATAAAGAGTAGAAAAGTTGAAGGTATTATATATGTAATATTTATTTTTCACATGTATATGTTTATATATACATTATGTACTCATTCCAAGAAAGAGGAAATAGATTCTGAGACTTCCTTAGCAGATTTAAATCAATATAGCTGCCTTTCCATTGCCAGTATTTAATATCCTTTTTCAGCATGGCACTACAAGGAACAAAACAAAGTATCTTAAAAGGTACTTAAGAGAATGTGTCCCGAGTAATTTCATCTCATTTCACACATACTTGGCAGATTTTCTTAGCCATTTGATTTCACTGACAATTCTGCCAATGTTCACTTATTAGAATTGTCCTTATGGTAAGCTGTGCTTTCCCCTTTAGATTAATTTTATTAATTTTACATGTAGAAGAAAGTCTTTTTTTTTAAGGACAAATGACATCCATCAATATATACTTTTGTCCATCTACTGTTTTTCCCACAGTGCTTATTCTTTTTTCTTTGAAAAATCTTTATTGAACAGTAAACAACATAAATTATTCACTAAATTGTCCAGTGGCATCAATAATACTCTACCAGACATGCTACTTATGACAAATGCTCTGTGTAAGAGAAACATACCACTGAAGGTTTCCTCAGAAGCTCTAAACATTTCAACCTGCTCCATTTTGTTACTAGAAAGAAGAACTCTTTGTTGCTGTATGTTCCAAAGCTTTGGGGAAATGTTAATTTCCCCATGAGAGTAGGGAGCCATTTTTACCCACTCCAAAAAGAGGAAGGTGTTAGCAAAAGAACACTTTCCTTAAGAAAAAATTCTTGCTCTTAAAAGCTTATCTTATAGGAAAACTTGAATGTTTTAAATGTATCCTATATGATGAACTGTTGAGACTTGTACATTGTTCATTTTGAAGGAATAAACAACATGTATAAAAAAATATTTTTTATGGGACAAAGGTTTTTTTTTAATAATTGGAAAAAATACAAAAGAAACTCTCCACCCTGAAGAATCACCCTCCTGTTTTGCTGTGCTTTTAAAATAAGTCTGTTAGATTCTTGGCAACAATTGCCTTCATCTGATTTAGCATCACGATTTTATACAGCTTATGAGAGTTGAATAACTGCTTTATTCAGAAACAAACTCTGGCTTTAAATATTAAATTGCTTCTGAGGAATTTTTAGCTTTGTTTCTAGCTATTCTGAAAATTACTTTTGAAAGAGGAAGTGCTTTGCTATTAGGATTGTCTTTTTCATATCACTGATGTAGAAGCCTGGAGTCTTATGAAATAGCTAGATTATACCCACCACGTTCCCAAAAGTAGTATTTATATTCTAATACAATGTTTTGCATTGAGCATTTTATTTCAGCATCATCTAAAATGTTGTCTGAGGTTCTGGAATAAGGCAAAGCTTCCTGGGTGGCTACTGGTTGCATGGAGAAGAAAAATATGTTTGAGTGCAATTTATATAAATCAGGCACCTGAAAAAATGATGGCATAACAGAAAAGTAGGAAGAGAACTAGAGATGAACTACGGTCATCAGCACAGTGCAGAGATGATGCTGAGTTGTGTGAACACAACACAATTATTAATAATTTTCAACTAAAGAGCAGAACATTTAAAATATGTAGGCATCCACCAGATAAAAACAATCTGAGAGGTAACTGTATAGAGAGGTAAAACAGCTGACACGTCCTTTTAAAAGAAAGTTTTGTTACTTTTATATCCTGGCTGAAATGAAGATATCTGAATAGAAAAGCACAATATGCAGAATGTATATGTGAGTTTTTATTATTTTTGGTCATTCTAGTCAGCAGCAAATAAAAAGGGACATTAGTATTGACATCCTAAATCAAAGCTTCTATCTGCTGAGTCTCTTAGATGCTTTAACATAAGAAAAAGTTGTGCCACTAGACTCAGAGAACAAGTCTGTAACATATTAATTCTTCTTTTTGCTTCCTGAGTGTCATGATTTGTATAAATGCTTGCATTTGAGGCAGTGTATTCATTCAACAAGCATCTCTGGATTATAAATGTTTGGATTATTAGGAGTCTTGTTTGCATGTACCCAGTCAGTCCTTTGTGAGTCTTGCAAGATGCTTGGTCTCAGAGGTATCATGCATTGAAACTCCAAAACATCATCACAGAGCAAGGATTTCTCTTTATTAGTTCACCTTACTTGTATTGCAAAAAAGAAATTCAAAAGTAACACAAAGCTGCCATTATAAATCTACTGTCAGACACAAAAGACAAACCACATGTTTCTCTGCTGAAATGAATCTTATTCAATTAAACCCTCTCCCCCCAAACAGGAAGAAAATGAAAAAAAATCTAGAGGGAAACAGAGAGATTCTCTGACACATCTTGGTTCTCAATCTGTGCTGCAGCTGGGTTAGAGCTCCTCTAATGTTAGAGGACTGTGAGGAAAAAGTGTCATTCCCTCTTGGTTGCTTAGTTGGTTGTGCCAACAGCCTATGACTCTCTCCACGGACTGTTTTGGAGAATAGGCCCTTATCCTTTCCTAGTCCTGCCAAAATCACCACTGGAGCAAAGTGCTGCAGGAGGGTTTAAACATGGATGCAGCTGAATGAAGAGCCAGAAGCCTGGATCATGCAGTCTCTACTTCCTGAAACTTTGCAGAAAACTATGTTTAAATCCCTCAAGTGCAAGCAATAATGCACATCTCTAGCACTGCTCACTCACCTAAATGCACTCAATTTCTCCTCAGCTAAACATCCAGCATACAGAGGGAAATACCAAGATTTCAAAATACTAAGATTTGTAGCCAGAACATTTTTGAATATTTTTTGTAATTGGACCTGATTGGAAGGAGACATTTTTCCTTCTCAGAGTGCTGTAACTCAGTCTTGACTGTAAAGGATTAAGAGCAGGACTTTTTTTTTCTTTCTTTGTATTTGACATGGATATAAGAATAACCTAGAAGATTATTAAAGTTGTTAGTTTAATATAAAACTAAAAAGGACCAAATCTCACGTGTAAAATAAGAGCCAAATATTTTGGATACAGCCTTCAGACCTTTTAATAATGTTTAATACCTTTTTAATTAATGATGATGTCAGAGATAGTGTTCTAAGTTCAAAAACAACAGGTGTAAAGAGACCAAAAATTGTTTGAAAGGGGTCAATCTCGATTTATTTAATATATTTTGTGTAGACTTTACTCATATGTATGGATTGGTAAATGTGAGGTGCTTGAAGTGAAGAAGGCATCATTCAAATTAAAATAAAACTCAATAAGGCGGCATTTTTTTGATTTAAAAAAAAAAATGTTTTCCTGTTTGTTCTTTTGGAATGCTTTGGAAATCTCTTCCAAGTAGATGAGCTCATGAAAGTCTAACAACTGTCTCAATATTAGGAAAGGCCAGGACTGAGAAAAACATGTAGTGTGGATTCTATGACATCAAACTGTCTGCAGGGTTAAAGCAGGTTCAAGCAAGGTCACACCTTTCTCCTGAAAAGGCTTTAAAAGAAATCCACCCCACACCATGCTGCCACAAACCATCACAAAATCCACATCAATACATTCTGTGTAATGAAAGCATCAATTCACAGCCTGAGATTCTTTGTAGCTTTCTCTTGAAATCTGAAACCAAACCCACAAAACCAGCTGCTGAGTGGGAATGACAGCTTGAGAAAAGTCAGAAGACCACAATCATGTGTTAATTCTGCTTTTCACAAATTTGTTCAAGATATAGAATTTCTCCTGTTTGTTGAATCATGACTTAAGGTAAGAAAGTAGCTTGGGGTGTTTTTGTTTTTTAGTTTTTTAAATTTTGCAATTTTTATATTTTTCCCCGCTAGTGTCTTGTCTACGGAGCGAGAAACTCAGGACTTGCTCAGAGAAGTGCAATCTGTGAAAAATCATATTTAAATGTTTTTCTGCAATAGCCCATTTTCTGGGATGGCTGAAATATGCATTTTTTCCTAGGTAGCCTTCACTAGAAGAGTGCTTTTGCATACTAATACCAATTTTGTTCTTCCTTCAGCTTCCATTGATAAGTTAACACACAATTCTGTTGATATCAGGCACCATCCATGACGGCCTCTTCACAGTGGCAAGCAAGCCACTTCTCTTCTTGCAAATCCCAGATTTGCCTCATTTTTCAGTGTTTTCTCAATTACAGCACCTCTCATCCCAGTAGATCCTAAAGCACCTGCCAGATTAATACCCCCTGATATACCAATGACTGCATTTCTCATAAAAGTAGCATGAGGTTTTAACTCACTCTCATAACAGGCTTGACAAGGCAACTTTGTTCTTTAGCTAATGTTTTTAATTGGCCATACACTAGTTGTTAGGGTAGGATTAACTGTGAGCATATGAGCATTTTTTTATTTACTGTTTTTTTTTTTTCTTTCCCAAAAAGAGAGAATCTCAAGTCTTTGCTATGATAAAATTCACATAAAGACTTGACACTTACCTTGAATTTATAAAGGCCTAAGAACACTTAAAGGGGGATTACATTACAACAGTGTCTCTTTGTGACAGTCAAATTTGTGCAAGTTGTGTACTCCAGAAGACAGTAGGTTTGTATGATAACTGGACAAATAAGAACCTTCATTCAACTTCAAGTGCTTGAAAAGAAAACATAAGAAAGTGGAAAAAAGAAACGTGCACTATAATCATTAAGTTTTGTGGAAAGGAAGAACAACCTCCTGAAGCCTGATCTTTTTTTTAAAGGTGTGCCTGAAGTTAGCCTTTTCATGATTGAGGAGAGTTGTCTCTCAAAGCTTCTGTACTCATTTAAGTATGGGCAGGTCTGTAGGACAGAAGTTCTACCCCAGGAAGAGGAGACCAGTGTGACACGCCAGTGTATGAGCTGTGACCAACATGTGGGATATTGAAGTACCCCATCCAGCTGCATTTTGAATAAGTATGTGTATGTATATGGTCCTAGTAATAGTATTTGGTATGAAGAAATGACCAAAGATAGGAAGGATGAGGGAGTTTTTCGTAAGACTGGTGAACAGGAAACTTCATAATCATTAATCAACAGTGTACGCAGAGATAAAAAAAGAGCTGTAAGACAAGGAGGACAGCTGTGCTGCCTTTTGAAAACTGACAGTGGTAATTAAGGCATGTTCCCTTTGCAAAGCAGTTTGAGATTCCCAATCTACATCTAATAGTTTTTTGCTGGAAGATGGCATTCCCTACAGTACAGGTGTGGGTGAATGCTCCTAATTTGCTCCAGCATGGAGTCCGTGGTGTCACCTTGAACTCCTCAAAAAGGTGAGTTCACTTAGGGGCTACTGTAGTGAACCAGGATTAGCTCATCTACCCTTAATATCTAACTGACATAGGTGGAAATGTTTCAAGCTCTCAGACAGCAGCAACCACTAAAGGGGAGTGACTCCTGTAGCTACACAAACATCTGTCTAAGTCTTGGCTGTCATTGCATGCAAACCCTTGATATCAATCCATGGTATCTTGTGGAAATAATTTTAACTACCATGTAAGTGTTACGCAAAGAATACTTTATGCTTAGATAATATTCCAGTATCCAGTAATAATAAAGTAAAAACTCTAAATAATGTTCAAAAGCATTCATACATATTTTGTAAACTTGTTCATATTAACTTTTTCATTAACATTCCCTAGACCAGAAGGCATGATGCCAGGCCTGGAATAAGGATGGTGAAAAGCAGAAGTCTTGGGATGGAAAAACCATCAAGGAAAAGCTGTAGCTCTTTCAGTAAACCCCTTACTTGGCTTTGATTTTCAGAGAGAAAGTGGCATGGATTTGTGGGGCAAGCTTCAGAAACTCTTAGTAGTAGGCTAGAAATCCTACCAAATTCTTCAGAAACAAAACTAATTTATTTCAAGAATGAAATTATTGAACACATCAGTGAAACAAGGCTGGTAAGACTCTTCAGTGCATCTGTTGGCCAATTTCAGGTTATACCCCAGAGCCAAAGATTAGACTGATGTAAAGTTTGGAAACTACAAAAGGAATGATTTCTATCAGAATGGCATAGACATACATGCCTTGGTCTGAAAACCATGGGGAAAATGTCTGATTTTTTTGGATGTTGCTTCTTGGTGTATCCCATGTGTATCCTGTCCTAAAAGTGAACATTTGACCATTCCATAAAATTAACATTTCCCTTTAAAATTCATTGACCAAAATAAAGACTATTTCAACAGCATTTAAGTACATTAAATAAAGGAATTAAAATTTGCCTGGGCCTAACAGGACAAAATACTTAAGCTTTCAGAAGAAGCTTGGCATTTTTAAAATTTAAAAAGACAAAGAAAAGGATTTATGTGAAGTTATTAGTCTAAAGGTAGTTTTGGATAAATTCCCTGTATTTTAATAGTTGTTCACTTTACATCAAGTGTGATATGCTCTTTTCTGATGAAAGTTGGAAGTTTTCTTTCTCTTGAAAAATGATGTGTCTTATAGGTAGCAAGAACTAAGCAATTTTATGTATGGCAGGGTAATAAAAAACATTTTTTCCATGGATTCATTGAAAATACAAGGACAAATAATAACCTTGGTACGTCTATTATAGCACTTATTTTAAAAAAAGAAACAAGAAGAATAAAGGAAGGAAAGGGTTTCATATTTGAATTATCTCTATGTCTTCATATGAGGGAGAAAATTTATAAACATATGTGGATAAAGGTTTAGGAGTAGGATGCTGTTAATGTGTTTGAAAGTATTTTAAAAACAAATATGAAACTAAGCAGCAGTTTGCATAATTTCTAGAGCCTTCTTGCTCCTTTTTAGTAATAAAGAGATATATATTTTATTTTTATATTTGAGCAAAAAATTCATGTTGCTTTTCTAATGTGATAATGATTCATAAATTAGCAACTAATAGCACTGATTCTAAACAAATAATGAATATAAAAGACTTATTCTCATATATGCAGTATTGACTATTTCAAATGTAATATATAAAGCCTTTGCCTGTCAGAAGAAACAACATAAGTGCAAATCCTGTTCGCTGTAAGCAGGTAAGAAACCTATTGAAACTGATGGAACTATTTCCAAGAAGAAAAGCAAAAAAGGATTTGACCCAGGCACATAATTTAAAAATTATCTGAATGCTGCCCATGCAGGTGCAAAAGACAAATAGATACACTCAAATATAGACATCCAGCCTACACTTCACACCTCTTCCATTCAATATTGTAATTTTTATTTGCTACTTAGGTTTTTTTTGGGTGGATGGCAGGGTGAGAAAGACTTTAAGGAATATTTCCACACTGAGGTAGGGCACCTGACCATCCTCTCAGTGAAAGGAAGCAGTAAGGTTCCCACAGTCCCTTGTTCCCACCCCCCCTGGGATTTCTCAGTTGCTAAAAGTCTATGGACTACAGTTTTGGATTTGTTTTCTTCAGCCTGGACTTCTAGCTGATCCTACTTTTAGAACTGATGTGCAGTATTTAGAGCCTGGCACAGAGCCACTGATATCATAAATATCTCTGCTAGCTCGAGCAGGGAGCAGTTCCAGGCTTGGAGCTATCTTCAAGTTTGCACAATTTCTTAAACACGCACAAGGGAAAAAGGAAGATAAATTATTTGGGGATAAGCTTGGTAATCAAAGACTGAGAGGTTTTATCAAAATGATAACAAAGTTCTTGTCATCTGTTAAAACCCTTTCATCTTTATGTGAATACTAACCAGAGAAATGATGCTGTTTGTAGTCCTTTCTGAAATGCCCACTCCCACCTGTGGGCTCTCAACGTCTGATTTCAGCACATGTTCTTTGTGCCAAACTACGGCTTAGCACCAGAAAAATCAAAAATCACTTACCCAAAAAAATTTGGTCTTGTTTTTCCCTTCACCTGGAGAGAATGAACAGATACAAACATACTTCTCAAAAGAAGGGCAGAACTATTTTATCATCAAGACACTAATTAAGATATCTCCTCCTGCTCAGAGTCCATTTTACTGGCTTGAATTAAAGCCATTACATTAAATTGAATGTATTTTACATTTTTATGGGGAAAAAAATCATAAGATGCTGTTTATTTGCTGCATTATCTACGCATATATGCTTGAAAATATAAGAAACAGTGGGCCAGTTTTTCACTCTGATTATGAACTTCACAGACAGCACTGAGTTTTTTGGTTTCTGAAGGAAATGTTATCAGGTCACTATAATGCTAAGCAGTATTACATTTTAGTTGATAATTTCTGAAAAATGCTCACTTTTGAAAACAAAACAAAACAAAAAACAAAACAAAACAAGAAACCACCAACCTGAAAGTAAAAAACCCTGGCAACAGTTCTGAAAAAAAAAAAAACCACACAAAAAAAAATAATATATATATCTACCCCCTTATCTAGATTCTTAGACACATCACTGCTTAAAATGCAGTCACCTGACAAAACCAGTTCTAATTATTACCCCCTTGGGCTAACATTTTTCAGAGTGACTGGCTAAAGTGCACTCCAGCTCATAATTTTTATCTCTGACCGTGGAAGACATAACCTAGTTTCCTCTAATGCAAAAGTCTCTAATCTAGAGGGCAAGACCCTTTTCTGTATAACTTTGAAGGGAGAAAATGCAATTTGAGCAGAGGGAAATTGCCCACATAGTTTGATAGTTCTACTGTTCTCATTTTTTTCCCTCCAGGATTAAATGTCTTGTTTTATTTTATGCTAAATTATGACCTGGCTCAGACTTGTACATATTCTGCCTCACATATTGGGGATTTTGTATACTCTAAAAACAAAGGAACCTAGAAATGTGGTCTAATTTTCTTATTCACATTTTAGTCATTAAAGTTGCCACATTTCCTCATGGGGCTAAGGATATTTTTTTCTTAATAGATAGTCCTTGCTTCAGCAAGTGGCACTTGCAAACAATAAGCTTCATTCACCTCTGGGCTAATCCAGTTGTGTATCAGCACAACATGATTGATTTCACATTGGTGTAATGCAGTAGTGAATCAGGCACCAAGGTTTGAGAACAGAGCACTACATTAAAATCTACATTTGTATCCTGACACGCTGGCTAGCAGACTTTCAGATGGGCTTCATCCCAATGTTGTTTCCTTGCAGCACATTTTTCAGCACAAAAATAAAATAATAATAAAAAAAACCCATCCACAATTTTGTGCTCATGAACACCACAGGGAACAAAAATTAGAAAGTCTCTTGGATAGCGAACTCCCTGAATTATACATGTACCTACCTAAATTATACATGCAATCGAGTAGTTAGATGCTTAACTACTAATATTTGCAATAGAGGGTACCTGTCAAAATCTGGGCCTCGATGTGCAAACTCAACTGCTAACAGCCTCTCAGCTGAGATGAGCAGATATGCTGGTGCTCACAGAGGGGGCTGCCTCACTCCAATTAGCACCACCCAAATGGTTCAGCCTTCCCTCCCCCCTGGCATCAGGGACACCACTGCAGCCGTCCCCAGAAGGATTCCTGGCAATATTAGGAAAAATGAATTAACCTTTTTCTCCTTTTTTTTTTTTGGTTCAGTTCACATAGGTAGTGGCTGGATAATAAATTGCCCTCAGTCTTATAAAGCCAAAAATGCTGAAGTGTTTCAAAGAAGTGAGTCATGAATGCTGGAAGAGTTGCTTTTTTGCTGTGTTTTTATTAACAATTTTTTTTTTTCTCCCAGCCTAAGAACCACCTTTTCCTTTCTAGCTTGACAGCTGCTGCTTAACACCTTTTTTTTTTCTTTTTCTTTTTTTTTCCAGCTGGCAGGGCAGCAGGGTGAGCATGTTTGTGGTTAGCATGCATTGCTTTTGTGAGCAGTGGGGGCACCAGTTCCCTCATGAAATGCACGTCACCCTCACAACTTGTATATCTTCCATAACTTTGAGGACTACTTAAAAATACCAGTGGTGAAAGTACTGTCCAAATAAAAGACAATCAAAGCTATCTTTTGTTAAAAGCCCAATTGCTTCAGTGATTATGTTAGTCCACATTCTTCTTTAAGCTGGACTCAATTTTTTTTTTTTTTAATGCTGATGCTCAACAGAGTTTTCAGTGAATTACAGTACTTTGTACTGGTGAGTCAGTGCTGGATGAATGGTCTCCTTTGCCTTTTTTAAGGACAGAGAATGAGTGAATGTGAGCAGGGCAAATACTGGCCTGAGGCCATAATAACCAGAAAGCCTAAATCTATGAAAATCTCTTGGGTTCAGATTCTGGGCAGAGAGAATTTTTTTATTTTGCAGACATCCTTTTCTGTGTATGCACATCTGTTTGCAGGATCTCATCCTACACTTGTGTAGAAGATCACAGTATTTTTTATCATCTGTGCTTCAGGCTGAAATTGTGACAGGAACAATGGCTCTGATGGGTGACTTTGGTTGCCTGGCTAGGGTTTCATAAGACATGGTACATAATACAGTAGCTACTGCATGAGACCATAAAATGTAAGATATTTAGTGGGTAGATTCTTAAATGAGGTTATCAGAAGAGGCAGCTGAGATGTTGAGTACTGAAGCCTGTGCTTAGCTGAGCAGTGCAATCACAGTAAAATGGCATGTCCCCAGATATTACACACTATCAGAAGGTTTCCTTTTAGTTGTGTGGTTAGTGAGGCAAGCAGGGAGAAATAAAGCAAACTATTTATTTTCTACCATCAAATATTACAGCATTAGCAATTAATATTTAAATTACCTTGTTTTCTACATTTTTTTCCCGCCTATGAGAGCTTGAGCTCATAAAACATCAGAAGAATCCTAAGGGGTTTCCAAGAAAACTTCTATTCTGAAACGAGCCCATCAATAATCAACGTGTCTTATACTACTGCAGTCAGATTATCAGTGATCCTTACTCCTGGCCATGGTGGACCCCTGCAAAGGTCACAGAGTTTTTGATGTCACCCTGAGCCATCAGTCCTTAGGCATCCTGCTCAGACAACTGTTTGTCAGCCTGCCTAGGGGCAGGAGAAGCCCAATTCCTCTCAGAGGCTGTAGGACATAGATGATTAATAGCTGTTAGTCAGTCCTGGTGAGTGAGATTATAATCAGTGAGAAAAGCTTAACACCAGTTCACCAGGACATCTGTCCACTGGTATCAAAGTTCATAATGGTCTGTCCTTTGATATAGATTAACTGATGGCTCGTCCTTCAATGAGGCACAGCGTAGATACTGAAATATCCTTCATAACACTGGTGCTTAAATTCAGACTGACAAATGAGCTGTGACCACTACCTGAGGGAATAGTTGTACAGCAGCTCTTATGCAGGCGATGAATGGGCAAGGCAAGAACTTCTTATGGGCAGGTCACTCAAATAACCTCTGCTGAAACCCAAGCTCTGAGCAGCAAAGGCCTGAAACATGCCCAAATTCCCAGGAAGAGCCACCCCAGAGACTCAAAGATAATGCAAATTTTGTAATGCTGAACACAGTATGGAACACATCAAGGAATGCATGTAAAGAGCAAGAGATCTGTGATGAGCAAATGGTGCCTGAAGGTATTTCTGGTGTGGCTGGGAAAGGACAGTGAGCAGCATTTGAACCTTCTTGAGGTGAATGTTAGTCCTTTGCAAAGCATGAGCCTGCATTGTTCTCACCTTCTGGCTCCCACAGTTTGGGCACTGTCACACACTCCCATGGTGCCAGACTCTTGTCATTCACTGGTCCCCTGTGTGACCAGTGTTGCTGCTCTTCCTGAGGACCTGCTGTTTGAAGCCCAGTGCTTTTCTGACATGATGCTGTCTCCCTTATGGAGGAGAACAGTTGAACAGACCAGTCTCCACCTTAATGAGCATTATTTTTTAGAACAGAACAATCTTGGCACACATACAGTATTTTATGAGAAAGAAGCTCATTTATCAGGACAACAACAAAAACTAGTCTTTTTTTATTTTTTTTTTTTTTTTTTTTTTTTTTTTTTTGCATAGAAAAGAAAGGAAGAAGCCTTTATAATCATGTGGACAGCATGTAGTTGGATGGAGTAGCTGGGATGACGAAGTGTTTTTGAGCCAAGCCTTAATGGTATGTTGTTTAATGATTGCTGAGGGGAGAAGTGGGGAAAAGTGAATCAGCTGGTCAGTGGGAGATCTGCAGTTCACCAAAGCTAGGATTTCATCACAAGTCTGATACAGACAACAGTGTTGAAAAATATCTTAAAAATAGTGCAGTATTATGTCGTTGTTTGGTTGGGAAGGGAGTGAGTCTGTGCCTCGGGAGTAAAAGGAAACACAATCTTAATATATTTGAACACTTACTGGAAGATACAAAATCCCTTTATTTTCCTAGGGAATTCTTCATTTTAGCTGCACTGTTTCTGAATCGTAGCTATGGTTTAGTAATTTTTCAGCCTGCTACGTAACAAATGTCACTGTTACAGATTTTCCTATTCAAGAGTAGAAAACTGTAAGGAGCAGAGACAGTTTATAGGCACAATAGTGTAAAATAATCTTACTTCTGCAGCAGAGTCACTGATTTGGTTGCCCTTTTAACAACCTACCTATTTTCCTTAAATATAAATTACATGCATGAAGAAAATAGCACCATGTATGTTTCAGTTAGGTAATTCTGCCCATATGCTCATGAAGAAACTGGAAAAGTTCAAGAAGGCAGGGCACAAACATGTGCATGAAGTCTGACTTCTTCCAAAAGTAAGCAGAAGTGAAACAAAGAGAAGACACATGCCTAGTTAAGAAGAATATGGAACAAACTTTTGCTCACCTACATAATCCTTATTTAGGAGTGCAATGCAAATAACATTGCATTTGTTCACGTACAGGTTGCATGAAATACTTCAGAGTGGCTTCCTCAAACAATCTTGTGGACTGCAACTTTTTTTTTTTTTTCCGAGCAGTCCAAACATCCACATTAAACAAATCCAAACAGGATTCAGAAAATGCAGGGTTCCAACACTTTCCCCCAGGATCAGAGGACCTCTGAGCATTCTTTTTTCAGTTTAAACAAAGTAAATGGCATACCCTCCACCAGTATACCCTCCACTAATGGGCACCCCCACTGGGGACATTGTTCAGGCACCACCACGGACAACGTCCCAAGTGCAGCTGGATGTGTAAACAAGGACATAATCCGCCTGAAAGAATGCTCACTGCTTGGCAGGGCTCGCCGAGTTGTTAATGCATTGTGCCAAAGCCATTACAAAGCCGTCATTTTAAAGTTTTATTTGCAAGATTTTATTAATCAAGAAATTTTCCAGAAATCATTCCTGAAAGAAGGGCCTTCCAGAAAGTCACCATTTAGGGGAAGAAGGTTTCCAGATGATGTTTTTTTGTATCTGCAGCCTGTCCCTCAGAATAAATCACAATTTAGTCCAAGTTCATTTGAGACAGAAAATGCACTGCTGTCAAAAAATGTAAGGGGGTCTTCCAGGTTTTTATTCTGAATTCTCTTCGTTTCTTGTGAGTCTAATAACCTTTAAGTTACAGTTTTTCATTAGGCTGGAGATAGTCAAGGTGCTGTACCTTGGCTTATTAGCAATTAATTCAAAACATTAGCAGTTATAAATTAAATATAGTCATCCTGTTAATCTTGTTAATGTACAAAACAATGTTTTTGAGTTTGATACTCCAAGGAAAGAAAGCAGCTTGGCAATTTTTTCAGTTTTATTGGTTGATAATCTGGATTTTTAAAGTTTTTCGAGTGTTTTTGGGACAGTCAGAAAAATGGCAGAATAACATGGCAAGAAAAGATGACATTTTGAAAATCAGATTTCTGTGAACTTTCGGTCTGATAGAATCCATGGTCTGAGGTAAAACTGTACCCAGAAGTACTAGCAAGATTTGTTATGGATGTGACTAATCAAAAGCAAATAATAAGCCCTTTTCTTTTTTTAATTAAAAAACAACCTTAGAAATTAAGGAAAAAAAGTTTTCTAAATATATTACATAAGAGAGAAGAGTGCAACAGGGAAAATTTTATCATTGTATACCTTCATTATAATCAATATTTTACTTACACTGAAAAAGTAATATTTTTCAATAGTAAGTTAGTGTTAGAATTATTCTTTTTGTGTGTGGTTTCTTTTAAAAATTTTATTTCTTTTAAAATTACACCATATGTTCAGTATGTTTTGCTGGATCAAAAAAGAAATATGTGCATACTTTTATGTGTAGTCTGTTCAGCTCCACTTAAAAATCATTGTTAGCCCTCCATTTGTGGGTAAAATTTTGGCCATTTGCAATGCTGCTAAACTGGACACTGCTACAAACATTTCTAGATACAGGATCTCTGTAATAATATTATAATATTAATATATTATTACTGTGCATGCACAGAACCGATGTGTATGCACAGATAAAAATTTAATGTGCTCCTGCTGCACGTAGAGCCTTGGCCATGATGAACTTGCCACTCAGGCTTGGCTCAGATGAGCATGTTTGGCAGGTCCCATGCTCTGCATTGCTGCATGTGTGCAGTCCAGCTACAGCACTTCAATTTACAACTTTGGTACCTGTTGAGCTCAACAGGTTTGTGTTTAAGCTGTTTTTTCCAGGAAAATGTGACTGTAAACCCTTATCTGCCATATAAACCTAATCAGAGCTAAGCATTGGGAAAAAAAAAAAAAAAGAAAAAAAAAAAAAAAGGGTATTGTGGTCTAGCTTGACCCTGACTCTTTTGCTGGAATTCCTTTGCTGAATTCCTTTGCAGTTGAGGTCTTGCTAATACTGCTGCATGTTTACAATTCCACTGCTTCTACAGATTTGTGCAGTACAAGAAAACATTCCTGTACAAGGTGTCATTTACCTTAAAAGCCTCTGACACCTCAAACACTGCAGTTACTGACTGTGCTGTTATTTTCAAAGGAAAGTTCAAAATTCACAAGAGCCCATGCTTTCAGACCTGATGAGGTAGGGCTTTCAACCTTACAGCCTGTGGTCAGGCCAAGTAAAACTAGAGCCAAACCTTTATTTTCTCTGATGTGGTACCTCTTTCTTTGTGCTGAGGTGCATCCTGTAGTTGGGAATGGTGAGCCTCTAGTATTGAGATTGATTTGACTTTTACAACTGTCAAACCAGGGATTTGATTGGCCAGCTGACCTATCTTCTGGATGAAGGGGTCAGGTAAAAGAATTCTCTTTTGTCCAGAATGTTTTCTTCATTTTTGAGACCTGTGGATGGAAAAATACTGTTATCATTGACCACAAAATATAGATGTTCTTATGTCACAGCCATTTTCATTCTGTTGTGGCCATGAGAGGTTTTTTATAGAATATTTGTGACAGATGTCCTTTATGTGATATTCAATTTGAGAAAGCACTGGTTTTAATACAAAATACAGACGTCTCTGTCATTTCAGACATTGCTGGTTTTGATTCCCCAGTATAATGATGATGGTGATGATGATGATGATAATAATAGACATTATAATTTTAAACCAAAGAGATTATTATTTTTCACATCCCTGACAGTTTTTGTTCTATTTCTTTGATGATCATGTAGCCACCTTCACAGTATCACAATCTCCTAACACAATGCTACCATTACATATCAATTATTTCAATGCTGAAAAATACTTCCATCTTGGTCAAAAAATTGAAAACAATGGCTCATGTGTCATTTTAGATCAAGACCTTCAGAGAAGTTGAGCCATAAGTGAAGCACAGCACCGGACTTACTGTACTGAAGCTACCTGCAAGCAGAGGCCAGGATCTCTGAATCCCTGCATCAAACTGACTGACTCTATTTTGGAGTTGGTAAACATGATAGGGAAGAAAGCAAAAACACCCAAAACAAAAAAAACAAAAACAAAACCAAAAGAACCCTGCCACCCCAAAATCAAAAGCAAACACCAAAAAAGAAAATGTATGTTCAAGAGGTCTATGTTCTAATACCTTCCACCTGGAAAAGCCAAAACTTAGTAAAGGGAGGGAAATTAAAAATGTGCCTGTTTTTTCCCCTCAGAATACAATTGGTGAACGTGAATTTATAATTTTTATCATGAAGTACTACAGAAAATAGAGAAAAATTAGATATTTTCTACTGCTTCTCTTCACCAATGTCAGTTCTTGATGCATTTGATGAGGTTTGGGGTCTGTCTGACTTGGATCTCAAAGCAGACTACTTGCAGATGCTATGCATAAGAAGATTGCATTAAGTGAATATGTACATGTTCTTCCCCCCACCTCACCTCCCACTCCAAAACTGCATGGAGGAAACAAGGATTTAGAACTTGTCTTTCTGTTTTCTGTAAAAGTAGTGGAAAGGTCACACATAACCATTAGAAGCAAACCAAGTTTCTGGAAAAAAAAAAAAAAAGAAAAAAAAAGAAGAAAAAAAAAGAAAAAGATTTTTTATTGCTTTATGTTGGTACCCAAGAAGAGAAATAGTTAAAATTTTTGCCTTCTGTTTAAACAATATATAACCTCTTCATTACCATAGCTTTCAAGTATGCTATTAGTTGAGGATATAGTGCATCCAGCTGGTTGCTTATATAATCTTGAGGTTTAAATTTATATAGCAGGAGTTTTAGTGTATTTATGATGCATAGTACAAATGTATTTAAAAAGTAACTTGTGCAATATATTATACAGTCTTGTTTAACAAATAACAGAAGGTTAAGAAGCGTTCCAGATTTTTTGCTTGGAACTTCAAGAATAAGTGAAAACACGAGACATTGCCAAGATACCTGATTTCCTGTAGAGATGGCTTACATTGTGAAACATTTTAGTTCTATATGAAGAAGAACTTTCAGGGGACTACTGTAGATAAAAGGAGGTAGTACCAGAGATCAACTTGGTTTCTATGGGTGAAAACCAAAGGACTGTTAATCTAGGTGCCTGACTAATTGTCTGAGTTGACCTCTTTGACAACTCAACTCTTTCTCTCAAATTCCCTGGAAAATCCTTGCATGTGTTTTGGTTTGTTCTCATATAATGATGGCCAATTGTCAAATGGCCTACATTTCCATAAGTATTACTTTAGAAAATTGGATGGTTTTATAGCAGTTGAAATAATTTTAAAACTGCTTTATACTGGAGCTTGCACATACCATTCTTCTGTATGCTCCTAATCTGAAAAAATCTCTAGAGCATTATTTCATCCACAAGTAACATTCTCCAAAACACTAAAGACTTCCAAGTCTATAAACACTTACGTTTGGACCATATATAAAGCTCAAAAATATCTAGCTTCAGAGATGCTTAAATGTTTGATTCAGGATGAAACCACAGGTGGGAGTCTTTACTGGGATATTCTCTTGTCTGCCTTGTGAAGAGAGGAGAAAAACAGGTAACAAGGATTGCCCAGGTGTTAAACTATCTACATGCAGTTTTGAGTCTGAACAATCAAATCCTGCCAGGACAGATGGTTTTTGCTCTGCTAATGAGTTATTTACAGTTGATCACCCAGGGGTTGTAGAAGCATTGAAACCTGTCATCCATGGGCTCTTGGTTAGATAGGTAGAATATACCCAAGGCATGAAGACTGGAGGTTAAGATTTGCCATATTGCCTAGAACTAACAGAACTGGTACCCTATTTTTTGCAGCAGTGCTGCTCTTTGTAAGTAGCAAGACTTCATGGTATGGTCTAGAATAACACATGGTCCAAAGAACAAAACAAAATTCAGCCTTAAATTGTTTTTCAGGTTTTTCAGTCAATGGCTTGTCTAACAAATTGCAGTAATGGATGTGGGGAAAAGAGAGAAATGAGCCCTTCACATTTAAATTCAGTATATAAAGACACTGAGTCAGAAAAATGCTGTTATTAAATTGCTGGTGTGTCATAATTGCTGGTGGAAAGAACCTGCTGGTATGTCAAGAAATCATTATGTGTGGTGGACTGAGGTTTATATTACACTTCCCTGAAGTCCAGGTGAGATATCTGTCACTCACTTCTGAGCAGAGATATTGGTGAGGGTGTGGAGTGTTAATTTTTGCTGTATGCTGAAGAGCAAATGAAAGAGCAGAAACAGCAGATCCTTAAGGATCTGTCTATTCAGTGCCCTGAAAACCCCATTCAGCAGCCTCAGTGAAGGCTATGGTTGGAGCAGTGCTTAAAAAATCGGTGAAAAATCATCTATTATCCTCTGAAGTAAGTTGTGCAAATTACATTGGTTCAATTTTGGAAACCGTTAAAAGTAGTCAACAATTATTACAGTTGGGCTGGGACTTTGATGCTGCCTTAATTTTGGGTGGAATGAGCACCCAAGCATGAAGAATTGGGCACACAGCTCAATGTCTTTCCTGGAGCTTTTACAACATAAATGGGAATAAAAACTAGATTGGTTTATGTGGTGTTTTAGCCCTCCTAAAGCCTCCATCCCATGCCTTTCCTGTGTTATTTCAACACATCAAAAGCTAGGACTTTTTCTGATTAATTTCATAAAAAATCAAACTTAGCTCAAAGATCATCCTGCTTTGTTAAAAAAACACAGTGAATAAAAGCAAATCCTTCATCTGTCATATAAAGGTCTTTGGAATCACACATATGCTTCATTCTTTCTCTGTATAGATTATTGAACTGTTTTATTTTAAGGCCTACTTGGGAATTATTGGATCTAAAGGTTCATTATTAGTTCCAGTTTGGGGAGGCACAATCCTGTTTGGATAAATACATGATGTTCAAAAGGACCAAGAAATGAAAAATGGACCTATCTTGGAAAAATGGTAATGATTTTTGAGTTTAGAAAACAGAAGGTCACATGTTACCCCAGTACTTTTTTAAACCACTTTAAATTTTTTTGAAATCAGAGATAAACAATCTAGTCTCTCAATTAGTAAGCATGTAAAGTACTGAAACAGAAGGTCTGAAAGTAACAAGGTAAGTATACCATGTCAAATTCCCACCAGAAAATTTTATTGGTAGTCTTTTATTCCTTCTGGTTAAATCTTGCTGACCAGTTCTTCTGAAATATAAATAAACAAACAAATGCACAAGGACAGCTTCCATCACACCAGCCTCATACTGAATTATAGCTGAGCTCTGTCAGAAGGTGTAGCTGGCCTCAAACCCCATTTAATTGCACAAGAATACATTTGCCAGTATGTTAAATAAATAAATACATGCTCTTACTCGGTGGACATGCATTGGGGAATTTATAGAGCTTTCATTTTCAAGATTTTTTTCATGTCCAGTGGGGTCAATTGGTTGTGTGTTTTTTTCTTCTCCCTTTCTTCCCTTCACCAAGGGCTCATAGGACTACTACTTACACATGAGTTTTATGGCATTAAAAGAGCTAAATTGTTTTGGAAATTATATGCTTCCAACCTCATCTCAAATACCATTTCAATTTATGTTTGGATGAAAGTTCATAGCTTAAAATACATGATTAATAAAAGCTGTGCAAGTGTCAAAAATCTTAGAAAATGGCCTTTGTGTCTCTGTGACCCACTTTTTTCTTATTTAGCCACACAAATCTTGGCATTCTCCCTAGGCACATTATTTTTTTCTAGACTAAAAAGGAGAGGAGGACAGAAAGGTATGAAGGTTTAGTACTCTTCTAATTTTTTTGTGAGATGTTCTCCATTATTCATATAGGGCCATTTTAAATACCAAGAACAGCATGGCAGAAAGACAAAATGAAGATAAACAGTAGGGATTGAAAAATAGTAATTAAAAAACATATGAACTGTCACTGAGACAGAATACTTCTTGTGAGAGACTGATGTGAGATGGGGATCACATGAGATCCTTCCTTCCTTCCTTCCTTCCTTCCTTCCTTCCTTCCTTCCTTCCTTCCT
>JAODKT010001744.1:53100790-53135537 GCA_027576195.1 Cossypha heuglini | reverse complement strand
GTCCCCCCAACATTATTTATTTGACCTTTTGGTTGACATTATGGGGTCACAAGATATTTTTTTTTTCCAGAAACTAGTATTTTCTTTCTTTTTCTTTTTTCTGAGTAAGTGACATGTATCTGATTCTGCTTCCTATTTCAGGCAGGGAGCAGAGCAAAGTCTCAAACTCCAGGTCTTTCTAGGAAATAAGATCCAGAATTGTTGTAAATCACCTGATCAGCATAAAAAATATTTGGTAAGGACTCTTGGTCATCATAACCAAAGTAAATCCTGTTTAGATCAAGGTGTATAGCTCTCAGAGAGGCTAGGCATCCAATCATATGAATTGTATTATGCTATAGTGAGGGGGTTTCTGATGTAGACTTTAATTTGAATTTTGTGTCAAGACACTCTGTATTTTAACTCTATACTGGCCTTGCTATTTTTTTTCTTCAGGATCATGACTGGATAGCCTGTCTTCAAGATTTTGCAAAAAAATTTGCCAGACTGCAGAAGTTTTTCCTTCTAGTAAAGATCAGGTAGTGGATGCTGTATCTTTCTACTAATTATTATCAGTTATTCAGAATTATTGTCAGTTAGCTTAAAAATCTTACAGGTACAGAAAAACTGCAGGTCTCCCATGGTCATTGTTAAGTCCTTGAAAATGTGAATTTGTACTATGAATGATATACAATATACTGAATATAATTATCATATGTATTATAAACAGTGTTGGAATAGAGCTCTGTCACTGATGACACAAAAAATTGTTTTTGAGAAAGTCTGTTCCTGCCTAAGCTTTGGCAAATGTTCATAGAAAATAGTAAACCTTTGTAAACAAGAGAATAAGAAGTAAACACAAGTCAGGAAACAAAAGGAATACTTTTCCTGTTTCCTAGTGTAATTTTTAGAAATAACTGCATATTTGGCATGACCCAGCAACTAAAAAAAAAATAGTGTAAAATCTATTTTGTAGAAATATTTGGCATTTTTGAACTAGTGTACATCTACAAGTAAGACCTGAAAACAGATTTATTGTAGAAAATTTGTTTTGTGTGAACACATATAATTTGGGAATTTGAGTTTTCATAAATTTTTATTAATAATTGGTCTCAGAATTTAGGTAAAAGTGAATAACTCTAGGAAAAATTGTATTTAGCCTTTCTCTGAGGACCTTGATATCCAGAAATACAAGATTCTGCAGTGAATATTGACAAAAATTAACTGTAAGATAATACTCTCAAGCTGTCTATTAAACCATGAAATTAGAAGTTTTGCAATGGGCATATTCTGCTCATATTTTAGAATTAATCTTCTCTAAAAGCTCTCCTCTAATGTGCTGTGTAACAAAAAGAAAATCTAAAGGTGTTCTGAGCAAGGAGAAGCACAGGTATTAAAGCACATCAGACAGATGATGTTTCCTCAGAAAGATGAGAAATGGACGTTCATTACCCATCTCCAGTTTCCATGTTTACCATCATGGAAAAGCTAATAGTACAAAGCTTGACCTCATTTGCTTCTCTAACATGAAGAGTGTATCTTGTATATCTCTTTTTCCTATCTGTCTTATAAATATTGAAGTCGTTGGGTGGACATAGATGTTAAGTGAATGCTAACATCTATATTATAATTAACCATCTTATTCTTGACAGTTCTGATTCCTGTTACCACATAAAGATTTTTGGATGATTCTGAATTCCCGTTACCACATAAAAAGTCATGAAACCAGGACAAGGGCAGATTTTCTTCACCACATTTTCATATAGACAAATTACAGAAAAATGGAGGCAGGAGAAATTTCCTAGATGTTTTGTGTGAGACCATGATTTGAATGCTTTATGATGATGAAAATGGCTCTTCATCTTGGGTAAAAACATTTGCTTTTCCAGAGTTGTTGAATACTCAGATTTTTTAACTAACATCAGTAGGAACTGAAACAATCCAGGCCCTTTCAAAGTCAATACCATAAGGGTACAATACCCTCTAGAGGAATGGAAAGCAACATGCATAACTATAGTATTCTTGTGTATTTCATGTCTAGCACCAGTTTTGTTCTGAATACATATTTCCTTTTTTTTTTTATTTTTAATTTCTGAGCTAAAGTAATGACAGTGATCCAAATACATTGTACTGCACTGAATACCTTACCCATGCCCCCTTTTCTACTTCATTTGCTAAAAATGGCAGAGATTCTTTTGCAGTGGAAATACCAGATGGCGATTTTCTAAACTACTCATGACTCCTTCTTTATTCTCCTAGCATTTAGTTAATTCCTTTTTGATGTGCTTAATTATTTTGCTGCTACTCAAATACTCTATGTAATCAGGCTGGACTTCTAAGATTAGTATCCTCCTGCAAAAAAACCAACTCTTTCAGAATTGTAGCTTTTTACCTTGAAACTCCATTACCTTTTCCTCTGATATTTTTCTTAATCTCAAGAGTGATTTCTTTTGAGACATGTGAAACTGCACAATCACAGCCAACATAAAGCCAGTATTTTCCATGAAAATACTATCTGATTTTTTCAATCTTCTCCATCTTTCCATGTGGCCTATTTTTCCTGCCTTGTAATTCTTGGGCTTTACATGTTTTGTAGAGCACTCAAATATCTTCTACACAGCTGAGTCTGAATTCTTCTTGTCCAGCAAGTGTAAGAGAGAAGATTTTCCTACCAGATCTATGCTCCCTCACAGATAAGAACAGGAATTTCATTGAGGTTATAAGTCCTTGATGGTTTTCGTCAATACCATTAACTCGTGCTTGACACAGGTTCTGTCCCTGGCAGCAGGAGACTTACTTGTCTAAGGATTATCTCCTCAAGGATGATTTTGAAGTTACAGCACTTATAAAACAGCTGTGAAAATACATGGGGAGCTCAAACTTAACATTCTGGAGAGGCATCTCTTCTATATCTCCCTCCACAGGCTTATTATCTTTGCAGATATAGCCTAGAATAGTGTCTGAACTAATTTTTTGTTCAGTGTATACAAATAAAATAAATAATGCTCTCTAGTATTGAGTTAGCAAAGGAAGAATTTTACCAGCTGTATCCCTGCAATATCTATCAATACCTTTAAAACAAAATGGAGAACAAGGATTATGTGGATCCACATTTGATCAGACTAGGCCAGACATTTAAATAATAGAAAAGTGCAAGTACAAGGATCTGGTAAGGCAGAACACTAATATTAATATTACTTGTATAGGGTTGAATATATCTTAGATAAAGAATATTATGCTTACATGACAGCAGTTGCTCACCTTTATTTTTTTTTTAAAAAAGGAGAAAGGAAGGATTTCCTCGAAAGACCAATTCAGATTCACAACTAATTTATTTTTTACAGGAAAAAAAAAATCACATTTTGTATCTTTATGTTTTTTGTCAAACTTCTTTAATCTAAATTGCTAAATGTTGAGGTGTACCAGGAGAACATTTATTGAATTGGTGACTATGAGTACCATTGACACTCTAAAATAGGTGCTTCTACTTTATTTGTTATAAACAGGAGCAAAGGAAGTATGGCAAGCAAAGTTGAGGAGAGAAAAGAACTAATGCCAGCATGATAGGGCACCTGCAAACCAGTGTTTATTGGCTTGGTGTGCTTTGTCCAATCTGCAATTGCATTGAATTTGTATATTTGGTTATGGAAAAAACTTTTGAGCTATTTTCAAGATTTCTTGGCAGTTCAAAGTAATGGAGACACCAGCAGCTTCCTCAGAAGTGAAAAACTGTGTCATCTGTAATTAATAGTGCATGATAATACTGTTTTTAATATTTAGTCCTAAATCCTGATTGCAAAAAAGTGGCAGTAATGAATGAACAATTTCAATTAGTGCATTTCTTAAACTTCAGTAGAATCGAACACATAAGAAAAACATCATTCAGTCTTCTTCTCAAACACAAATTAATATTTTTTGGAAATGCATCCTGAAATCTCAAACCTGCAGCAAAACCCTAATCAGTTTTGTGCAAGATTTCATTGTTGAAGCCTGCATAGCTTCAGCAAGAGAAAATGGCTGTCAGTAATTATATATGGAAGATGTCTTTCTAGATCAGCTGAGGTACAATTAATGTTAGTTCCATTGTCCTTCCTCCTCTTATCAAGAGAAAGAAAAGAAGGGACAGCAGCCTGAATCCTCAGTCTTCCTGCCACTGCTCCCACCATGGTGCTAGAGATGTGTTGGAAAAAGTTCAGGTCATTTTTAGTGGTAGATACAACCACAGAATGAAGCAGCTATTAGAGGTTTTCTGCTCCACCTCAGTGGCCCAGCTGGTAAATCTTTGATAGAACAGGACCATCACTGGCTGCTCACTTATAGCCTGACATGTGAATTTTACTGTCTCTTTTTCAGTGCCTAGGAGTGTTCCAGGTTTTCAGGATTATGATGAGTTTAAAGAATCTCAGTGAACATCTTTATGAAAGATAGCTGACAATTAATCTAAGGTGTGTTTGCACATACCAAAGGCTGATCTTTGTTACCTCTCCCATCCCAATGTGCCAGAGGAAAGCTGGTCAAGGCAGTAATTTCAGTCTGGATTTCTTACAATGGCAGTGTGAAAATAGCTGGGATTTCTGATGGGATGAGCTTCCTCTCCCAAAGGAGAAGGGCCATGATGACCACTGGGAAATGCAAGGAAACAAAATTTCTAGCTAGTTCAACCTGTCTAATGGGTGCATTCAGTAAAGTATAAATTTAAAATATTCTCTCCTTATGGTGCCTGTGTTGCAGATGCCTGTATATTCATCCATTTTAGTTTAAAATAGAAGTCACTGTTTCCTAACAACAATTTGAATAAAATTAAACCAGAAGCTAAATACTGATTAATATTTTTCATGGGATATTTTCCATATGACAAAGATTTGAAATTTTTGGCTTAAATGCTTATAGGAATTAAACTTGTCGCCTAAGTTTTCAGCTCAGTGCAAAGAGCAAGTAAATGCTGAAAATCAGGGCTTGCAATGGCTAACCCAAACTACCTACACCCTTATAATGTCCTATACTGGCTATGCAACTGTAGAAATAGACTTAAAGAAGTAATCTGTCCTTTTAGCTAATAACATCAAAATGAGACCTTTTCTTCACTTTGCCTGGACCTCTAACCTTTAAAGGTGAGTTAGACAGCTGCACAAAACCTGATCTCATTTTCTGCCCCTGGCAAGATTTTTTCAAGTTCATCTTCTTTTTTTCCCCCCTTCACTCGAAATCTGATGAAAAATGAAATGTCATGAAAACAGGCTCTGAGGCTAAAAACCCTCTGTCTGTCTCTGTGACAGATGTCAGTTTGAAAGGTTTCAGGTCACCTGTCAGAACTATGTCAGTATGATCCCTACAAACATCTACTCAACCTCTAACACTAACATTGAGTTCTGCTTTTTAAAATACCCCTTGAAAAAGAATCAAATGATTTCAAGTCACTGCCTTTTCCCCTTTCTTTTAACTCTGATTAATGAGCCAAACTCTCAGGCAAGAAAAAAAAAGAAAAAAAAAAAAAAAGGAAAAATGGGTGGGGAGAAAGGAAAAAAAAAGAGCCTTTAAAAAAGGACAGTTTGACCTTTTTGTGCCCCTGGCAGTGAACCAATCAGCATTCTTGTAATCCAAACACAGATGCCTGGAGCTAAACAAATCCTATACTTGTGAACAAGAATTCAGTTTGCTGTCAAAATATGATGATGAGCAGCAAGGTGCTACTCTTAAGAAAAATATCCTGAAATAAATTTAAATGTTTTCCATCAATAAAGGAAGTAACATGAGTAATGTCATACATCACTAATAGTATCATTTGGGAACAAGTGTGTTGAGATATTTGTTTATATTTATTCTACCTGTGTATATTTAAACCACAGTGCCTCATCTCTACATGAGACATAATCCCATAATGTTTTATGACATCACGACCACTGCTCTAATGCTCTAATCTAATGCTGCAATTCAGTATTTGTAATGATTAATTAACAGGCTTGCAGGTTATTTTGTTCCTTGCTTAGTGTCATAGAGTCTGCACTATTTCTCACAGGCATGATGTGTCCTTTTAAAGTTTAAGATTATATATGATTTTAAAAAATTGCTGTATTAAAGAAAAGATCCCAGCTGCATGACAATTTTCATCAGCATGTTGTTTTAATAGTCTTTGAAATAGATATGATTAGAGCTTTCTGCCAATTTCTATTTTCAAGTGTCCCACATAGATTCTATCAAGTAGGTTGTTGATGTTGATGGGCATATTTTTGGATGTTTCTTAAAAATCTGTAATGTTAATTTTAGGTTCCGATGTAACAGTTGGGGAAAAAAATGTGGACATCACACTGACACACCACAGATGCACCAGATACACATTAAATGTAAGCACAAAGTAATTCAGTGCTATTACTTTTTTTCATGGCTAAATATGTGATTTAATTCACACATGAAACTGGTGAGAAAGAATAGGCGGTCATTTTATGTTGTGGAGGAACACTTTCCTCACATGCAGAATTCTCTTTTTAATATTTTTCTAATAGGTATTTTTATGTTGTTGCTCCCTGCATGTCCATAGTCTTTCCTTTTCTGAGATGTGCCAATAGGAAACAAAGTTATCAGATTTCAATTCCTCCTTTTTTTTTTTGCTTTTAAATGCTTAATGATGGTACTATGCCACTCACCAGCAGTTTCATTAATATTGAAACTGAGTCACTTGACAGGAAAACAGTCAAATAATTACAGCTCTTACAAAACAAGTATCAGCTTCATTTTAGGCCATGCTAAAGAGACTTGGGAACATTGGAGACAGAACCATCCACAGAAAACTATCAGTAATTTTTAGATTAAGATAATCATAAACATCCTGAAATACTTTACTGTACCTAATCTCTTTGTGACTCACATTTACGCTGTTTCTTTGCTTTAATATAAATGTCTTTGGTTTTTATTATTTAATCTTTCTGTTGGACATTATTATTTAATACAATTGTAGAATGGAAACAAAGGAATTTACATGTCATATTAAACTGCAAGGTGGACGGTGTGATTATTTCCATTCCTGACTGGAATGGAGAGTTTGCCTGAAAACCCACCAGCTGCACTATTTTTCTGCTCACAGTGGCCACGACTCAGATTGGACCAGGACTGAGCACTTTAAATACCTGCTGTTGCAGCTCCAAAAATGACAGTAAAGCTCTTAAAAAAGTAATGCACCCTGTGTCTGCAGAATTCTAAGCAATAATTACAGATACTTCCTTTCAAGTGTCCACATAACTTCAAGATTTGCAAATAAATCTGCAAGATTTAATGTTTTTCTTGTGCCAAAGCCCCTATTAATTAAATATTAACTTAAATACTGAGAATGTTTAACAGATGATATACCATTTAACATAACTTCCTCGCCTGTAGTTATTTTCAGCACTTAGTTTTTGACACTCTGCTCCTCAAAATAAAACTGTGAACTGAAAGGTATATACAGTCCTTATCGCACAGTAAGGACTTTTAGAACCTAATAAATTAATTACATCTGTATAGGAGTCTTTCACTTGCATCCTTCCTTTAGCACTGACATCTGTGTCTGGCCAGCCAGCCAGATACTGAGAGGGCATTATTGCAAATTGCAATCACAAATGTTGAAACAGTTATTGGTGCCACACTGGAATAGTAAATTAGCATCTTTCCCTTGTAAGAATAGTGCTTTGATGTTCAAAGCAAGAGTATTAGGGAACAAGCAAAACAACAACAACAACAAAACCCAAAAAAACCAACCAAAACCCAACCAACTGACCCAAAAAAAAAAAAAAAACAAAACACCAAAACAAAAAAACCCCAAAAAACCAAAAAAACAAAAAACAAAAAAAACGAAAAACCCCAAACCAGACGGGAGGGTGAAAACAGCAATCATTGTGAAGGTAGATTTGCCAGTTGAAATTAAGAATTCTAAGCAGCACTAAAATTAATTACTCTGTAGTAGCAAGCAGGCAGCAGATTTATGGTAAATGACAGAATGTTTGCAAATTTTCCTGACTACTTGATTAGAAAATGCACCAAGTGCAGGCATCAGTTGAGTGTACATTATTTAAGTGGTTGTGTCTGGTGACAGTCTGGAAGCTGGAATCATTGTGGTTGCCTCCAGGAAAATCTCACTTTCTGGGAGAAATTCTTTCACCTTTGTGTGCCCACAGCACAGATCTCTCCTCATGGCAGCTTAGGATACACTGGAACTTTGTGACCCGGAAAATGTGGGACAACAGACACAAGGTGACCCCCTGAATGCTGGGGTAGGCCCAATTAATTTAAAATTTTGCTTGGCCTTGTCTCTTCCAATTTTCTAAATCCTCTGGAAAAATGATTAATGCGTACACTGCCAAAGCGAAAATATTTTTGACCCTATTAAAGTCGACCAAGGGTAAACCAAGTGTAGGCTGGCATTGTATCAAACTAGCTTTATTAAATTTGATTTGAGGTTTGTATGAGGAAGGGACAGACAAGGACATTATTTTGCACAGCAACTCCCTTTTAAATGAAAATACTGTGAGGAATACAAAGTACTGGTGTACTTGGTGTACTTGGGTGCAGAGATTTGTTTAACCTAGCAAAATTTTACCAAAAGAACATTTGTTTTTGAGAAGGCTGAATATTTCCCCAGTGGGAAAGCATATTGTTGGTAAAGTTGATTTATTACATGATGAGCATTGCTTCCCTTGAAGTGGAAAGATTCAGACCTTGCCTTACTTCTTGCTTTTTCAGATTTTTATTCCCCAAATTATTCTTGTCTTGCCAACTCCAGCAGCTGGGAAAAGGGTTTGAGGATATGATGTACAACAGATGTAGGCACCTCAGACACAGAAAGTGCTATTTTCAACACTTTTCCCACTTTCTGCAGCACTCCTTATTGTTGTTGTTTTTGTCAGTGAAGTGCTCTAAAGCTCTGCATAAACCAAAAATCACTATATTTCTCAGCATTTTTATTCTGGTGCATTAATGATCTTTAAATACAAAACTCTATTCTCACCCCCCCAGAAATCTTCATGTCTGCAAAAGGAATAAATTTGATCCCTCGCAGCAATTACTGTAGCAATAAAAAAAAAAAAAAAAAAAAGGAAAAAAAGAACAGAGGATTTCAGATGTCATCCTGTCCTTGATTCTTTTTGGTCTCCTTATGTATCCTGTTGACATGTTTGGCTAGTTTAACACAATTGCTCACACGTCTGCAAGCTCCCAGTCCACTCTTGCCTCGTTCCAGCTTAAAAACTGCAACTCCATTAATTTAATTTTTTGTGACTTGTTTGAAGGGAGGGCCTGCTAGCTCTGGTGCAGGATCTCCAAACTGACTCTTGCTTGCCCAGCAACTGGGCTGAGGCATGTGCAGGAGCCACTGAGCAACTTGAGCTGCTGGCTGTGGGCTACAGATCTAAGGCTAAGATAACACATTAAACAGGATTTGTCTGCTCTGTATCAGCTGACAATAAACCAAAACCAAAATCCCTTTAAATACTGTGGTACAGCTAACACAGCGGAGAACATCCAAAGCTTTTAGAACTTTTGAGCAATATAAGGCTCATAATTGCAAAAAGTGTTATGTACAGAAAACGTGAAATAATTCTTCAGCCACTCAAGAAAGAACTAAAGTAGAAACTGCACAGCCTAGACAGCCTTACTTAGAGTACAACTACAGCTACTGTGAAAAAATAAAAACACTGTCTTTGAGGAGATGGACAAACTGATGCACATGTATGACAGCCTTATTTTGATAAAATGTGAGCTCACTGGAGATGACCAAGGAGTTGTCAGCAGGTAAGCATTAAATGGCTTTGATGAAATGACTGAAATTTTGCTTGCATTAAGCTTGATACACTAAAATGAAGAATCCCCTGAATATTGTTATTGAACTTCCTCCAAACGCAAGTTTGGCATCTTCAGAAAGCTTCAGAAAGCATTCCATCACATCTAAATGTAGTATAAATATATGTGTGTGTGTGTGTGTGTGTGTGTGTGTGTGTGTGTGTGTGTATATCTGTATATAGATTTATATGTATATATATATATATAAATCTATATATATGCATAGAGGTTTCAATTTGGACAAATTGTTTTTGTCTACATTAGCTTTAACCTACTTATTAGTCTCAGAGAGGTTTCTTTTCTTCCTTGCCTGTCAGTTCCTCCAGATGCGTCAGTAAAAGATAGATAAAAATCAGGCACAATATGCAAAGCTTGGGTCTGACTATCAAATGTGATTTTTTCCAAAAGTCAGAACTCATAAACAGGTCTCATCATTTATAACTCAGGAATCAGTGATAGAAGCAGATCTCTGAATGTCTACTTAGTGGCATAAATTTGATTTGGCTGGAACTAGGGACAGTGTAAGCTTGATGTGAAAGACCTTAGAATTAGGCATCTGAAAGAGGAACATTATGGTAGCTCATCCTAATCTAATAAATGAAATGGTTACAAGGATTGTTGAAATGAAAGATACATACATAGAAGTGCATCCCTGCTATACTTGAATTATTTCATAGTTTTCCTGTGGGTAGACTTGGTAACTTCTCCATTAAGTTAGTTTTCTAGAGCATAGTGTCCTGCCTACAGCATTTTTGAGAACAGCATCAGATCCAAGTATTAAAAAAAATCCTTCATGATTCAGACCTAATTTTAACACTGAAATTTCAAAGGTGAGTTCACCAAAGGATGAGGACCCATAAAGCGAGCAAGTCTAAAACGCTAAAAGTTTCCAAAATGGCTAAACAAATCACAATTATTTTTTCCTCCATGCTTTATCTATTTATAAGACATCTATCGTTTTGTACTTAACAGTAAAGCTTTTTGAATCAAATTCTCATTACATTTCTCCCTTGGTAAATAGAAAGAGAAACACAGAAATATCTCTGAACTGGTTCAACAAAATATTTTACTTATCTGCAATATAAACTTCTGATTGCAATGTCTGTGGCCGAAGTTTTACAAGTACTACCCTGTAGATACATCAAAAATATCTTTTGTTAGGTTCTTTGTTTGTATTGCTTCTACAGCTCCCACACCTGTGGCATTTGCCACCACCTTGCTATTTTACTTTTCCTTTCAGCTTTTTCTGGAGAAGTCAGCTGTTTTGGTGACAATTACCCATACAAATAAGAATTGTGCTTTTCTGACAGGATGTTTGGCTGTTGATTTGGCTGTTGATATGCTTGATGATTTCCTGTCCACGGTCAAAGACTGTGGGATAAATAAGTAATGGAAGGGTCTAATATCCTTTAAAGGGAAAATGTGTAGAGAGCAGGTACATTTGAAAGCTCACATACTTTTATTTGAGAGTTACATATCGTTCAACTGACAAAACACCACAGGAACTGCACACATAATAAGGCAACTGTTTTCTGGTGTAAATGGAAAAGGAAGGATTGGGTTTGAGATTTGGTATAGTACTGAATGAAGCTGCTTGTCTTACAGGTTAAATCCCAAACTGCTGATAATTAGAGACTCACATTATTATCCTTAGGGAGAAAATGTGGATATGCTCTGTCAAAGTTACTTTAATATGCAGTTTGTGGGAGGACTGCTTATAATTTATGTGGATCCAAGGGTCAAAAAGTAAGTACATGCTGAGTTTAGCTTATATGTAATTGTGAAGATTAACTTCAACAAACAGCATGAATAAGATGAATGCATCCAAAATGTGCAGCATCATGAGTTTCGTTGCTCTACATTTCTCTATGACATTCACTAGAGCTGGTACTCAAGATGTTTTGGTTTGAAGGCTCCTTAAACCTTCAGATTAGGTGTTTTCTGTTTTTAGTCTATTCATAGTTTTCCATTTTCTGCACTAGGCACTTCTAATTCTTGACTGCATAGTTTTGATTTTTTTTTTGTTTAAACTGAAATCCATGCGGTTCTTATTTCCCTTAGGATGAGAGAACCAGGATCGTCTCACTTGTCAAAATAAATTTTGTCTTCAGATGTAGCCTTGTGGTGACTGTGTTTATCAAAACACCCCGATCAGACTAGATCTGTACCATTAATAGTTCTCTATGTTCCTGCATGTACTGTAACTTCTGGAAGAATTTGAGCTGGCTCCACTTTGTGGTGTGTTCAGTGCAAACACGAGACTGGCAGTTTTATGAGGACTGTAGACAATAAGGGAAGGGGAGCAGCTGAATATCAGTTTACAGTGAAAACAGAGTAATTTTAATGGAAAAAAAAGTAACAACAGCTCATTTGAGCACCTGGCTAAAGCAGAGGCTTTAGCTGCTGGATAAGATATTAGAGATGGGTCTGTGCATGGACAGCTAACCATATTCATTGTCTGAGTGGGAATGCATTCACTGTTCATGCTAACAGCTGCTGTGGGGAGAGGTGAGATCTACAGCAGAGATAATGAGGAGTAGGTTGACAGGGCCTCTGTGCTGAAAAGCCTGACAAAGACTAATACAATCTTGAGTTCAGTTCAGCTTAACTCTTTAATTAATTTTCAATGACGGTCAGTTTTCCAAGAAAACTGTGTCTATAGGGTAGAAGAGTGGAATAACTGCAGATAATTTTCTCTTTTATGGCTAAAGACCCTTATATTTCTATTTTAAATATAACAGCAATGCAGTAGCTAGAATGGTAGATTTTTGTGTTTTTTTAATGTTGAAAAGTTTTCTAGCTAAGGATTCTGTAGAGGCAAAAACTGTGCAAACTGGTGCCCAATAGCATTGTAATTCCTATATTTCCAAAATTAAGTATAAAGGTTGAAGTGATTAGTAGTTATTTCCTGTACTAGGCACAGTAGAAATTAAACCTTTCATAACACCACAGTTCCTAAGTGAGGATTACCTTTCACACAACATTTACTCTGCTATTGAAGTTGCATGATTCAGTCAAGGGAGGAATTAGATTCTCTGCATCCCAGAGATCCAATTGCAATTACAGCTTCTTTATAAGCCTCATCATGGTAATGTGATTGGTAATATGATTGGTTCTTCTCTGTACAAATTGCTGAGGGAGATACTGTCTGGGATAGAAACTTATTTGGGACAAGTGTCTACAGCTTAACTCTGATGGAAGCAATTTGGTTGGAGTTCTTTTCATGTCTATATTTCTCTGTTTCCCTATTTAAGTGTCATGACCCTTCCAATTTTGTGTATTGTGTGGGCAAGCAAGTATTCTGATCATTATAAATGTGTACATTTTTTGGTGTTTTCAGTTCACAGCAGAAACTGAACTGAATAACTATTTTACCCTCAATAGCTTTTACCCTCAGCTATTGCTTAAAACCTTTCCCACTAAACTATTATCTACACGTGTTAATCATCCAAAGATAACTCAAAAGATCAGTAGAGTCTAATATCCTAAAGCTTCATATTTATTTTTGAGGTACTGCACCACGTCAGCACACTTCTATCATGCCACATTTTGTTACACAAACTTACAATGAGAAGAAATTTAACAGGAAGTGACATGGTTTAAGTGATGCATTGACATGTATAATTTGAAGGCTGTAATCTTATTGGAAGCAGACATCTACAATTAATTCAGATATTGGGAATGCAAAATGAAATTTCTTGAAGCCAGAAGGAACTTATGATACACATTAAGCTCATGAACTGGTGAATTTATCTGTTTATCTAGATGAGCAGCACAGTTAGAGCTACTAAATCTCTTAACCTCCTTTGTGGAGCACACCACTGTTGCTTTGATGAATCTATAAGACACTTAGAAATTATTATTTCTTTAGTTCCTATCCCATCCAGGAAGACAGAGCTTGATTTGAAAGCAGTTTTAAAGGGAGATATCTTGTGTTTTCCTTTCTCTTAATATTTTCTATTAACTCAATATCCAAATTGGTGACTAAATTAATGAAGGAAATTACAGTTACTATGTATGGTGTTGTGTTGGTGAGTGTATCAGATACCAAGCAGGGATATGTTTCATGGATATGACCACAAGTCATAATTCTATATTAGCAATTTTGCAAACATATGATATTGCATCTCACATATACCTCTTCAAAAACAATTTGAATACAGCAAAACATGCAGGCCTTAACATATGCCTGCTTATTTTCTAGATCTTTTTTTTCTGTAGAAACATAAATGTAATCTGAAATTCAGTATTTTGATAATCTCTAATAATGGGAAAATATTGCTTTTTTTAGCTGTGGCCTGCTATGAAAGCCCTAAATAAGCCAGCAGCTTGAGTTCTGCATACTAATAATAATGAACACAGTGGTTGTAAGGTTGAAGTAATTTTTATTTTCTGCCATTTTCTGTCAAATGGTTCAACATATGGTGGATACAGATATCTTTACACCTGTTTGCTTAAAAGAAAGTAAGAAAAACTAATATAACAGCGTGGAAACATAGATAATATGAAAAACTTAAAAGAAGGACAGCAGCAATTCATCCTACTCTGATGCCAGTAGTTTCCACTAAGTAAGTTTATATTTACTAATTTTATGGATAATTCATCAGTGATTAAATGTAAGCCTTTCTTTATTTATAGTTTGCTCATTATTTGCCGCTGGATTACAGACAATTGATCAAAAAGGGTCTCTTGACTAACAGCTAAATAAGTTAAGCAGAAATTAGGATCTTTTTAAAAATCTAATCATTCTGTGGATGTTAACGCTTAAAGTTCTGTAAAAAGACTTTTTCCTCTAAGTGTAAACCCTTCTTTTCCTGAGACCATGAATTTTGACAGGAAAAGTAAGAAAAGTAAAATCTGGAGTGTTCTCTGGCAATAAGAGATTACTATGGCATCAAGTTATCACATGTTGCATTTGTATACCTGCACATGTTGTAGTGTAGGTATACAAAATGCTTAGCAAACTCTGATATATCTCAGGTGGACTAAGTGGGTCAAGAACAGAAATTCAGGTAATCATTGTACTGAATAGTGGACGCACCATTGCCAAGATACTCCCTTCTGAGCTGAAGCAGCCTCATGTACAAAACTGCTAGAAAACATCTCCCTTTCTTTGGAAATATATATCTGTATTTTTAAAAAACACTACAGCATAGCTGTTTGTTTGGTGCTCCAGTTATTCATTTTACTTCATCTTCTAATGTCTGGGACTGTTTGATTAGGCATTTTTTTTTTTTCTTCCCACTGGTTAGACTACTTCTATCAGCCAATAATGCGGTTTGAATTGTGAGGCTGGCCAACCTACTACAACATACTTGTTTAATTTTCCCTGAAGAGTTTGGCAGTCCTGAAAGACATGCTCAGTGTAAACGAACAACTGAGAATGTAATTAAGAGGCATGTTAAACTATAAAAAAGGGGTAGTAACCACAGTATGCTTTCATCAATTAAAGCACTTTCTAATATCAGCCAATTACATCAACCTCCTCTGGCCCTTATATTTCTTAGGCTTTGTGTAACTGCTCCCTTTATCTCTAATGGGATCCTTATAATGCTGACCATGTGGCTTTAGAAGAACACCAAAATGCTAATCTAATCCCCAGTGTTGCCCAAAGGCATTACATGGGCCCTGACATGGATCCAGGATTGGTGGCACCCTAATTCAAATAAAAGCAAGAATTAGGGTTGATCAGGTGTCTCGATGACAACAGCACAATGAGAGGCTGGGGGAAGGTGGGGGCAGATTGGGGAGAGGGAGATGGCAGCAGCAAACCATCAGGCACATTTCAAAAGTAATTGGTCTCCAGGGAGGGTGTGGGTTGCTTCCTAGACCACTTCTACAGAGCCCTTTGCACCTTGCCAGCTGGAGGGAAAGTGCAGCCACTTCCAGAGAATAGCATAGTGGGGCTAATGGAATCGCACACAGAAAATGAAGGGCTGGCAGCCCAAAACCTGAGGAGTCGATTAAAATGGGACTTCCTCCCAGATTTTGCTTTTTCTTCTTCTTTTTTTTCTTTTTTTTTTTTAATTTAAATTTGGTCTTATCATTATGCTGACTTCACACAGAACTAGGTTAAATGCAAAAACTTAGGATCCCCAAAATAACTAGTTTAAAATCAGAGAGATACACTTCCATCCCTCTCTTGCTTCATATGTGGCTTGAAATAAAATAAATTAGAAGGAAAGATTTCCAGAATTTTTTTTTGGTGTGTGTTCTTTTTTCCTAAACACTGACATTTACATATTTAATTTTTGTTATTAAGCGTCTTTTTATTTTCTTTAACAATATAATTCTTAAGTTATTTGGTTTCAACTTTTCCACATAAGAAGACACAATATTGTATTGTGTTAATTCACCTGGAAAGCTATAGTGTAATGCAGAAAATTTCTAGAAATAAATAGACTGTAGGTTTTGTGTGTTCTTACAACCCATCCTCTGCAAAAACAACATACTTGTTGTTAGAGCAGCCCTGTTTTTTGGTCTGGGAACACATATGACTCTCACTAAAATATTTCAACTTTAGGGTCCTATTTACTGAATTGTGTCCCCAAATCCTCTTTGTGTCCCATGCTATTCTGATGAAGATTTTAATAAAAAGTTGACTACTGTAATTTTTATCTCCTTGCTGAAAGAAAGCTGGTTTATGACTGCCAGGCTGTACCTTTAACCCTGATAATCAGTTTAAATCCGGACAAATTATCACCACCTTATGGTGAGAGTAACAATGGAGACAGGGAGATTTTGGAAGAAAGGAGCAAGTTTATGGTGAGACATCACTCCACAGTGGCTTCCTGCCCTTATGCAAGGCAATGGACTGCCCCTTCCTGCAGGGCAGAACCTCAGGCTACAACTCTGTTGTTTCAAGCCTTTCTCAGGAGATGGGCTGAGGCACACCAGAAAATTAGACACCTCCTCTTGCAAAGAACATCTCTCCTTTTGCATGGGCAGTTTAAGTGGAGAGTTACTGTGCACATCCTGCTGTTTTACTTCTGTCCTCTGCTGAAGGCACTTGCCTGTTGTTGGAAATACATTTTAATTCTGGAGAGTGTAACGGCTCTGATTATATATTTAACTGCTTTATGGATCACACAGAAGACTATAACATGTGTTCTCAAAAAGGCAACTCATTTTCATTTTCAATCAGCTTCTCCACAAGATTTTTCACATAGCCAACCTTCACACCACTAATTTCATTTTAGACCTGCAATCATATCACACATCCCTTTGCCTGCTGTGCTAACATGTTTTCACATGCTTTATTTATCCTTTATTTATTCTGCAAGAGAGGCAAGACTCCTGACAGCTATCACTCTTGTGTTTTGCAAAAGGTTTGAGGCAGGACACTGGTTCTATATTAAAAAAGGTGAAGAGTAAAAGGGTTTAAGGGAAAAGGAACAGAGAAGAAAACAGTTCAATTGAGAGTAAATAGAAGTTCTATCCTAGGTGCACCAGAGGCAACTTCAGCAGCACTTGGCTAATGAGGGGAAGCTGGCACTGGAAATCTTCAAAAGACCCTGTGTAAATAGATTTTCAAACAGGGGAAGGTTTTAGTTGATATTCAAGCAACTTCAGTACAGTGCAGGCAAGATTCCCTTTTAGAGTCTGTCAAAATTTTTGTTTGAGCTTTTCTATATGAAAGTATGGAGGCAGATTTTCACATGCCAGATGCAGTATGGTATGCAGGATGGTACATGCCCTAGCTTGGTGCCTGTTCAGTGAAAATGACTGGTGGAGGGGAAGGGTTAAGCAGTCAGGCAGTTCATAGCAGAGATGTAGGATACAATTGTCACCAGTGGTAAGGGGAATCTGCATTCCCATTTTTTCCCCAAAATGGCAAAGCTGAGTCTTTCATGTTTTACGGGAACTGATGGTGCTGTGGTGGTGTCCTAAGGTATCTCCTTTCTCTCAGCAGAGTTAGATTTTGCATATGTCCCTGGCTTTCCATTTGTAAGAGTGGAAGAAGCAAATGGAGCATTTGGAGATCCAAGGACCAGCGTGCAGAGCAAGTGGTCTGCTCACCAGTGTGGTGCTCCTGGCTCCCACCCTGAGTGCATCATCACCAGCTTTGCACTCACCTGCTCTTGGTCTGTCACTCTAACAAGCCATTATTTGCAGAGGCCATCCACTCTAATTACACTTGTGCCAGCAGCAGTGACACCTCTGCTGATGGCCACTGCATCTGGTATGTGCCTCGCTGAAACGCCTGCCGTGTTCTTTTGCAGGCAAGTGTCTCAGAGCAATTGAAAACAGAGCATAATATAAGTAAGACAAAGATATAAAACGTATTATGGACAGAAAATAAAAAATAATTGATCAATAGTTTTTGCAGCATCATTGATATTAGCTCAACTGAATACCCTCTTCTGCTCCTTGTCTTGAACTGGAAGAACCTCCTGTGTGTTGCCACCTTTCTTAGCTGAAATGAAATTAATCCAGAAAGAAGTGGGAATGACAAGAATTTTTTCCCCTCAAGTTTTACTGTTAATTAAAAAAAAAAAACTACCATAAATTTCTAACTACTTTATAGGTACAATTTAGTACAATTTTCAGTGATTAATATGGAGTTCAGAAAAAAATATTATTTGATAACAATTCTTAAATATTTCAAGGATATGAGCAGAGAATATGTGCCAAAGTAAACTTTAATGTGACGTCAAGAATCTATACTACTGTTTAGACACGGATTAAAATAAAAATGGGAAAACCACCCCAAAGAAACAAACAGAAGGAAGCTTCCTGACCAAGGTGTTTTAGAGTCTGGAGGGCTTTTCAAAGAGAATTAGAAGAGTCCCATTGATTTAGGTACTGGACTTTAGCTAAAGGGCAAAGCAATAGCTAGTAAGGCATATAGCCACCCTGCTCAGGACTTCTAATGATCTCATATTCTTTCCCAAATGTCAATGGTGTAATTCTTTGTTTCATAGCCTGAAATCCTTGGACTACTCTCAACTATAATGAAGGTAACTGAAGTGAAATAGAAAAAAGTAAGAAAATTTCATAATGGTATTGAGGGTTGAGGTGGGTGTTGGGGCATTATCATTTTCAATTCAGCTTAATGCATTTTAAGTTCCACTTCATTTTTTTTTTTCAGTCTAATTAATTGGTCACTTCCTGACATATACAAACTCTATAAACATTAATTAGTTGAGGTAATACTTGAGCTTCTTCCCCACTTCCTAGGTGCAAGTGTGGAAACAAGAATTTTCTGCATTTGGAACATGCAACTCAGAGACTTTACATTTTGCTTTTCAAGAACACTTTCACATTTGAAATACATTTTTTAAAATTTAAATTCTACTTTTTTTTTTTTTTTTTTTTTTTTTTTAGCATTGGATCAGTTACTGTTTGATGTCAAGACCCGGGCTGAATCTTACTTTGAATATTGAACTATCATTTAGTTATTATTGCATGTCAGTACCTATATTTTATATTGTAGCTAAAGCATGGCAATGCCAAGGTGTAACTTCCATTTCACAGTTTATCAGCAAATACTTTATAAAAATCAAAACAACAGGGAAAAAGAAAAGCTTGCTTACCTTTAAATAGCTAGAATTGAATTTTTTCTCACCCTGAATTCTTAGTTACGGTGTTGTTCAAGACTCTAAAATATGTGTTATGAATTTTTTTCTGAGCATTTAAAACCACTTTTATATTTCCCTGCCCCCCTTCCCTTACAGATTTCTGTATACCTTGGGAGCAGAACTACTCTTTGGAACCTGAAAAGTGAGCTTTGACTTGTAAAGAATATAGTTTGATTACCCCATTTTGCTGTTTCCTTATGAATTTTATTTAACCATTTGTGCTGTGCTTGGCTTTGTATTTACATTCAGCACATGGAAACAGTTATGTTATTAATGTAAAATACAATAGACAAAACTTTTCCTGAAATGACCGGTTAGTCTTAGAGATTCTGTACAATTTCCCTCTTGAGTAGCTAATAAGAACAAAATCACATGTGGAATGATATTCTTAGAAAAGCATGTTTTAATTGGTTCCTGTGCACCATCATGTTTTCCAAGATGGCAGTACCATGAAACAATATTAGTTTCTATTCAAAGCAAAGCCGATCACAGCTGGCAGGGAGATTTTATTAAAGAAGAAGTAAATTAAGCCACCAGGGATAAAACTGAACAGGTTGAAGGCTGACTGAACCCTGAGTGTTATCCACCTTCCTATGTTAAATTTGTCTGGCTTGCAACTTTAACTAAGTTGTCCTTGAGAACAGTAAAATGAGGCACTGTGTTTATTGTGGAGGACCTCACTTCCAGATTCATCCTTCTGTGTTGCACAGAAAGTGTTTAGTTCTCATTTCCATAAGTAACATATGTAGAAATTAACTCCTTAAAGTTTATAGGTCTACCTTGACTGTATGTGTGCCTCAAATATTTTCTTTTCCCCACACTCTCAGCTGGCTTAATAAAAGCGTGGTTTTTCCCTTAAAACCTTTATCCACCTTGCCTTGTATGTAGGGACTGAAGCTGGGTCATTTAAATTTAGTTTAAAGCAGTACTGATCAGAAAGCATTTTCATCTGATAAACAGTGGTCTGTGGGTTTTGCTGTAAAGAATAACTTATAACCTCTGAGGTGGAACTAAGCTTTGATCACATATGTATTTTGAGAAGGATCCGATGTCCTTCTGTGACAGTACTGAATTGTGATGCCCCTGGTCATGTCCTTTGCTAGTCAGAAACCAGACAAAGGAGGTAGGTCAGAAAAAAGCTTTATCTCCTGTAGGTTCTGATTAATTGGCTCATACAGACTTCTGCATGCATCTCTCCTTCTGAGCTACAGTCCTCAGCAAGCTTAGGAAGAAACATTTGAAAATTTGGTGGTGCAACATCTGCTGATTTAATGAAAATGAAAGATTTTAATGAAAATGAAAGATTTTAATGAAAGTGCATGGACCTGATTGATGTTTTTCAAGGTGACATATATCCCTTCAGTAAGATCAGTTTTTTGTTTAATCTTAATAAAATAAATAATAAAAAAAGATTTAATGCATAATCAGGTAACAAATAGAAAACTCTTGTGTTCTCTGCAAGTGAGATTACAATTACTTTTATTTTTTCCTTGGCCTTGTTGAATGCAGGTACGTAAGAGTACTCTGAGACTTAAAAAGTTTAAAAGCTTGATTTAATTTCAATTGCTATAGATAAGCACCGAAAGCTGGTCCTGTACAGGTGAAAGAAAAAGCACAATGTTGTAGAAATAAGCATTTTTGGAACATCTTTTTTGTTCCTTTTCACATGTTTTTGCACATCCGACTTTAATACAAATCGAATTATGGGATGCAAATCTTTCTTCTTGCTTGTTTTAACTTTGTTGTGGCATAATACCAGGTAATTGTAAAACTTAGGGAAAGGTTGTGGAATACTTGCATCTAAAAAGAAGTATTTGTTAAAATATTTAATAATTTATTTTTTAAGTAAATTCTTGATGTTCTCATAATGAGGATTATTAAATGATGTCTATTTATGTTTTCCTTGTCTTAAATCTGAAAGGACTTTGTGTGCATTTCATTATTTCCCTGCAGGTAGGAAGCTTATCTTCTGTGCAGGTCTCCCTCAACACGGAAGTGGAAAGAGAAATATTTATCAAAAAAGAAAAAATTATGTATAAATAAGTGGAAATTGGTGGACAGTTTACGGGACGTTTCTGAATTTCTTTACAACATTTAAATAAATCTTTGCAATTAATTGACTGCATTTAAAATGTTCACTATCCCCTTAACTTTCAGGTTTTGTAAGGCTAAAAGTGCTTTTTGCAGAAGCTGACCTATTTTATTTCCTTTTTCATGCATATTTTAGGACAGGAAAGTTAGAGGCATCCTCATATATTATATACTGCAATTATGACGTGATTGTATTTG
This sequence comes from Cossypha heuglini, assembly GCA_027576195.1. Taxonomy (NCBI): domain Eukaryota; kingdom Metazoa; phylum Chordata; class Aves; order Passeriformes; family Muscicapidae; genus Cossypha; species Cossypha heuglini. Next base: position 53,113,884 of record JAODKT010001744.1, on the reverse strand, counting down.
TGTATTTTCAATGCAAATAAACCTTTTTTCATGTTCTGCTTGAACCAGTTGCCTTCAATAAGAACTGAAGTGTCCTCTTTCTTTCAGAAACCATTTATTACAGTTGCAAGACCTACATATTCTATTTCCATATGCACTGCTGCTGGTTATTGAAATATGCTGGCAGCAGGCTGTTTTCTAACATACTATAAATTCATTGAATCAGCAAAGCAGCTTTCATAAAACTGGATTATGAGGGTGTACATTAACTTAAAGCTATGGAAGAAACCATTGAAGAAGTAATAATGTTCTAGATGTAGTGGTATGAGAATATAAAGAAATCAAATGAGAAGCATAAGGTAAGAAGAAGTGATATTTTAATTATTCAGTTTATTAAAGTTGGAAGAAACAGTTCTAAAAGGCTTGTGGGCACCAAAATATATTCATTTTATCTGCACATCTTCCTGACATGTCTAGGTTTCCACATCTGAAAGTTTTACATTATTTTACAAGGGTATGATTTGTCCTGTGAAGAAATTTTTGTCTCTTTCCAAGCTTTTCCTTTTCTAGACTATTTAAAAAGTTTAAGAGAGCAAATGTAGAATTATTTAAATTTAGTTGATATAGCAAGTATAAACCTGAAAAACATTCTGTTGCCTATTTATTGCCTCAGCTTTTATTTCCTCAGATTCTCAGCTCTTATTTCCACACAACTAACACACCAGTTTCTGCCCAAACCTGCCCATTCTGCCCTGAATCTTGGCTGCAGGCATCATTCTGGAGATGATTATCTAATCTATTTAGATTAGATGTTAGGAAGAAATTCTTCCCTGTGAGGGTGGTTACTGGCACAAGTGACATTGAGCATCTCTGGATGCCCTATCCCTGAATATGTTCAAGGCCAGGTTGGATAGGACTCTGAGAAACCTGGTCTAATGAAAGAAGCAAAGAGGCTGGCACTAGATGATCTTTAAGGTCCCTTTCAACTCAGTCACTCTATGATCCTGTGTCAGAATTTCTCAGTCTACATGTCTCTGAAGCACTAGAACCTTTGTCTACACTAAAAAGGCCCACTATTGAGCTAACTTCTGTCAATCTCTGCTCTTTCTGCTAGGCCATTTCCATGTGGCACTAAACAGATATTGGTAGAGGTTCCAGGAAAGCAGGCAAGATAGAAAAAATCCCTTGAGTTGCTTAAGAAAAAAATTTTGTACGAATATTCTCCTTGTAATACAGGTTTGACAGTAGCATTTTTCTTCCCTATACATTCTGCTGCAATCTCATGACACACATGCAACACTTTGCTGGGGTTTGAAATTGGTTTGGTTAATCTAATCTAATCTAATCTAATCTAATCTAATCTAATCTAAAATAATCTAGTCTAGTGTTTCATTGATGTGAAACTCAAATCATTAGGTTGTGAAAGCTGTCTCTTTCACAGAATTCAGTGCTACTCTTCTAAGTATCTGACTGGTTTGGGGATTAAATATGATTGTATTTGGTCTGCAATGTCTGTTTTACTGTAGAAATGACAGAAGGAAAATGTGTCCACAGCATAATGCTGACATGACAGAAGCTCTTCTGTGTCCCACAGACTCAGGCTTCTTCAGGGTAACTAGGGAGATGTTTCATCTAAATCTCACCTAAACTTTGCAAAGGTCAAGTTTGCAACATACAGAGGTGCTAAAAATCTTAGAAGAATTGCTTTATTTTTCCTCCTTGCATATTTGTCCTATTGTTACTGAAATCTTAGTGCTTCAAGGAAAATTTTGGTTTGAGGTCAGAGAAAATGGAGCAAAAGAAGTTACATGTTGGCATATTGGATTGCTACTGGCCAGTGAAAGTGTGAAGGAGATACAAATTTTTGTAGGGATTATTTTGCACTTTCTGGATCAGTTTTTAGCAATGTTCTCCCAGTTTGTATTTGAGCAGTGGCCACCCCAGGCTGGTCTTTCAGTATCTCTTGTTGTCATTTCCAAGCTTTATATCTGCACCAGCAGCTTCCCAAATTTTGGCTGCTTAGATGAAGGAAAACATCCTGTGGCAGGATTAGAACTGGTCCAGGTGTAAGGGGAAGAGGAAATTATGTTCCTTTTGCAGAATGACAAACAGTTTCATAGGACTAGTAAGGACAGTTAACCAGATATTGTAAATTATTTTCCATGAAATTAGAATTATGAGCGCTTTTGCTTTGGTTAGAAGAATGAGAATATGTTACCCTTATTCTCTTGTTAAGAAATCCTAAGAAAAACTCTGGTCTGTAGGTATATAACTATTGTACAACTTTTCTATCTGCACTGCTTTTGAACAATTTCAAACATTCTGTTCTGCTAGTCTTTGTAGATATTTCTATCAAAAGTTGAATGGCCAAATATTTACTGCCTGCACAAACAATGCAATAAAATTATTTTGTATGTTCTCAGAAACTCACAAAATGGTAAGCAAAAATATTTCTATAGCACTACTCTGAATTTACCAGCATTTAAAAAATTTACATAGTTTCAAATTTTTTAATTGGAAATTCTGTTCTGAACAGAATAGAACATAGAAGTGAGAGACTGGAAAGTTATATGATACTTCCAATATTTGGTATGAGCTTAGTCAGCTTTATTTTTCTTCTGAAACCAAGCTTTATAGAAAAATCAGTAGTACCAAAATTTGTATTTGGTAGCTGATGATATATTACTATCAGGAAGTTGGAGTGTAATAATTACTTTCCCAGTGGGTCTGTCTACTCAAACTATGGCTCTTGCAACCTTGGAATAAAATACCTTCCAAAATGTTTTTTGACATACAATTTGATACCTCTATAAAATTATCTGTGTTATTTGCCAAGTGGGCTTTTGGTTGTATAAAAGCTTTGAAATTATATGGGTCTCATGTTGCTTTAATAGCTGTAATCCTCTAGTAGGAAGGAGAGCTTCCCCAAAAAACTTTGATTTCCTATCTTTGCTCAAAAAGAATGCCCAGCAGGGCAAAAGCAATTGTGAAGGACAATCACTGTTGGAAAGGTGGTGCTTTTATCATGCACATGTAGTAGAGTTTACTGCCACATTTGTAAGGATTTTTGGTGCTACTGATTAAATGAAATATTATAAAAGTAAAAAAAAAAAAAATCAATTAAATAGAGGGATTGAAAAATATTGATAATTCCAAAAAAACCGTGAAACAATGTGCAAAATACATGAGGATCAGCTGAAGTAAAAACATTTAATCTCTACACTGTATTATTACTTTCTTTCCCAGGTCTTTCTGGAGCACGCGTCCCTATAAGAAAAGGAATAGTCACAGATAATAATCATGTTGCCAGTAAGTTGAGGTATCTCACCCAGGATTAGCTGGGGCTTAGCAGAAGGACAAGGTCATTGCCAGGGCTCTCCAATTACTGCTGGTATCACTGCCTTTCCTAAAGTGTCAAATGACAACAAGCTTTTGAAGGTTAAATCCAACAACAGCAGCTTCTAGATGGGCTGGTGGTAAATGAGTGACACAGAGTCTGAGAGTTTGATGTTTTGTGGTGTGATAAGTTCCCAATGAAGATGACTTTCATTTCCAACATAAGCTATTTGTGACTAGAATTGAACCTATAAACTGTGCTGCAAAATGTCTGACCCTGATGAGTGAGGGGCTTTAATAAAGTTAGTGACAATTCCTAGGGATATTTGGGATAATTAGTAATTGTTATTATGATATATTTTCAGTAGCTTTTGTTTCACTTTTTGGACTCAGCTGAATTTACAGTGTTCCCTTAATTAATGGGGATTTGTGGTGCTAACCTGTCAAAGGGCTGTATGGTTTGGTTCCTATCAATGAAATGCAGTGGGTCCCTGTAACCAGAGGGCTCATGAGATGGATGTTATTTGTTTAGTCTTTAACAGAATTTAATTCCTGCTTCCCAGATAAACAAAAAATGACTTGATAACTCACCCTTTTTGGGGGGGCAGTGAAGGTGGAACAGGAAAAAAAGGAGAGTTTGCATGCAGTATGGCAGTTTCACAAGTAAAATTTACAGGATTCCCTAGAATTTGGATCAAAACACTTAAGAAGGCTTCAGTGTATTCTACCAGTGAGCCATAGAGCAATTAATTTCTTCAGGAAATTGTATTTATTTCCTGTTGTTCGTTAAGCTGCTGGATTACTTGTTCTTACTGCCCTTAGTTTTTAGGGTCTGGAAAGAGGTTGATGAAATTCAGTCCTTTCTTAGGGTCATTCCTCTACCCTGTAAAATCTGTGGCAGGGCATGAGTACCCTGTGCTCCTGTTTGGTGTGACCCATGGCCAGGTATCATCCCAGGGAACCTGTAATTGGATGGGTGTACTGGTTTGAAGGCAAACCACTGGGAAGAGCTAACTCCACACAAATACGTTGAGAGCGATTCCAAATCAGAATTACAATTTAACAGGAAAAATTACAATAAAGGCAATAGCACAGAAACACTGGCTTATACCAACAAAATCAGAATATGAGCTGATACCCTGTTGGCCAGGGTGCTGGCTGATTGGAGTGATGGATGGGATCCTGTAGAAAGGTCTGACCTATCTCTAGAGGTGGTTATCAAGAGCTCTTCTCCTCTGGGAATTCAGTCATAGTGGAATCATGGTGTTCCAAACTCCAGATTACATACAGGTAGGAATGTTTTGTTCCTCCACCAGGGCAGGGCATGTCACACGGGACATATAATCCACATATAATTCTGTGAGTCATTCTGGGAAACCTTGATGGCCCATTAGCAGAGATGCCCTCCCTACCCAGGATGGCAGCAGATTCCCTGGAGGGAGTCATGGAGAAGACAAAGGACACTGCTTCACCCATTTTGACAGCTGCAGGTGGTAGTAGAATACATACTTTTGGTTACATCTTCCATTGTAACCCAAGACAACGGGTGAGATATCCCAGGCCATGTGGGATGCTGCTAGGCTGTAGTGATCACTGTGAAGTGCAGCCTTGGAAACTATAAAATTCACTTTCTGAATGGTATGATCTGAAAATTTTCAAGGAATTTTTCCTTCGGGAAATTTTCTGAAGGAAATGCGAGGATGCAACTGTGAGGATCCAGCAGTGTCACAGTTTAGGATTGGCACTCCCCAGTTTATTGTTCCCACTGAAACATCCCAGATCATGTGCTGCTTGCTCACTTTCCCCCCTCTCCCACCGTGTCAGGATGGAGAGGAGAATTGGAGGCATGTAAAAGTAAAGATCATGGGTTGAGATAAGAACAGTTTACTGTAAATAGCAATAAAATAAGAAAAACTATCAGTAACATCAGTAGCAACAGCAGAATGGGCAAGATAAGCAAATGATTCACCTGCAGTTGCTCACCATGTGGAACCTGGTGTCACCTGATCCCACACTGCTAACAGGGAAAATGTCCCTATCACCCTGTGCATGGTGTGAGGTGGTATAGAATAACCCAGTGCCTGGCTGAGTCCCTCCTGGCTGCTGCAGAACTTAACTCTGCCCTGGCCAGAACCAGGAGAGGCACCAAATTTGGCAGGCTCTCTCAGTAACTTGCAAATGTTTGAAGAAAAATACACAACAGAAAAAAACCAGCATCTGAAGCTGCCCTTTATAAAGCAAACTGAAGCTTATGAAAGCAGTATAACGAATTTATATCTCCCAAAAAATTTAAATTGAGTTCATTTCCTTGCAGTCCTTCAGGAAGACATCTCAGTGCTGATCCCCATTCCTATTCTCAAGCCATTGCCTTTCTGCAGTGAATACGACATAGTGTCATAAACCCTCTTGCATCTAACTGAATGTCAAGCTGTATTTCTTGCAAAGACTTGAACTGAAGGGTAAAACAGCTTTCTCATCCTCTTCTTAGTCTTTTGGTATAAATAGCTTTTGATAATTTGTTACCTTGTTTTTCTTATTTCTCATGTGAATAATTTTCTTACAAAAAGGGTCCTGTATGAGGACAACATTGTAGAAGATGCATGAATACTAAGGAAAAAGACTGTCTTCAAATCTGTACTGACTTATTTAATAGAATTGGGTGGCTGTGATTTAACTTCAAAAAAATCTACCCACCTCAATCCACGTAAATGCTGATATATTTCTGTTCTGTTCCAGAAGTTGATTTTGCAAGTGAGTCTTATGATGCCCTATAAAAAAAAGGGCTTTTGAAGACAAATATTGATGCTGAAGTTGATAGAAGTTTCATTTTGATATTTCTAATAGTGAACAAGAGAAAGGCCCAATATCCAGCAAGAAATTAACAACATGTCAGTTCTATTTATTATACTGTATTACTATCTATTAACTTAGAAACAGTGATTTAGAAGAAGTAGTGATAGTAGTTTTATGTATGAGGACTCCAGCCTGTCACAAGAAAATTTTCAGGGCAGGGGGTTTATTCTCTCATGTGGTACTCAAATATTGCACCTGTAAATGTCTATTGAGGAAGTCCAATGCAGAAAATTGAAATGGTGTTTTGCTGTGGTGTCCAATAGCCTTGTTGTAGAAAATTCAACTCTTTTGAGATTGTGTTTTTGCACAGCTTTTCAGTTGAACAATTTTTGTGAATGACTCAGCATTCAAACTTGGACAAAAACTTGCAGAATAACTTAAAAAAAATTTAAAAATAAAAATACCTGAACCAGAGTTTCAGTCTTAGTTTCTGCTCTCTTGAAAGTGATTCTGTGTGAATCAGGTTCCTTTTGCTTTTGGGAACTCAGAGTTTTCTCTTTCCAGGAGTTGTCATAGCCATGAACTAGCAAACTAGATAAGAACATTATATATCAATCAGAAAAAACATCAACAGATTCTGAATACTCGTCATTAATATCAGTAGCCTTCAACCTCACCCAACAGTGGTACTGGTGTTTACTTAATGACCCTTCAAGTACTCAGACTAATAATATGCTAGATAAAAGGTGTTGTAGGTTGACATCTAAGTGAAACTCAACAATGCATATAAATGATTAAAATATTTATATAATTCCGCTGTGTTTAAGGACATTTTAAAATGTCTTTATAGGATTTCTTTGCAGTTTCTCTGTTGTGCAGGCTAGAAAAAAATCAATTTCTGACTACAGCATAACAATTAGTTTAACAACTCATTGACCACCACTGCTTCTGTAAAATATGAACTGCTGCCCCCTTTCTTACACCAAACCATAAATTCATTCTGCTGTTCAGACTTCATCATGGTGTAGCTGGATCACTATGATGCGAAACTCAAACTACCCTCTTAGCTGTGTTGCAAGAGTTTTGACCAGGAATGAGAAAGCTCTTGGTATTTTTGCTTTGGGTGCAAGCTTAGATTTTAAAGGTCAAATTTAATCCAAAGCCACCTTGAATGAGTTTCTTATGAGTTTCTGCATTTACTTTTCTTTTCAATAGCTTGGATATCACACTGCTGGAATTATTGAATGGTGAGGAGGAGCTGAATAGCACCAGGAACCGAATAGCAGAGATAGAGAAATTAGATTCCCCTCATTCAAATTGTGCTTTAATGTTGAAAGCATATTTAAAAGTTGTTTGAATTAACAAGATGAAACTTGCAGATGACAGATATTTTTCTATCCAAAGTGTGCAACCATCACATTGTGAAAAGCCAGGCTAGGATATATACCAGTGCACACCAATACAAGTAATACGTAAACTTTTCTTATTCTGGAGTGTGTTTTTGTTTGCTTTTCTTTGTCTTACTTTCCTTTTAAATGATTTTAGAGCAGTTAGACTCTGTCCTTGTGGAAAGGGCACAATTTTCTCATCTTTTCTCATTTGGGTTTATGTAAGATGACATTTGCCATGCCATTTGTCTCACTCTTAGCTATTGAGAGGCGCTTGCCCAAAGAATCCTTTTGGGAACTGGCTTTCTAGACTCGTTGCTTTCCGGGTGAAACCTTCTAACCTCTTCAAAGAAAAGACAGATTTGACCCCAAAGCCCTTATTTATAACAACCAGTCACAAGGTGATCACCCTGCATGACCTATGGAATATACTACACACTATTTTTAGACAGCACAGAATGCTCTCAAGGTCAAGTGACACAGGCCATGATTAACAAAGAATTCCTTCAGAATTATTATTCAATATTAAACCACATTCCCCCCAAAAAATTTTAAAAAAGAGAGGGTAGATAGAGGTTTGACCAATGTCTGTGCTGTTCTTGGCCATCTTGAGTTTGTGACTTTTTCACTTTAAAAAGAAAAGAAAGCAATAATAATTTAAAGGTTAAATGAAATGTCTTGTTTTTATGCTTATAAACAAGTGTGCATACGCACATAAACTTACATATTCGGTCTTGTAATACTGTAATTTTATACAAATATGGTTTGTCAATCTTTAATTTTGCACAGACAATGGTTATTCATAACCATGAACTGAATACTAACCCGATTTAAGAAAAAAATACATACCACAAATCAATGGTCTAAATGTAAATTGGACACAAATGCACAAATAAATGGACATTAAAGATAAAGAATTTTTTTAAAAAAAGCTTTTTACTTCGCCACACAGAATTTGGAAAGAGTCTCTGTAAATAGTTCACAGGAACACATGTGTAACAGAAAAAGACTTAGGGATCTGTGAAAAGGACAAGGAATCAGAACCAATTTCAATATTTAAACATGGTCTGCTCCTGAGTTTATCAAATCACTTAATAACATACAAATATCTTGAGAGTTGAATAAGTTTTTGAGCAAGAGTTGTAAAAGAATTTAAGTATTTCAAAGTTGTTTAGGAAACCTTTTTTACCAAGATTTTAAAAATTGCAATATATATTTAGCTGTTAGGGGTATTGAGAAATAATTTGAGGATCACATGTAGTGCTGCATGGTTATTTCATCCAACAAAGAGAAATTCTAATCATTAATTTAAATTTTTTAATAGTGAATTATTACAGTAGGACTTGAAAAATTTGCAGTCTTTTTCACAGTGGTTTTTAGTTTATTATACAACTCTCCAGTTGAGCTTTGCTATAGCTGCTAAACTCACTATGCCTTTATATACTCTTGTGAAACTGGACATTTTTTGTTCTTTTTATCTCACTTTTTGCCTTCTGCTTAGATCTGGAGAAAATCTAAAGTGCTGAGTAGATAGCTAAATATTTCTGTCATGAAGAATAATAACACTTTGTGCTCATTTGAGAGTTTTAGTATTTCCATTTTAAACATCAGCTTTCAAGAATTGAAAGTCAGTAATAGAATACATTAATTTTACATTAAATTTAGCATCAGCATTCCGGACAAAGAAACTTTTTTTCTTTTTGTATAAGGGGATACATATCACCCTTCCTACAAATGACGCATAATATACGGGTTAGGTGATCGGTGAAAAGTGTTATTTTTAAGTAGAAAAAACTCTCCAAATAAAAGCACACTGTACAGATCTAACTGAAAGTTTTTAAAGAACTTATTTTCAAATATCTCTCTCCACATACATATTTCCAATTTGTGACTATTATTAGTTATTCTCGCCTTTGCTGTAAAAGCTTTTTATGGACATGTTCAGTCATATTGTGCTATGCTTTCAGCAGATCTCACCAGTTGAATACAGTCAGCTCTGCTCTTTCTACAGCCAAGGGAAAAATAATGGTGCTGATCCAAATTTCTTCTGAATCAGTATTAAGCCCAGCGGTGTGAAGCTATTCTTTAAAAAGGAGGTCAAACAGGACCCTGATTGCTTCTGACTTAAGAGAACCTTGATACATTTTGTGAATTGAAGACTCCAGATTAAAATTTGGAGATAGCTTTCTGTTGTTTTAAATTTTCCTTATGATATCATTTAGTCCTGATGTTCTGTCCTAAAGCTTTGATAACACAGTGTTTATATGAGTGTTGTGATTCAGCCTAAGGGAAATCCTTAAAGCTGTTTTTTGGTACTCTCAACACTAGGGCTTTTTGTGCGTTGTACATTTGTTTGTTTAGGATTTTCAAAGTTTTACTTTTTTTAAAATTGTGACGTACTGAAAGATAATTAAGCACCACCGTGAAAATGTAAAGGAAGTGTCACATTTTTAGAAGTTTTTCCCCCCCTCCATGGTTTCAACTCTTACAGTTTAAACCCTTTATATGGGTAACCCTCCAGAAAGCAGGGATCTTTGAAAAGCTGGCAATATCTAGAGATATTGAGATTAAAAATATAGTGTTGTTCCATATTCTGTATTTTTTTTACGGTTTCCAAAAGCTATTTAATTCTTACTACCACAAATGACTCCATACGTTAGTGATGCAGTATGATTAGGAGTGTCTTATATAGTCTCAAAAAAGGGGTAACAGTGAGAAAACATTCATGCAGGAGATGAGAAAGCTTTAGAAGTGTTCAAAAAAACTTAGTGAGGGTAAATCTCTTTTTAATTATTTGGTTAAAGGGAACTTGGGATTTTTTGTTTCTATCTGTCTGCAAGAAAACAGCAGCCTTTAGTGAAACCAACAGAATTTGAATCAAACCACTTAACGGAAGAAAAATCTATGTAAGCATCAAAATTGGCCAAAGCAATGATTAAAAACTTGAAGATGTTTTAAAAATCTGGCATTTTTTACCCTCAAGTCAGGGACCAGCACTAAAGGGGATGTTTATCTGTAACAAAGTTCTCGCACCTTCTTCACTTAAATTGTTCATTAAGTGATGTCAATTTGAGGGACAGAGAACAGGGCTAAATAAACCTCGTGTAATCTGGTATGACAACACCTACATCATTTAACTGGAAAGTCTGTGTCATAAACACAGTTTTCAAAAATTACATTTTATTCTGATGGTTTACTTGGGGTAGTAGGAGGAAAACAAAGTATTCAAATGCTGTTTGAAGCCAGAACCTTGCTTTACATGACCAATAGATATAAACTCAATAAAAATCAGTTTTCTGTTATTATTTCTGTTGCCATTATACATTAGCATTTTTTACCAAAGGTGAAATAGCCCATATCACTTCTTAAAAAGTACTAGCGAGACAGAAAATTCTCCATCAGAACTATAAGAAATATACCCCTGAAGTAGTAAAATGGTTCTGTTTACATTCAGAAACAGGAATGGCAGATATTTAATAAAAGAGATTAATTTCTGAAACTTATTTTGTTCAATATTTTTGGAGGGATGAGGAATAAGAAGTGAAAGTTTGCTAAGAGATCATTCTAAATGCACAGAGTGAAACAGAAATATCCCTATTTCATGTAAAAGATGCTCTACACCTCTTAGAAAACAGTTGATCCATACAAAAATATGTCCCCTGGAAGAGGGCCAAGGTTTTGGTGCAATGTTCTTCTTGGTAGCACGTGGTGTGAATCTAAGCTGCAAAAGGAAAGTTTTAACTTGTGCTTTTCCTCTATCCAATTTGGGAAGAAGAAATGTCTGCTATGTGCAGAGGGATTGTACTATGCAGTCTTAGTTTAATTCAAAGAGAAATGAAGTCCTACCACAGAACAAATTGTCTGCCTATTTCTGCATAGCACTGAGCTGCTGCTCATTTTTAACTTTCACTGAGTTAATGATACTGGATACCTTACAACTCTCAACTTCTTGAAGGATCAGACTCTGAGTGCTGAAAAACTTATCTTTACAGGCACTTCTTACAATATATCTTTGAGTAAAAAGTATCTGAAGTTAAAAAAAATAAATTTTATTTTGCATATGATTCAAAGGAGCTGCTAATGAGCTGCACAATTTAACTTCAGAGGAGGAAGAAGAAGATGAAGAAGAAGGAAAAAGAAGATGAAGACAAGAAAAAAATGACAAGATAACTTTGTTTGCTTCCTCAAAATATTTTAGAAAAATGCAGGGAAAATTTGAAGGCCTTAAAATTGTTGATATTTACTTTTTATTCAAAGGGAATTTTCCCAACAGTTTATTTTTTTTCCCTTTTTTAAACTTGTGTGTCAAGCATATAACGGAAGAAAAACCCTGTGATGAACTTGAGATATAGCAAAGCCTTAGCAACTGGAGTATGTGCTATTTTTAAAAGAGTTTGTGGACTCAGAGCCCTGTGCTGTTGTTTTCAGCTAGCTGGCTGTGTTACTCTGTGTTTTCTTTAAGTGTGATTTCATCGAGCTCTGTGTTCTGTCTGGGTGATGTATCTCAGTGCAAACAGCTCACTGTTAGCCATTATGTACCTATTAGCACTGATTGCTTTCTGATAGCGTTTCACCAGTTGGTTTCACTCACTTTGACAGGTTTGGTGCTTTGTTTAACCTTTAAACTAGTGGGGCAATAACATTGCTGACAGAATCGGAGAAATAATTAAGGAAAACTTAGTCAAGGCATAAGAAAACAACTGCAACAAGGCAGATCTTTCTGGTGGGTTTGAGTTGTCAGTTAAAAGAGGTAAAGGATGGGGCAGACATGTGGCAAGAGCAAAGTACAGCACAAGTATTTTCCATTTAATCTCCAAGAATCCAGAGATTACTACTGCTTTGCGAATTTTATTTTTTCTCTGTGTTGGTACGTACTGTTCTAGGCCAGGAAATAATTTTTTTCTCTGTTTTTCTTTACAGAATGTATAACAGCAGTGAGAATACTTGCAACTTAAGGAGCATTTCTGTTTTGATTTATGGGGAAAAGAACATGTCAGTATTTTTAAACATTGTACGCAGGGAAAAAAAAAAAGTCATAGAATCAAAGAATAAGCTAAATTGGAAGGGACCTACACGGATCATTGAGTCCAGTTTCAAGCCCTGCACAGCATCATCCGCAAGAGTCACACCGTGTACCAAAGAGCATCTTCCAAATGCATCCCAAACTCTGTCAGGATTGGTGCTGTGACCACTTCCCTGGGGAGCCTGTTCCAGTGCCCAATCACTCTAGAAGAACCTTTTTCTAATATCCAGCCTAAACCTCCCCTGACACAACTTCAGGCCATTTCCTCTGCTCCTGTCACTGGTCACCAGAGAGAAGAGATCAGTGTCTGCCCCTCCTCTTCCCCATATGAGGAAGATATGGGTGAGGTGTCTCCTCAGTCTGTTTTTCTCCAGGCTGAGCAGACCAAGTGACCTCAGCTGCTCCTCATGCAGCTTCCCCTCAAGGCCATTCAACATCTTTGTTGCCTTCCTCTGATGACTCATCAATAGTTTAATGTCTTTTATTATATTGTGGTTGCCCAAACTGCACACAATGTTCGAGGTGAGGCTGCCCCAGAGCAGAGCAGAGTGGGACAATCCCCTCCCTTGCCCAGC
>JAODKT010001744.1:53076306-53098412 GCA_027576195.1 Cossypha heuglini | reverse complement strand
TTCTTACCCAGAGGTTCTCAACTGTGCCACTGCCAAGCAAGAGCTCCATACATTCAATTACTTACATTCTATTCCATTACATACAGTTCTGACCCTGCCTATTCCTCCTGCAGAGAGCCTGGCACTGCAGTCACAAGACTTATTCCAAACTCATAGGTTTCACTTATACCAGTAATGTCAAATCTCTGGGATACAACAAAAGCCTTGAGCTCCTCTTGTGTGTTCCTCATGCTCTGTGCATTAGTGTAGAAACATGGTGCAATGCATTGCAGCCAACATCCCTAGAGCAGATTGAAGTTAATGCCCATTTCCTCAAATTTTGGCACAGCATCCCATTGCTCTTCACTGGTGAGTGTGCTTTTGTCCCTTTTCTCCTGCCAAGCTAGTTAAAAGTTCCGTCAACAAGCTCCTGTGCTAGAGCTCTTTTTCTCCTCTGAGAAAGGTGCATCCTGTCACATGTGAGTAGATCAGATGTGGGGTAGATCCTCCCATGGTCAACAAATCCCAAATTTTTCCACTGACACCAGCTTTGGAGTCATGCATTGATCTGCCTCTTCCTTTTGCTATTATTTTTTGTTACTGAAAGAATTGAGGATATCGCCACTTGTGCTCCTCATCCCTTTATCAATCATCCCAGAGCCCTGATATCTCTTCTGATTGCACTTTGACTTTTACTTATTATTTTGTTGATGCCAGCCTGAACAACAAAAATAGCAGATAGTAATCAGAGAACCTTACTAGCCTGGAGAATTTTCCAGTAAAGTCCTTTATCTCACCCTTTGGAGACAGCAGACTTCCCTGTGGGTTGGGTCTGGTCTGCAGAGCAGGCCCTCTATTCCCCCCAGATGGGAATTTCCCACATTGCTGCAACTACCCTTCTCCTCCTCTTAAAATAAGAGGTGGTGGTGTGGGCACTCCAAGCTGCTTGTGTTCCCTGGGGCTGTTGGAATCACCCTGGGTTGCTCTTGGAACACCATCTCTTCTCCTGTTTGGCTGCTGAGGGTTTCCAGGTCCTGTTGAGGCTCAGTGCTGAACTCAGGAACCATCATGTACAGCTCAGTCTTACCCCTGGACCTTCCTTCAGTCATGGCTGTGTAAGCCAACTGAGTACTATATCACAAAACTTTCTACTTACCCAGTTTATGTTTGACAGTGTTTGGTCACTACTACCGAGCTTTTACAGGAAGTCAAGGTATGAATCCCAAGCAGGAATGAATTAAAGTTGAATCAATATTGTTATTAATACTGGTTAATTATATAAAACACATAAAATAAATTTGTTTATTAATAGGTTACACATAAGAAGCATTTTCTAAATTTTTGCAGCTAGTAGGCTGCTGCAAAAATCATAAGCATCCTCACTTTGCATAATTGCACCAAGCTGCAAGTTGTGTCAGCTGCAAAGCTGCATCCCAAAGAGATGAAAGAGTTGGAGCTCTTAAAGAAAAGCAAGCTGGGGGAATCTGATATGGTAACTTTCTAGCAGCTGCTTAGACACCTAGCTTCAATTTATTGCTGCTTGAGGGACCAGCTCTCTCCCATGAGATGATTGTGTTGCTGGGGCATGAAAACTCTAGTAGTGCTCTGTCTCTTGAGATATGGCTTGTCAGACCCTCAGTGGATTTTTCCCCCTTGAGCTGCTCCTTGTCAGTTTCTAAGCCTTGTTCACTCTCTCTCTGGCCTTCATAAACAAGCAGGACTACAGTCATGGCTCAGATCTTGGTTAGCTTGAAAAGTAATTTCACTGACCCCCTCAGACTTTTCACAAAGTTGGTGTTTTCCTCTCTTAAAATCAGGAGCTTTCTTTACTTTTCTTTTCTTTCTTGTTTGCTTGTTTGTTTTGTTTGCAGAAGTATTCAGTACTGCCACAGCAGAGCAAAAAAATTTGAGGGGGATGATATGGCTTTTAACCCACAGAAACAACAGGAGGATTCAGAGCAACTTCTGTAGGCATCCATCTGCTTTAAGGATGGCCAAATCTTGAAAATGAGGTTTCATGCTTCCTCTCTTCTCTTTTACTGAGCGTGACTCAACATTTTTTGGAAGAAATATCGTGCTTCATTTTATGATCAGTACAATTTTCACAAAAGTGAAAAGGCAGAGTGAAGAGACAGACTGCTTGAAAGGCAACCTGGTATTCTACAATTACAGATTTGGAAATACATTGTTTTTGTAGCTGGCACAAGATAGACAACATCCAGCTAAAGCTTTTCTGGAATTTTTCTTGTGATAATTTTTTTTAAACCTTCTTGAATTTAAATAAGTCATGTAAAAATAAAATTGATCATAAGCTCTCTGTTTCTCTATAAGTCAGAGCTAGCATGCAAATTGTGGATCTTGGAAAACATGCTTCATTGCTGCATACAGATAATTAAAATCTAAATAATATTTCAATACAGTAGCCACAATAGTCTTTATGATCATCAATAATTGAAGAGTTTGTAAGTCATTAAAATATAATGCATTCATTATTCTCCTCAGGTTGACTAGTGCACTACGTGATGTGATGTATTTATAATTCATATCCTTCCTTGCTTGAGTTGTACTTCCTTTGGCTGCGATAATAACAAAAATAGGCTATTTGTCCTTTTTTTGTCACATGTAAGACTCTGACATCAAGCAAGTATCATACCTGTCCCTTAATTAAGTGGGATAACCAGTTTAATTTAGTGCCCTGTCGTCATTTGTTTATCATCACTTTCACTGCTCATAGTATTATTCCCTTTGCTAATTGCCACCTATAATGCTCTTAAACTACACAAATGTGTAAATACTGCCTAGCAAAACAGTTCAGGATTTCTTGTAACTTATTTTAAATATATGTTGATGAGTGCAGGAGTAACAAATGTCTAAAATAATATGAATTTATCTCTGGCCAGGTGAACAGTGCATTTTATGGGTTCTGGCATTTAATAGCTTCACTGGCCAGAAAGGTAAAGAGAAGGCAGATATTAAAGAAAAGTTCTTTACCCCAAAAAGAGAGAAATTCTGAGCTCTCCCCTCACTGTTTTGCCACGTACAAATTTTTTATAGAGTATGTGGAAGCAGGATAATCTTTTGACACTACATTTTTTCATCCCTGTGCATTAAGGTCTCTTGACAAATACAACATCACATAAAGGAAATGACAGTGATGTTTCCCCTATTACAGCATGTGAATTGAAAATAATCATGTTGTAAAGCATACAACATGCTCAACACCTCAAGAGGGTGTGCTTACTATGAGGGTAGATTTGTGTTAATTAGAGGATTATAGTGCAATTCTTGCAACAAAAAGGTGGGATATGGGGACACTCTCTATTAGACTATTTTAAAGAGAGCCTTATTATTAGAGATGCAGGCACTATTGCTTGTGGCAAAAATAAAAGTATTTATTTTGAGCAGATCGGCAGTACAGCAGGAATAAATGGAATTGGGTCATTATATGTAAATTGAAATCTAACTGCAAGGGTAGACACTTATACATGAATTCATCAACCCCAGACCAAATGAATTGGTTAGAGATCAGCAGCCATATGAATTTCTCACTAAATGTCTCTCACCCCATTGACACTTTTTTCAGTACTCCATATGCTAGATTGCAAACTACAGATTTAGCCCTTTTGCCCAAAGGCATCTGAACCTGTGAAAAGCCTAGCTGAAGCAGTGTCTATTGTTCATTGACAACTTGTCAATTTACTTCCAGGCAAAATAACTCATAAACATGATAAGTAAGGCAGATAAAACAAGAATTCTTTCACACTTTGTAACTTTACTGCAAAAATGCCTTGTTTTTCATAAATGTGTGAAATCTCCCCTCAGAATTGTGACTGTGCATTGAACTTTAAAACTGTGTGGAAACCACGCATGCATCTCATGCTCTCTGTCTATAATAAGATGAATGTTAAATATTAAAGACGCAATAAAAGTGATAAAATGAAAGATATTCAAAGGCAGAACAACATTCTCATATCAGTAGCTGATAATAATATCGCCAGTTGAGTTAATAAAAGTTCATTTTAAGGAAAAAACCACTAAAAGACAAATGTTTGAATATCAGTCTCTAAACTGACATTTGTACATTTCTTTAATGGTTATTATATAAATCTTCCCACATCTGGAACCATATAAAACTCCTTTACTTCACAGACAGTGGCAAAGAGCATTAAATAGACATCAATGACATACCAATTTAAAACATGGTCATACAAATAGCTTCCCAGTGCTCAATAACAATGATGATATTTTTCACAAAAGATATTTAAATGATTAATTTTTTATACATTGCCATACAGACAATTTTGCAATCACATACTCAGGGTTTAGTTGACTGCACATTCACACACACAAATTCTTCACAAGGAAAACTTTGTAACAAGTTGCCAAAAAGCTGCTATAGAAATGATATTATTGCACATGCCATTAGGCTGAGACCATGTTTATTGTGCTAAAAATATTACTTTTTCCCCCTCCAAGATAACTGGCAGTTGCCTCTTCTCCCTTTCTTAATTTCCTTACCCTTTCTTGACACGTGCCAAGCTTGTAATTCCATGGGAACATAGATAGTCTCTTCTATGAGCAGGGTTACTTCCTCTTTGGGAGAGGGGAAAAATTGCTGGTGAATTACTGCTTTATGAGTAGCCCAAGCCCATGAATAAAAATGTGGTTTTTTTCTTGTGTTCCAGTTATATTTGTGACAATGAAGAATGTCAGGCCTTAAACTTTTATTTCGAGTAAGGAATTAGAGTTAACAAACATGAAAATTGCAAACAAACATTAGTGAGACATTTTCTCTTAATCCAATCATAAAAAATATTCTAACTTGAAATTGTATTATTTATATTTTATTAATATTAGATGATTCTTTGCTATGTATTATTAGAAGAAAAAAGGGAAGGAGAATTATGAATGCATCATCCCCTATTGATTCAAAACTGAAACTCACTTTCTGTTTACACATCCTTTCAGATTTTTATTACACATTCATTTTAACCAATTACAACTGTAATTATAATTTACACAGCATAGTTACTAATTTTTTTTCAATTTTATCTGTGTGTGCTATAAATAATTTGTCATGGTTTTTCAGTGAATGTCACTACTATGGGAATAATGGAAGAGAGATGTGCTGTACAGATTCATGGCCACCACTACACTAAGGAGAGAAAATTACAGCCCAAGACTACTTGGGTTTAATTTATCTATGGCGTGCTATTAGTTATGCTCCCCAAACAGTACTGTTGTAGACAAACCACAGCAATGAAACAGCAGTTTTCTTACTCCATCTTTCCCCAGTACCCTTCTATGCAAATTACTACCGCACTAATTGAACTACTGCATTTTAAGACACTTTGCAGAGTGCAAAGTGCTTAATATATTACGCGTGAGACTTTTTTGTCAGCCTATCAGTTAAAGTAGTTTAAATAGACTTATAGCCATGCCTTTACTTATTTAGTTTGGAATTTTGCTCTATTCCCCTGCTCTATTAACCTTTCTTTCAGTTATGGCAATTTAGAGAGCCTCTGGTGCTGTATCCTCTGTATTCATACTAAAGTCAGCCTTTGTGGGTGCAAAGAAGGGAGCCCCTGACTGTGTACTGTACACTGAGAGTGTATTTGCAGAGTCATAAGCTCTTTAGAAATGGTTAAAGAGGAATAGGAGCTGTCATCTACAGTTGCAACAAATCCTTAATGCAGTGACTGGGTTCACAGAGGTGATGCTCTAAACACCACACAGGTGGGAAAGGGACGGATGATCCTCTGTCTGAGCAACTGATGTGTAGCTGATATTCACCAGCTGATATTATCCTCTGCTGATTCTCATCTTGCAGAGAGCCAGTAGCAAATATGGGGAATGCTTTACAGGCTTTCCCAGGTGCCAAAAGCTCCACTTGTCTTATCTCCAGCTGGTGTAAATCCTCCAGACCCCTGGAAGGCAATGCATCTTCGAGACATTACTAAAGTCAATAATAACACCTCTCTGATTCTGGTGACTTTGGAGGTCCTATAGTGGAGTGCATGGTGCAGGTGAAGATTATACAGCAGAGACATCAGTGAAATAACTACTCCATCATTCCATCAGGTGTTTGGTGGGTTTTTTTGTGCTTCTTTCACCGGCATCCCAGCAAGAACTAATGTAAATAACAGAGCAATTCTGACTCAATTTCATGAGTTCTACACGTTACAGGTGGTCTCTCCTGGCATTCAAAACTATCCTATCTTATGGATGTTGTAGAATTGGGAATCTGAAAAAAAATCTTCACCAGCTGAAGAACAGGGAATTTAGCATTGCTTCTCTCCAGTGCATCAAAAAATAGAGAACAAATGGCCTTCTTCAGTGAACATGTAGTCCATCATTGCTACAGGTAAAACTTGGTGGAGTTAACATAGCACAGCCATTGCCTCAAGGCTGGGATCAAGTCTAATTTCACAATATTTTCTATGTTCTTATTTTCTACTAAGGAATATTTTAATGTTGAATTTAAAAATGAAAATTGTCTCCTTGTGTCTCCTTCTCTTTTATGAAATATTTTTTATAAAGCACATGGCAGATTAAAAGAGCTTAGCTGTGTTGATTAACTATCCAAATGTTTAATCAATAGCTAGATGCAGTCTATCTGTGAAAGACCTTGGAGAAGTCCCACTTGCCTTATTTCCCACCCCCAAGTGAGACATCACTGAATGACTGCATGGTCCATGCATATCAGTGCAGAGGGGCTTAGACAAACACAGCACTAATGGAAAATTGTGGGTCACCTTGTCAAAATATGTTAAATGCCCCTTAAGTTTTTTTGTTTGTTTTTTCGAGTTTGTTCTTTTTTTTTTTTTAATTAAGGAAAATAAAATTACAGTAAACTGACCTTGCGATATCATACTGGCTTTCAGAAAGCAAACATTGCTCAGTCTGCAACCTGCTCGTTGGTGCATGGGTCAAAAATCTATTCCAAGTGAATTACAAAATACACATCCTCATGTGTTGATACAACCCATGGTAACCGCCTGACAAAGTGTTAAACAATTGTACTCTTTAGTACAGAACATGTTTGCTGACACTTATTTGGAAAATATATGTGGGGGCCTCTGAGTGATTCATAAGCAAGGCTTGTGGATGCCAGGGTGTGCTGGATGTGAATGCATTGCAAAGTCAGGGAAAGTTCATCTTGTGACCACGGCTCCTGGACTTGCTCCAAGAATATGCCATTTGCAGAGATGGCATTAACTGCAAGAGCTGTTGTGGGATTTGGATTCCTGCCCTTGTATTTATCTACTCTCAATGTCATTAACACCCACATTGATCCTGAACTGCTGCTGGTGCCAAGGTTGTTTTGTTTGCTGGTGTCACAAGTCACAAACAAGAGAAAATGGTTCTGATAAAGACTAGAGCTCTGCAGCTTGGCATTGTTATAAACGAGCCATAGGAACCCTCCATACCTGCTACTAATGTGTTATAATGGTTTTGCTTAGCTATTATTAGAAACATTATCTTTGCTTTGGCAAAATTAATATTAGGATGACTGCAATATGATTTGCACTAGGATTGTCACAATGCATTCGTCAGTCTTTCTGGTCTTGGTATAGTGCTGAAGACAATGCTGTAGGATAAAACTGGGAACAAGGACAAATCACCATTAATTAGCTAAGTATTGCCTTCATAATGAGGCTTTTTTGAGTGGGAAAGAGAATTTCACAGAGTGGTAGGCTATTTTCTTTAGTTTCTGATGTATATACATTTAGTTGAATCTCCAGTTTAGTGGCACTAATTGGACATATATAGCTACATAAATAGGTGGATATCTTTACACATACATAAATGCTGAATTTATTTTCATATTAATGCTCAATCATGGATACAATATTTACTAACAACCCATTATTCTATAGTCATAATTGCATCAAACAGACTAAGAAATTTTGCAAGACTTACTGGCTTTGTCGTTTCACAACCACAGGTTGGAGAATCTAAAACAATACCTAGCAAAAGCATTGCTGCAGATGTTATAGTAGCTTTGTGGTCTAGGATTGGTGTGACACACACAAGACCAAAGTGGTAGAAGAGGACTATGCAGCAAATCAGTAGCAGAGAAACAAAACTCCATTTAGCATTCTCTCAATCCAGAGTGCAGTGGTACTAATGAGTAGGAGTGTTCTGCATTAGCTTCATACACTTATCTATGAAAGTTTTATGAGTAATAATTAAACAGACAATTGAGTCTTCAAAGAACCTGGGCCACAGGTAATAGTAGCAGACACTAAGAATCCTATTCATGTATGGTGTATTATCCCTTTAAACCATTCTACTTGTAAGGAATTGAGGGAGACCATGAGCAGTGTTCTTACACTGATGAAAATTCTTAAAGCAATGAAAAATCTTACCTCCATGATAATTTAAAGAGAAGGATTGAGTATTTGCTTTGGATGGGTCTGAAGTTCAGTGATCCCCAAACCACTAACCTTAAAACATCAAAAAGAATATTACAAGTTCAGTTTTCCTCCAAGTCTGATTCTTTGCTATCTCCTTTAATCTTGGAATGTTCTCGCTAGTCCAAAGAATAATTTTGATCTGGATATCGATTCCAGTTTACATTTTTGAAGTGAGAACATGTCTTGATACAATTGTGTGTTTTAGACTTACTGAGGCTTAATGGCTGTGAACACTTCTGATTTCTCAAAAAAAAAAGCAAGGGTGTTTTTAAAATGTATAAAAGAATGGCATTTTTATCTCAACTTGCTGGCTACACCTGCTGATCTCTCTGGTGTCCTCATGAGCTCAGCAGATGCATTTAGCTTTCTCTGAGGAACTCATGGAAAAATTTTACGAGCTCAGCCCATTCAAAGTGATAAGGGTTTGACTTTGCTGAATGCCTGGTGAGTACAAGTTGGCTACCAATAGAAGACAAAAATCTGTAAACACAAATGCAAGGAGGACAAGCTTTAATCTCCTGTTGGTGATATCTAGAAGCTGCTGTTTGAAGTGTACTGAAATATACACTCACCTTCTCTCAATGTAGATGAAGTGCACTTGACACTTTGAGGTTAAATGCCTACTTGCAGATGAAATGGAAGTTTCTCCTGTGCTTCAATTATCTATCTATGCAATCAATAGCAATATTCACAGTGTAGGAAGGAGCTCCCATATTGGAGACCAAGGTTATAAAATTTTTCTTGGAAACAATCCGGTTTGTGGATATTTATGGTGAAAACCATAAAGGAGCATTTCAGTCTTTTCTATATAGGTGGTGTTTCCAATGAAAAGAGAAAGTGTTCTCCTTTCAAATATTGTGATTACATTGAGTTTGTCACCTACCCCAGACCTAACTGCTTTGCCAGAGGCACATTCATCATCTATTTGCAGCTTTGCTGACTTCCTTGCAGACCCTCATGCTGGTCTGACACATAGCAGGAAAGTGTAAAACCCAACACTGTTTTATAAAAGACTCATACATTTAGAGACTTTTTATTTTGTGGCTTTTATTTGTTTCCCAGTGACTGAGACCCTCCAGGGTACAGAACTTTATTAAAGTATCACATGGAGGTGCAAAAATAGTATTTAAAATATTGTGTGAATTGTAACCATAGTATGTATTGCATTGTTACTCATAGTAACTATTATGCACACACACAAAAATATTTGTAGTTGATGCAAGGGAGATCTAGTCACTTTTTTTAGTGAAAGAAGACAAGGTGGTAGTCTTGCTTAATATGCATTAGTAAAGCAAAATTGCTTCTTAAACACCTTTACTGAATGCAAGACAACCATATAAATGGGGAGTTCCAAACAAATATGATAGGTTATTCACAAACCTTCAGGCCCTAGCTATTCCCATATTCTTCCTGTTTCTTGCCTACAGCACTGAATAAGCAGCTAGAGGATTCATAAACAATTTAAAGACATATAAACAAATTCTTACACTGGAGGACATGAAAAAGGCCTTTTGTATTCAGAATTCTGATTCACCACCATTGAAGCAGGACTTTGTTCAGTGTGTGACAAATGATAGACTCTGGATAGCTGATTACATGGAAGTTTTGCTTCACTCAAGTAGACGTGGTACTGGAAAAGCTGTGAAAAACTGTGAAGCTCATCTGCTCACTGTGTCATGCTTCCATAGCATAATGCTGCCAACATCTTGTGTGATCTCCACTGTAAGCCACCACTGTTCTGCTGAGCAGAAGTTTCCATCTGTGGCTTCTATCTTTCTCAAATGCTTTGAACGAGTCAGGGAGGGCAAAAAGTGCAAGGGGAGATCTCACCACAGGGATGGAAGGTGTTCATGCCAGTTGAATTGAGTGCAACTGAATGAACAAAGAGGGATCACCTGAATTAATTGGTGATATATTGAAAATTAATTAATTAATGTAATTTTACTTATATTAAAAATTATACCTCTCTGTCTCCCAGAGACATGAGTCTTCTGGTCCACACAGATTGGTGTATCAACTTTTTAGATATTGCATAAGTACACAGTGCCTGTGCTTATTTTCCCATGGGATTTTGCACAAAAAGGGAATATACAGCCTATAGTAGACTTGGAAAATAACCTTGAAAAATTACAGCACATCAACAGTTCTCTTTTTCTGATATTTGTCTGTTTCAAGTCTGCAGTTGCAACTTCAGTGTTCTTGGTGAGACAGTCTTTCGCAAGAGTGCATCAAGTCCTTCTCAAGTCCTGCAAAACTTCCTCTGGAAGATTCCTAAGTTTGTATTCAAATTCACATGGATTTTAATGTGATAAATAGTTTTGGTGGTTTATCATTACACGTTGCCCTCACTATGAGGAGAACATCAGTCATTCTTGGCAACCACTCTTCAAAATCTAATCTACCTTGGCTTCAGCAGGACACCAATTTGCCTTTCAGATGTGAGCTGCCATTTCAGCACTATTCCTGCTATAGCAAAAAGTTTGCTCCCTTTGGTAGGATCTACCTAATTTTTCTTTTGATATTTCAGAAAAAGTGTCCATGAGAACTGGGCTTTCTTCTAACATTTACTCCTCCCTTGTACGCCTCTGACATGGATGCAAGAATTTTTTTTTGTATTTGGAACTCTGCTAGTCTCATGTAAATATCAGATTGACATGAAATGGTTTTGTAAGGACTTCTGTGCTCAGTTCAAATTTCTTTACTCTTAACAATGTGCCAAGAAACGAAAACAACTTTGCATGTGTATTTCAGTTACTTCCCAGGCTTGACTAAGTCACAAGCATGAAGGATCCTGATTCTGATCCTGATCTGTCTTCTGATATTTTGTCGCTTCTAGCATAGATCAAAAAGTTAAAATGTAGAGAAATATTAGAAAAAAATGTATGCAGCTTTCAGAATCTCGAAAAATTCATGCTATAGCTTTTAATCAGAAACTGTTTGTGAAACCCTTACATGTGAATTCTTAGGAAAAGATGCAGAACCTTTTAATTAAATTAAGTACCTGACATTGGATAGGATCAACACATATCAACAGGTTGTTTTGATACAGGGAAGAAGCAAGTATTATAAGTGACAAGAAAAGATATTAATAGATGTGCTCAGAGATGTAATTTTTTCCCCCCTCACAATCAGGACAAACCAGTAATGGGGGACATGCATCAGCAGCAACAGGAAGAAAAAGACAAATCATGGCAACCATCGTATCTCCAAATTCACATGACTGTTGAATCACAGATCAACCACAATACAGCTCAGAAGAATGTCTCAGATCACGGGAAAATAAATGTAACTTCTGCAAGCAGAAGAGATTAAAGGCAGAGCAAACTTCACCAGAGCGCACAGGAGCATGGATGCAAAGTCTAATTTAGCACTTGTTTTCTAAGCATACTGTGCAAAAAAACCCTGATTTTGTTTAACAGCACGGAAAGCAATACCAGTAGAAGTGATGTCAGTACTAAGCACACTGAATACAAGTCAAGTGACAAATGCAAAAAGGTTAAATGTCCCCAGACATAGCGAGGTTACTGGAAAAGAGAATCTTTAGCTACAATTGCCCTATGGAGTGTGTGATAACACTTATTTGCTATTCTAAAAGGCTATAATGTTGACAAAAGCACAATTAATTTTGATGTGGGTTATTAACATGCATCAGGGAAGGCTCTTAATTTTAAAGTAGGAAGTGAAAATGTGCTTTTATGGCAATATTTTTAATAATTAATGTATTTAACTACGTACTGTGGGAGTTTTTGGTGTTTATATGTTAATCAATGATGTTATAATTGTATATTGACCCAAAATATGCAAACTGCTATGAGGTAAAATTTTATTTCTTATTTAGGACAGTGTCTGCCACACAACTAAAATAGTAACTTGCCATGGAAATGGCTCCATCTGCTTCAGCAAAATGTGTCCTGAACTTTACATAGTAGAAGACAAATTTAAATATTTCTACATTTAGAAAGTTGTCCAGCAGCAAGAGGAGTAATTTTCACTTTAATTTCTGTTTTCATGTGAAAGTATACATTAAAAAAAAAAAAAACAAAAAACCAAAAAAACAAAAACAAAAACAAACATTATATTTTTTCATTTATGGTAACTGATTTTTCTGCAAAATATCCCACTCATCTAATTAGATAATCCACAAAATGCATGCTTTATTTTAAAGCTTTTTAAGTAACTCCACCTCCCCCCAAACATCAACAAAAACACCTCATAAAAGAAAAAAAAGGAATAAAGAAACAAAAATAAACAATGAGCCCCAAAGAAATCAAGTCTTGATTTCCTGTGGCACAATTTCATAGACCAATCAGATGTGATCACTGTTTTCTCAGACACTGTTCTCAAGTATAAGTTATACTGTTTGTAACTGAATGAGATGAAACATTTATCCAGAAAAATAATTTGGGCCACTGCTGTAGAAAGTGAACATTACGTTCCTTGCATGGAAAAAGAGCATGGGGTATGATTTCCCCCATAAGGCATGCTCTTCTGCAATATATCAAATCTTTTTTTTCTCCTGTGTGTGCACATACACCCTCCTTTGTTATATTACAAGAGGGTGCATAAAAAGAGCAGTTCCAAACTCTACTGATTAAAATAAATGTGCTCATAAAGGAGACAGGAGATTAAACTACTGCATCCCCATAACAGCAGTAACTTACATACCAACAAGTTATTTTCAAGTTTGACAGAGGAAGTAATCGGCTATCAACAAGGGGTAATTGCCTGAGCAAACTAGTCTTTACATCTCACACATGCTGTCACCTTGGCAAGAAAGAAATATGTCACTATCAATTCATAAGGAAAAAAAAATTGAAACATTCCTTTAGAGACTGCTTCTCTCAGCTTGTTTGAGAGAACATATACGCAGCTTGGAACATATCTAATCTCTACTCTTTTCTTATCACTGAAGAGTATCCTAACACACCACAAAATTCATAAGCTAAGCAGCTTCGGGCTATATTGGAAAGGATCCATTTTAGATTGGAGCATAAATTTTAATCTGAGATTTACCTGTGGCTGTCACAGGTGAAGCGGGTTACGACAAAATCCTTCGAGAATAAATGAAGGTATTCTTAAGTAAAAGAGACAAAATTATCTGAATTTTATACCAATATGGGCTGCTTAGAGAGCTAGATGAATATGCACAGACACACAGCCTCTCTTATATTAACATTACACAAATATTCATTTGACTGAAATTCTCTTGCCCCAGGGGTGACAGGTTTTTGAGTGCTTGCATGGATGGTTTTTATTAAAGCAATATGCAATGTGTTAAGTAATTATGTACATTTGTCTATACATGTGGTTTTTACTGCACTTTTACATGTAACACAGACGGACACAGGTAAGTATAATAGAAAAGAAAAAGTTCCTTTCTTGTTCATGAGAAAAAAAATCCTTTATTTAAAGTCATGTACTAAAAAGGCATGTTAATTTAGAAAAGCCACAAGTGGTGGTAAACTATTAATATCCTGTAAATTAATAGAGGGGCTAATTGTTATGGGTAAACAGTACTTTTCTGCAGAGTAGAAAAGAACCTGCTTCTTTCTAGGGAGCATTGTCCACTTTTCTGTTATCAGTATTTTGCCATCATTTAGGTATTAAACAGAATTTTATTAACTAAAACAACACATTGCCCTCTCTTTCTGCTCTGCAAAAGAAGCTGGTCTTAATTCCCTCTACTCTATCTCTTTAACTTCTATTTAGATAAATTAGCTCTCTTATACTACTTGCTACTATATAGCACTACCAATTTGAGGCCAAATAGCTAAAAATTATTAAAAAAACGTTCTCCAACTTGATTCATTCTGAATAGTGATATGGGATGTTCATATTATGGAACCTGGTAGGATTTCTTGATCAAGACAGTAAATATTGCAAAAATAGAGTCAGAACATGAATTCTCCTAAATTAAATACTGTAAGCCATATGGGAAGATTTCTTTTTTTTTATCCAACACTTATGATCTCTTCCAACAATGAAAAGTGGAAAGGTCTTAAAAGATTTTTGGCAGCAATCTGCCAAAAGATATAAACTACTGTCAAGCATAATATGGAAGAAAAACCATCTCATTTGACAGAAACAGTATGCTTGGGTTTTTCTCTTGGTTATGATTTTGTATTCCAGTGGTATTTTGAATTCCAATTTAATTGCTGTGATTATTAAAGAAAAAGAAACTTCCCTTAACCACAGCAAAATAATAAATGACGTCTATCAGCATAGTTGACAATCAGTTTTTTGGTTTACCTGTGTGTCTACCTGCACATATTGACTTGTGCTTGGTAAGGTCTGAAGCTTGGTCTGAAGTTTGAAGAGCTCTGACTGTATCCTAGCATGGCTCTATTTCTAAAGCACAGATTTCATCTGAACAGGACCTGGCCATGCAGTCACTAAAAAGTCAAGAAAATTCACAAGATTTAAATTAAAAAAACAAAAAAAAACAAAAAAGAAAAGTTTTTATTTAAGTTCAGAGCAGAGTACATGGGATGACATTTTCCATTCAAAAATTTCAGTGCCAGTTCATGTGAGTTTTGTGTATTTTATCAATGGTAATTCCTGACACAGGAATACTACCCCCTATAATGGATTGCTGCACGGAAGAAAGAAAGAAAGAAATACATCATCAACACCTGTCCCTAGTGGAGTAATAAAATGTTGCAGATTTCAGAGATAAAAACTTCATAATAAAATATGCTCTACATGCAAATAATAAGATTACTTTTTGAATTGAAACAAAGATGGAAATTGTTTTCTAGAGTGGAAAACCAGAAGATTAAAATTAAATCATTGCTTCTATGCCTTGAGTGAAATAAGGTATTACAAGTATCATTCAACTTTTATTAGTGTGTGACAGTAAATGAAAAATGGAACTGCTCACCCTAGGAGCAAAACAGGTGAGATTTATTGGAGTGAGCAATCTCATTTGTTGTACAACAGTCTTGAGACCAAAACAAGATCTGAGCTACCAGGCCATTCTTAGCTTGGTTTGAAGAAAAATATTGGACTATGTAGACTTCCCTGATGAAATAAAACGTCAGTGTTGAGGTTTTCCTATCTCCTTCTGCCTCTGTCAAATTCATCCCTGGCAATTACAGCTCTTTTCATGCTAATTTTCATCAATCACATCTCTCCCAAGAAGAATATTTTCCCATGCCTAACTTTCTGTCACAGGTCACTAAATAATTAAATAATAAAAAAGACGTATGCTCTCATAGCATCAGGTTGTTTAAAAAGCACCCATTTACTGCAGAAGGATGTAAGTTTCACATCTAGTGATAGCTTGTGTTCATAAATCTATGTCCAATAAGGGATCAGTTTCCATTCTTGTCAGCAGCTTTGGGTACATGTCCGGCATTGAAAGCACAATTAGTGACTCCTGGACACAGAATCTAGCCAAGACCAACTTCTCGATGCTGTGGGATCTTGAGATAATCTTTGAGTTGATAGAATCTATAACAGTAGTACCCACAAGCAGCAGTTTTTCTTCTAGTCAGAGGAGTGTTGGAGTCAGTGGGTCGGGGATCTCTTAATTCTTAAGAGAGAAATCACAGTGCTGGGATTGAATTAAAGCCTGTGGATGGGTTGAAGTATATTAAGACTCTCACACATAAAGCAGAAGTTTAAGTACAAGTTTTAGTGTAAGTTTAAGTTCTAGCATAAGTAAGCAAGTCAGTAAGTTTTAGTATGAGCTCTAATGCTTTTAGTAAGTAAAAGGTTTAGATGCCAAAGTAGGAGTGCGAGTTCTAGTGAAAGTTAAAAAACATATTAATGTTTTCAGTGGAGGCTCCAGGACCACAGCTGTAGATGGTACTTGGACATAATAGAGCTATAGTAAGAATATTGCTTACATTTTCCAGATAGAAAAAAGATAGGTTGTATGCATAGTCTATACGTAACCTGGTGTGCTAAGAAAGTAGAATTCTAATAGGTTAAGGAGTGGTGGTCCAAGTTTGTGTCTTAGCTTGTTGGAAAGATCCTATATAAGAGTATGTACTGGGGAGAGTTGGTGCTTTTGCCATTGCTTTTTGCCATTGCCTTTTTCTGCTTTTTCTGCCATTGCTTTTTTGCTTTTGTTCACCGTCAACACCTGAGAAGAAGATAGGAGCTGCCACATCAGCCCTACCATGACCTCCAGGAACAGCTTCTGCTTCTATTTGGGACTCTAAACCAAAACTTAGCATGGACTTTGATGTCTGTGACTGTGCCTTTTGAGACTGATGTGCTCCTGCAATAAATAACCTTTTAGCAACTAGGAGATTCTTCACTCATTCTAGAAGATAACCCTCCGGAGGGTCTGGAGGTCGTAACGTCACAGAGGAGGAAGTGAAGACGTGAGAGAAAAAAGATGGAAGCACCAAGGTCTGTGCAAAAGAAATGTGGAGGAGGAGATGCTCCAAGCATTGAACATGAGATTCCTCTGCAGGCTGTGGTGAGGACTGTGGTGACACAAACTGTCCCTCTGTAATTCATGAAGTCCACAGGGATGCAGAGATCCCCTCGCAGCCCACGGGAGAAGTGCTTGTGCCACAGTGGGTAGATACCAACGAAAGCTGTGAAGACCTGAATACAGAGAGAGGATCTCTGCTTCCAGAGATAGAGAGTGCCCTTGCCTCCAAACTAGAGCAGCCTGTCCTCAAAAGATTACATCCTGTGGACAAGTGACCCGTGCCACGACAATTTTGGGAGCGCTGTTTGCCCTTGGGAGGGACCCATGACACAGCAGAGAGAAGACTCCTCTCCCTGAATGAACAGAAGATTTTGGGTGATGAATGGACCAAACCCTCCACACCCTGTCTCCCTGCACTCAGTGGGAAAGAGGAAGGGGCTGGGGGGAGAAAAGGTGTCTTAAGGGCTTATTTTACTTCTCATTATCCTCCTCTGACTCTGTTAATAAGAAATTTATTTTATAACTTTAAATTTGAACCTGTTTTGCCCTTAGAGTGGGGCTTTTGCCCCACCAATCCTTATGCCAACTCACGGGCCTTTCCTGAGATTTTTTCCCTCTCCTCTGCCCAACTGTAGCACGAGAGGGTAAACAAACTACTTTCATATGTGCCTGGCATTTTTCCGATGTCAAACCGCAACACTTGCAAAAACAGAACAGATACAAGTTATGTACCTTACACTTTAACTTTTCCCCACATTTTTTTACGCTTTTCGTAACAGTTTCTATAAAAGTGCGTGAAATGTAATTAAATAATTTTCAGTTATGGCTCCTTTTGAAAGATCTGGTCTATCAAAACATCAGAGTGCATGCTAAATATTCCATGGAAGTTAGGATAAGAGCCTTTTCCTCAAATGGGGAAGCCAGTGGGATTTGCAGTTTTGTTTTTGTTGCTTGTCTCATGGTTTAAAATATGATACCTAGTGCTCATAAAACACATATGTATGTGTGTGGATGTTTTTCTGGGACTCTGTCTCGTATTTCCACTTGTTTCACAGCTGAACCTCTCAATTCAGGTGCTCATCTTTTCCACTTCTGGGTTCCCCTTTCTCATTATTGCTCATCCCCTGCTCACCAGAGCTGAGAGTCACAGCCCTGTTGGCATTCCCATTCTGCTCTACAAAAGCCCTAGAGAGGCACAATTATATGACTCTGTACTTCTGCCCTTCTCATATATTTTGCCAGTAGGAAAACAGGGACATGGCACAAAAGATAAATGAAGATTTTTTTTACGATGTCAGTTAATTAGTAATTTATTTTTGAGTAGTGACTTAAAATTTACTGACTAGTCAAAAATTACAGGCTAAAAAGCCCTCTTATACAGTCACACACTGATTTGACTGTCATACTTTGACTGTTTAAGGCCATAGCATTTGAAAGTTCTTGAACACTATATACCTAATTTAACTATATGCCTAATTTCAGTGTTTATTAAGATCTTACTCAATAATTACAGGAACTATCATGAAGAAACTCAAGAGAGATTGAAATAAACATCTAGTTATAATTCTAATTCTATTTATAATTCTAATAATTCTCCAAAGGAGATTATGAGGTCAGTGCACAATACTCCCAATTTTTGCGTTGCTTTTAAGCAAATTCAGTCAGAAGTGAATTTAAAAAATGGATAAATGTACAACAGTTCTAATTATTTTTCTAGCTTCTAGCTCACCTGAAAATATTTTATCCCTAAACTTGACTTCAGTTAAAGTAGTGCAAATTGAGCTAAAGAAGACTATAAACATGACAAACCCTTATTTATTAATCGTATATCATAAATATCTAATAAAAATATTACCAGTGGGAGGTGGAAACAATTAAATAAAAATTAAAAAGTGTGCATTATAAAAAGGACTGTAATGAGTTGAAACACCTTCAGATAAATGTATCTATAACATACATCACATATAAAAGCTATTAATCCAATTTAGTTACCCCTGCTACCTGTTCCTTGCAGACAGGTTGCTGATAAAATAGTGCTGAGCCTTTGTTTCAATGGTGATGAAAAATGCTGTCTTTTGGCAAATGATGCAAGTGACAGCTAACCCAAAGAAAATCACACTAAGGTACAGCACATTCAATACTCTAAGCATGTGTTTTGTTGTGTCAGTGATGAGAAGTTGTGTGAACTGTGAGTCAAATCTTAGCTTGTGGAACTGTGAAGCATAATTTTTCCACACTAATTCTGGTCTTCCTCCAGGGCTGAGACTTCAAAGATGCCTTTGGACGCCTGCAAAGGCACGAGTCTGATTCCCAGCTCCATGTTAGAGGGCCTGGCCTGACTCCTGCTACTGCTCCTTACTTCAAATTTAAAAGAAATTAATTTGATTTCTTGCAATTTTCAATTTCTTTTAGAAAAAAAATTGAAACAGCTTTTATTAGCCATTTATATTGGCCATAAATTACCACATTTTGGCACTTTTATTTGGTAAGTATCTCAAGATTACAAATATTTCATGGTAGATGCAAGAAAAATGTGTTTTTTAAATAAGGGAATGCAGCAGACTTGCATTAGCATTTTCATTTATTATAATCCTTTAAAATAGTGAGCATATATCTTTGAAAATTATATTTAAAAAAAGAAATAAGGCACCCAAAAGTTCTACTCTGCTCAAAACTGCTTTGAATATTAAAGTGAGAGAATGTAAAACGGTGTATGGACAAGCTCTTTATGTGTGAATTTAAATAAAATATAGAGAACATATTAGAATAAAGAGCAATAATAAATTTTATATCCTTAGGGACAGTGACAAATAAGCAAAAATAAATTATTTCTGAATGAGGATTATAAAGTTCTATGAAGTCATGCCATATTCAGTGAAATCTGAAGGCTGTATCACCTTTAGCTTTTCACATCATGCTGTTGAGGAAAACCCAGTGTTGTGCTTGGGAAAGTGCTTGGGATGCAGCAGACCCATCACATTACAGAGTTAGGTCCCAGAACTAAACTTTTATGCACCCACACACAATCAAATTTGTCACATAAAAAACTGATTAGGTTGCAAATTCTTCTCTCAATTAACCCTGGCCTAATGCAATAAAACCCTGCATATTCTTTCCCGTTAAGGACTAGATGAAAAACCCAACTGAGGAGCTCAGCAAACCAGCCAGAAAACCAGACTGAGGGTGGGTTTTCAGCTGCACGACAATCTGCGAACAGAACTTGGAGGGAAAGCAAAATCCCCTGTAATGTACTGAGCCGTTAACAGCAGCATAACTCTTGTGTAACAGCAGTAACATTGCTCTCAACTGGGGAAACACGGCAGGAGGTTCATGGAGTGCTCTTCCAGCATGCTGGGGAAATGATCCCTGGTGAACGCCCAAACGCATCTTGAAACATCACAAGTGCTGGTACTCAGCTCATGTGAAGCATGAGTTACAAATATATTACGGAGATGTATATGCTCAAAGCTGTGGTTATATGAAGCATGTCATCTGTATAGCCCAGAGGAGAAGAATTAAATTGTGCAATCCTAGTTCGAAGCTGAATAGATGCGCTAACACTTGGAGCTGAAAGGGATAAAATGTCATAGCAAGCAGTGGCAAAGGAAACAAGGTTTGGCCTTTCCTGGGCCATTACTACGCCCAGAATAACATTATGAATGGTGATATATAAACCTGATAGTACAAGGGAAGCAGGAGCTCCATCTTTCTTTCCACTTTAAAGGATTCTTGTAGCTCTAAAACCTTCACGGCTTGAGCTGACAGAGGCTCCTGGGTGGGTGAAGCTCTCTTTCATTTGTCCCATAAAATCCCATTCAGGTTCTGCTGTCATATGAATAGCTGATAATTGGCATTTCCTTTCACTCACATACATTCCCCAGGAAATTGCAGCAGTCTGCCAACCTGCCTAAAGCAAGCAGTGTGGAGAGAGGCGTGGTGGCAGCTGCAGGCAGCACAGCTGCCCCACGAGCACCTAGGAGCTGCCAGATTACCTTTGCAGGGTGCAAACCTCCTTGGGAATGGGACTACAGAATAGTTGATATGAGGTACTTCAATCCACTGACCACACATTTTCTCCTCCTTTTCTTTCAACTGCAGCATTCACCAGCTGACCACAGCAGCAAAACTTCAGGAGTAACAAAACCCAAGGGCACTTATTCATATAAAAAAGAAAGATTTTTGCAATAGCTAAGAAAAGTTAGAGAAGTTCTGATTCTGCAGGTAGGGATGATCCTACTTGTTTGTCATTTTCGTTTTTTTTTAAATTCTTTTTTAACAGCTAAAATAACACAACTTTTCCTGATTTTTCTCTTGAAGAAAATACCTTTGTGACAATGTGATTAAAAATAAATAATTAGAAGCAATATTTAGATGAAAGCTAAGCAGTTGGAACTTAAGCAACATATTGCTTACTATCCATAAAACTTCATAGTCTGTTATGCCTGTAAGAGGAAAAAAGATAATTGAAATACTTTAGCATAGAATTAAAAAAAAAAATTCCCTAATCAGTAAGTAGATACACTGCACCCCCATAAATCCAAATTAAGTTACATGGGCAGCAAGATGTCTGATGGATCAATTGGATTTGAAGGGCCAGAACTGCAGGGACAATAAAAAGGTCTTTTTGAATACTTTAATTGCAAAAGGCAGCGCAGGATGAGGATGGCCACCTCACAAAGGGGGACACAGAAAAGGTGGAGGTGTTTAGTGCTTTTTTGCTCTGTCTTCAAAACTGACAATAGGCTAAGGGTGTCTCAGTGCTCTGAGCTGGAGAAACATGGCTGTGAGAATGATAAGCTCACAGCTAAACCCAAAATTGTAAGAGATCTTCTGGTCCAGCCGCATTGCTATAAATCTATAAGATTTGATGGGAATGACTGAGAATCCTCAAGAAACTAGCTGATGTCATTTTAAAGCCTCTTTCAATGATTTTTGAATGGTCTTGGGAATCTGGAGAGCTCCTAGCTGACTGGAAGCTGGCTAACATTTTCCCAGTCCTCAAAATGGGCCAGTTCAGGCCTGCCAGTCTGACTGTAGTGTCTGTTAATTTTATGAACAAGGTTATTCTGAGACCTGTTGAAAAACACCTGAAGGACAGACAACAGAGTAACTGGTCACAGCCAGCACAGCTCCATGAGGGACAATTCTTATTTCCTTTTATGACAAAGCAAGCCACTGTGGTGGTTACAGCTGGAGAAAAGTTAATTTTCATTACAGTGGCTGGAATGGGCTATATTTTGGAATTTTTCTGAACACAGAGTTGAAGTAGATAATACAGAGATTTTTCTGTTACTGCTGAGCAGGGCTTACACAGAGCC
>JAODKT010001744.1:53010503-53058449 GCA_027576195.1 Cossypha heuglini | reverse complement strand
TATCTATCTATCTATCTATCTATCTATCCATCTATCTATCTATCTATCTATCTATGCGTGTGTGTGTGTGTGTGTGTGAGTTAATTTTAACATATATATATTTGGTAGCCAGATATTTCCTTAAAAATATATGATTTCAGAAATCAACAGTATGATTCAGGTGTAGTAGGAGGAATCTCTTGAAAAATTGTAATTCTAAATTCATGTGCCCTTACAGTGGCAAAAACATTTCTTTTGGGTGGCTAAAATCAGTTTCTTTTGTCACGTGCTGCAATGACAATTAATTATTTATAGAGGAGGAATCAAAACCAGACCAAGTTCTGAATTTTTTTAAAACAGAGGATCTAAGGAAGTAGCAACAGCTTTGCAAGGAGCTAAATTGAGAAGAAATTAAATAAATAAGCCTTCCTCAGTGATATATTCCTTTCTGACTCCACAGTGACCAATCAGAGAAAAAGGCAATCAAGGCTTTTTTGCAGTGGACTCCAGGAGAAAATTGAAAAAGACACATTCTAGAGATGAGTGGAGAGGATTTCCCAGATTAAATCCACCAAACAGAATCATGAAAAAATCTAATTTCATAATTCATAGGCTACTAAGTGTATTTTACCTTAGGGAAGTGCACTTCTACTCATTTTCCATAACTCTGTAGTCCATTTCAGCCTCTGTGCTTGAAAATTAACAGCATTTTAACAGGACTATTGCCTGTACATGTGGAACTGTCTGTTTAAAATCAGGCCAATAAATATTGATGGGGATATTCCTTCCTGCACTTGAACTGTAGAAGGATAGAACAGAAAGTACCAAATGTCATTTGCATTTGTGCTTGGTTTGAAAACCCTGAACATCCAGTATTGCCTTCTGCACTGTTCACATTACAGAGCAGCACTGATCACAAAGATCTCTTTGAAAAAATATTGTAGCAAAGGTTAAATCAAACAGTTCAGCAGAAATATATCACATCTAAATAAATAAATACAATGGCAATGCTTAATAGAACACATATAATTGTCCTTTGGCAATTATATATTTTTCGAAAGCTCATCCATCACAATTTCTTATTATTCCAATGTTGTCACCTTTTGTCTCCACATAATTTTCAAATTATCTTGAACAGCAAGATTTTGAAAGCCAAGTATGCACTGGAGGAGAACCGGCTTTTCATTGTTTTCCATTAATTTTGCTTTTAAGCAAAAGTAAAAAAAGCTTCTGTGAATCAGAAAGTTTGTGACTTTTTCTGTGTGTTATATGTCACCAGGATAAAACTGTTTGCTCACACCCAGACTTCTGATTCATTAGCTGAGACAATCTGGTTGGTCAGATAAGGAGGACCTTATGCAATGATCATACAGTCTGCTGCACCATTTCACTCTGGCTTACTCTTTACAAACTTGATTTGCCCAAGATGCATCAAGGTAAAAAGTCAGTTCATCTCAAGAAGACCTTTTAAGTGAAATGTACAGCATGTTTTGTGGAAATGCAATCCTCACGGGGCAACATTCAGGGCAGAATGAAGAAAAAAAGGCAATGGGCTCTGTCTCTGTGAGCAGCTGTATGCCTGATATTCTCTGAGGCTTGTATAGGTAAGTGATGCATAGAACACCCATTCAATTCCATAATTTCAATTATCTCCAGCTTGATGAACGACTGCTAAAGATGGTGTGCTCCTCTCTGTGGGAACAACACTTAAAATGTCTGGAAGTTGAACCAAATTAAAAAACATGCTGCATGTCCTAAATAAGGGTCTCCTCCACTGGCTCTGAACATGATGTCCATATATATCAAAGACTTCTGGCATTGCCTGTCACTCACTCTGGACACAGGGAATATGGGATTCCAGGCAGATGAGAGCTGAAACTGAAGCTCCAAAACCCTTCCTTATGCAAGTGATTAGGTGCAGCTGTTTTGATTCACATTTTGGAACACTTGAACTCTGCAATCTGCCACATTTTTACTGGACTGCATGTGCAGAGGGTAAAAAAAGGTATCATGCCCTGGCTAGACAGCAGATGTGGGGATAAAGAAAAGTCTCTATTTTAAGACAAAATTTAAATGAGAAAAAGATTTGAAAAAAGCACAAATTGAGAGGCAAGAGGAAGAAATTAAAGGGAGTTATCAGAGCAAGCAGAAGACATTGGTCTGTTTTCCTCAGATATAGGGAGGTAATTCTACAAAGATTTTCCTCAAATGTTACAAAACCAATAAATTTACTCTTTAAAACCATCTTTTCACTTTTAAATCTGCCCAAAGGTAAAAAGTTTTTAGAAATTCAAATTCCACTTCTACATTTTCATATTTTGTATAATAAAACATCTTAATCAACAATATTTCAGGAGGAAAACTCCTTCAGCTCAGATCAACAATACATAAATGCTAGCCTACAGAGGATAAATAATATGAAAGAGCCAAGCCTAACATTTTTGCAAACTTAGTGATTTTAGTTTTCCTAGCTCCAGGTCTGTATTTTAAAAGGAGTTTCTCAGAGAAGCCTCTTTCATAAATTGATGAAACCTTTTTATTCTATATGTTTGGTCAAACACTAGCTGTTTAAAGCCTAATCCTACTGCACAGAAGACTATGGGACATTTTTCATTGGTTCCCACAAGACCAGGATCAGGGTTTTCAGTGACAATTTCTTATTGATGCTACAGGAGAAATTAATGGCAGCATGGCTTTTTTAAAAATAAGTATGCATTAATTGAGAAGGATACTCAGTGAAGGAATATAGCAATTCAATGTAGGAGTCTGAAACCTGTATTTGCAAAAACATATGTAAGAGGAATTCGTATGCAGGAATTAAAGAAAAGTTTACTGTCTCTACTGTTCACCAGCAGAGAGCTTTAGTCAACAAGAACTCTTTAGGTTCTTTCTGTTGCCTTTTTATGACTTCACAATGTTTGAGCAGAGGTGCTTCTCTGATTCACTGTGCAATGAAGAAAAAAAATTTTATTGGAGCCTCAGACAGTCCTGGATGTCCTGATCAAACAGCATTTCTTTATGTCCATTTGAAGAAGCAGAAGCCCTTTCCTCCTGGGCTGGCAAACTGTTTGAGAAACATTGATTCTTTGTCTGGGGTGAACCCCCTCCATCACGAGAGTTGCAGTGCAGCTGGAAATAGAGTTTATTTAAATGAGCTTCCCATTTGAAGAAAAGCTTTACTGAGCATTAAAACCTGAATGCTTTCTCTGCACTGCTGCAAAGGTGTGGAACTTTTTCACCCTTTAGAATAGCAGTCTGTATCTGTATCTGTAAAACAACAGTCACACTCTTTTTTTTACCTAAAGTAAGAGTTGTGTGTGGGAGACGATAGATTTCATCTGCTGTGGTTCAGAAGTTGTGATTGTTGAGCCCTCCTTCCACTCACACATTTTGCTACTTGAAAAGAAAGCCCTAAGGGTTTCCTACATCAGAAACTAAAGCTGACCTCTCTTTTACTTCCAAATAATAAAAAACAAGTAGATGTTTTCTTATTCCCCAATTATAACAAGGGTTCAAAACAGGTTAACACCTACTGCTGGCTATAGGAGAAATGCAAAAAGGGGCAAGTGTGATATGAGTAAAGTTCTTGTCTTGCGAAGAGAAAGAGAGTTTTATCTCTCTTCTCATCATTTTGAAGGCTCATTTGGGAGGGAGATGTTCTAATAAAAATTTATCATACTTGATACCCTTCTTGCAACCCTACATATAAGCACATAATTAGAGCAATACATCCTCCGATGTGATGATCACAGTAGGTTCAAAAATGATTTAAAATCATGACTGAAGAAGACAAAAAGAAAATTGTGGAGATTTTAAAATGCTTTTTCCCCTAAATGATCCCCATGGGTTTTAAAAGAAACTTGATTTGAAGGGAAGGGGAGAGGGAAAAAAACAGAGGAAAGAGAAAGGATAGGAAAGGGAAAGAGAAAAGCAAAGAGAAGGGGAAGGGGAAGGGAAAAGAGAGAGAGAAGGGGAAGGAAAAGAAGGCTGCAGGTAGGGCAGAGCAGAATGATCTTAGTTAGTTGTAGTCCAAAAGAATAGGAATATAGAAAAGACGTCCTGTAAGACACAGTCCTGTAAGATCAGACCTGGAATAATTCTATGGAATTTTTCCCTCCATTGAGAAAAAAAAAATTGAAAAATAGAGTATTCAAATAACCCAAAACTGGCAAGAAAATTTAATTTCAGTGTAAAACATCTTCATTAAAGAAAATGATACCCTAAAACTGGTAAGCCATTTCATCAGTTTCATATTGCATTGAAATTTCTTGGACAGGGTAAGGAGAAGAAATTGTGTTCTTTAAAGTACCCAGTAGGAGAGGACAGAGATGATACACTGATGATACCAAGCCAAATATGGTCCTGGAAGGAGGTAAAAATGGTAAAAACTGATTTTTTGGTAGAGAGGAAAGAAGAAAAAAACCAGGAGAAAGATTTCAATATAAAGATGACAAAGGGGCTAGAAATTGAAACTGATGGTGACAAAGCAAATATGGAAAATATGTGGGTGGCTGCAGGCCTTTGACCATGTAACACTGCAGAAGTCTGAGATGGCTCCAAGGCAAATTTCTGAAGATCCTTGAGGAATGAGAGTTTCTTCCCAGCATTGTATATGGATTTCCTGGAAAGGCACTGTAGAGATATGATTCACATCTTTAAAAAATGTAAGAATAGAGCAGAAACATGAAAAAGGCTTGTGAAATAACGGGAAGACACAAAGGCATCTGATCTCTGTCGAGGTTACTCTCACACACACTTTGTGGAATCAGCTGTTACTTGAACTCTGGATGGGAGAATTTCTTGGACAGAACCCTTTAAATAGAGTAGCAGAAGATTGTGAAAGCTGCAAAAGAACTCTGCTCAACAAGGCAGTAAGGAGGGAGATGAATCATGGGTATGAAATGTTCATCATTATGGTGTAGGATGCTCTAAAATGGTGACTCAGGCCCCAGCAGAGCCTTGAAATGAGGTTGTCAGCTCGGTGGAGCTTGTTTAACTTCAGTATTTGCAATAAAATATCACACTGAAGTTTGCTTCACCATGGATGGTCTGCAAGAGTCTCAGTGTTGATTTAGAAAAGTAATTTTAACATTTCTACTTCTTATAATTCAACTGAAAATTGAAGATGCATGAAGACAGAGAGAGAGGAGGAGTGTTTAAGCTAGAAACAAATGCTCCATTTTTTCCAAAACCTCTTAGATTCATCTTTCTTATACCACAAGATCTTCTGTCCTTTGTCAGTTCTCTGTTCTTAATTTGTTCTTCTGAACTGTTTCTTCTCTAGTGTTTCTTTTTATTTATACTAGCAAATCTCCTTTTTTAAACTCCTTTTAAATAAATTTCCTACTATTTTGTTCTTAGCCCTACATTAGTAGATACTTTTCTACTTTGTTCTTCTCCACCTTTCCTAACTCCTTTATCACACATTTTTCTTTTCTTTATCTTCTATTTTCTTCACTTTTTCACTACATTATCCATGTCAGATTTTCAGCAAAAGATCAAAAGGGAAAATCCAGTACATAAATTAGAGATTTGATTGCAGTTCAAGTGTAACTAAATAATAATGCTTTTGCATTAGCCACAGTTACTAAGAACATTTAATAGTTGGCAATCTGTAGATGTTACTAGGTGAAAAACTTAGGTCACAACAGACAGCATAGTAAAAATTGCCTTTCTTTAAACAACTTGTCCAGAGTAGCACATCTTTTGTAGGCATTTTTTTTCATTAATGTGAAATGAAAACTTTAAACACCTTGACTGTAAAATATGGCTTCAGATACAAGTTAACTGAATTAGTATTATTTTTTCCTAGCCCTAGAATATAGTATCTTTTCACTTTCCATTGTGAAAAGGCAGAAGTGAGGACATTTACCGATTAGGAAATTAATACTATTCCATATAGCTTGTTTTAAAGGATGCAATCACCCACAGGTTGTTGCTGCCAGCAGAACTGCACTAGTTCACGCTCTGGTATGAGATACACCAGAGAGACACAGTGTGTCTGCATGCGACTATTATTCTAACATACCTTAATTGTGTTCAAAAATCACATTTTATAATCTTTAAATTGACTAGTATTTAGTGTTTGGCAATTAAATGACTGCAGCCAACCATCTGTTCAAGTTAATTATCTGCAGATTGTGCTGGTCACTTTTGGTACTTTT
Source organism: Cossypha heuglini (assembly GCA_027576195.1). Lineage (NCBI taxonomy): Eukaryota > Metazoa > Chordata > Aves > Passeriformes > Muscicapidae > Cossypha > Cossypha heuglini. Next base: position 53,052,306 of record JAODKT010001744.1, on the reverse strand, counting down.
TTACTATGTTCAGGACATTCAGGTTTAATGGCTCTTAACTTTCAATAGGTGCTGCAGGAATAAACGTGCTTGATTTTTTAAAACTAATGTACACAGTTGAAACTAGAGTAATTAAGACACTTCTATGCATCTTTAGGAGTTTGTTGTGTTACACAGCTCTTTGCAATGACAATGTCAAAATTTCACTCATTTTGATCCAAAATTGAAATGTGAGAGTCTGTATAAGTACGGCTATTGAAGCACAGATGTTGAAACAGTTAGTGCAATAGAACAACATATCAGTGAAAACAATAGCTGCAGAACTGGTATTTTTATTTGTGATTTTGAAAAACACAGAGCGAAAGCGTGTCTTCACTTTCCTCTCCTGTAGATGAAATCTTGAACTAGATGTGGTCATGTGAGATGTCTCATTGTCTGTTGCTTAGAAAACAACCTCTCAATCTCTTACCCAAGTCTTTTTAAGCTGTCTGTAGGAGCTCATTCACATGCAAGTTCTGCACAGGTATCCAACCAAGCAGGACCAGAGATGATATGGGAACATCAGCTTTACCTGTTGGATGCAGAGGTCCAGAAACAGACTCAGGGTCGTATATTAGATGGTCAGATGTACACCAATTCTTTGTTTTCTGTTTTATCTGTATGTATGATAAATTTTGAGTCTGAATCTCTCAAAAATTAACATACCTTCATCAGTAACATCTGTCTCATCAGCACAGGGAAAATTAGATCTCACCATGTCTTCTGAGCCACGGTCATTGGACTTGTCAGAGTAAGCTCAGGTGAAGACTTTCCATCACGACAAGCAGAAAAGTACCTACTTTGAGTAGGTGCAGAAAACTTAACCTGAAAGAAAAGAGAAAGGCCAAGTGTGTAATGTGCCCAGCTTCTCTTGGCTGGAGCATTTCTATTAATTCTATTAAAGCAGGAACAGATTTTTGGTGCCAAGAACTATTGCTATTGGTAACTGAGGCATGTGTAGAAACAGGTACTTGTAGAGTTGGATTTTGTGTTTAGAAATGAAGAAAATTCTGGTGACCACAGGCTGGGTCAACCCACTTTAGGAGTATAATCATCTTCTCTATGATTTACTAAAATCCCGAGACAATAGTAAGCTGTTGCTGTTCTATTCTGTCTTTGTCAAAATTTAAAAATGTGTACACAAGGAATTTGTGAAGAAAACATGCCTAAAAATTCATTTTCTAGCAGGACATTGTGGAGGCCTGTGTCAAAGACTAAAGGAATCCAGATCAATGCAATATGTAGCAATTCCTTTGTCCACTGATACGGTCACTCCATGCAAGACAATAACATGAAACCATAAGCTAATGCTACTTGTGTAAGAGCAAGAGAACCATCCAAGAAATGTTAGCTGTATCTGTTAGCAAATTAAAGGTGAACCTGTTTTCACGTACAGCGCTAAAATATTCTTTAATATTTTAGGCAGGGTGGGCATTCATGATTTTTCAGTGTTTGCCTTCCAGAGGAACTGCTATGCATGCTGAAGCCCTGCTTCCCAGGAAGTGTCTGAACATCACTGCTGATGGGAAATGACTCTTCAGCCCACATGCACTCACATCTCTGCTTATTTCCCTCTTTTGCTGTAATAAAACTGCCTTATCTCACCCTGCTGGTTGTTCTCCATCTTATTTTCTCCCTTGTCCCAGTGGAAAGGGCGACTTAGTTGGTGCCAGGGTCAACTGCTACACCATCAGATCTATTCCTCACCATTTTAGAGACAAAGATGTAATGCAGGACAGTGTCAAGTCCTTTGCACAACTCCAGGCAGAGGATATCAGTTGCTCTTCCCTCATCCATCAATGCTGACTCGTGTTGTAGAATGTGTTGTGTTTATTACAAAATATTAACACATTTAGTAATAGAAATTTTAAAATTCTATAATTTTGACAGTAGTCAAAATACTCAGTCCTTTTTTTGTTGGGACAGTCTCTGATGGGGATTTTATCTTAGTGCTTATCCCACTAGTTTAGGACCAGTTCCTCGTTTGTTCTTAATGAAAGCCACGAAAATATTTGCAAATGGACATGTAAGACCTTAAAACTGGCAATAATACATCCAAGATATGAGTTGAAAAATAAGAAAAAGGCAAAGGTAAGTATTGGCAAGTCCCACAAACCAAGATTCTGCAGATTCAAGAAGGAGACACATAGTGTCTTCTTCATAGTGTAGGAGAGCACACACAGTGAACATCTCCTGAAAACATGAACTGTGGTACTTCACAGAAACTGCTAGAACAGTTTGCATCTGACTATGTTCAGTAGGTGAAGAAAGGTCAAGATCCCAATAAGAGTGTGACACTTTTTCTCAGAAAGGAGTGTGGATGTGACTGTGCTGCTTTTCAGCATCATTAGATTTGCAATGGTTGGTTTAGCCTGGTTATCTGTTTCAGTAATGCTGTACTAGTTAATGGTTTCTCAGACAGGTTTCCATGGTTTTCCCACCCAAACCACCCCCCCAAAGAAAAAAATCCCACCCCATCCCACCCCACTACTGAATATATTTACATTTATTGGAAAGGAAGTGTGAGCTGGAATGTGTGCTGCTTCCAGCCCTGGGGCTGTGTTATTTCACACACATAAGTCTCTTCAGTCCAGCACATCAACACAGGAAACTTAAGAGAGTCTTTCCTTTCTCATGTCAAATTCACGGAATTATTTCAGTTAATAGTAGGGTTGATTCCAAAATAATTTTATTATGGATTTCCTTATATGATGCACAATTGAAATAAGAAGGGAAACTTCAGTCTCTTGAAAGCCAACATTTCTTGATGCAATTGTTTTCCCCATATTGCTCATACTTCAGAGAAAATACATTGCAAATGCATTTAACCTACCCTATTATCAGAGCTCCAGATGTATCTGGACAATGTTCTCAGGCACGTGGTGTGATTTTTGGGGTGTCCTACACAGGGTCAGCAGTTGGACTGGATGACCCCAATGGATCCCTTTCAACTCATACATTCTATGATTCTAAGCAATGCACTCCAGCTCTCTTGTTTCTAGAGCAAATGGTGCCCTGAGAGGGCGCACAAAATTAAATATTCAGAAGATACTTGAGTTTGTTTTCTTCTTAATTACAAGCCTTGGAAAGAAGTGGCATATATCATCCACAGAACTTTGAGGGTAACCTTTGGTTTATTAATCCTATTGTAGTATCAGAATATAAAAATAATTTGAATGATTTGGTAATGTTCTGATTAATGCTTTATCATGAACAGGAGAGGCAGATTAACTGTACCATAAATTGTAATAAACTAGTTCCTAACTGCAACTTTAGAAACTAAATCACATGCAGTTTCAATTATTTCCCGTTTGGCAGTCATTCTTTCCAATGGAAACCACCACAATAATCTGAAAGAAGCTTATAAAAACATGGTTGACAGAAGTTCTTTCTAGGAAGAAATATTTGACATTACAATGGCATTTTTGTTTTAACCATAGTAACTTCTGTTTTAACCATACTAACTTCTAGTAAAATATCTTGATCTGAATGCCTTAAAATACTTTCAAAGTTTTCACGCTCTACTAATATATTAAATCATTGTTAGTCCAATAAAGTAGTGTTGTTTCAATATAAATACATGAAAAATAATGGTCAGAAGGGATTAACAAGCATTGATGAGAATGAGCTCTTCTGAATTCAGCAGTGCTTTAAACTGGAGACATCCAGTAGAAGAATGATGCTATAATTAGTGCTGCTTCCAATAATGTCTTGGCTTCACACACAGCTCCTCATTTAGAGATTTACAAAAACTTTAAAGAATCTGTAAATATAATACTTATATTTAGCAGGTCATGAATGGTGAGACTAAAGTTGAGAAACAAATGGATCAAAGAAAAAAAAGAATTGGTGTAAGAGTTGGGATTAAAAGTTCCTGTCTTTTCAGTCCATCATACAAAACCCAGAATCCTTAAATAAATGGAAGTGGTATGCTTTTTTCTTCATTTCTACCATATATATTTTAGTTCAGCTTGGTCTGCTGTTCCATCCATTATACTAAACATGTTAAATATCCAACATTGTCCTGTGCATGCTAACTTATGAGTAGAGTGTCGATAACTTGCTCAACTCTTGTACGTTGCTTGGATGAAAAGCTATGTAAGATCAATGGATGCACTGTGGAGGTTTTACAGTGGAAGATGTGTGTCTCACACACCCTCTTGCCCCTCAAAGCTGAAAGTGGGTAGCTGTCCTTGCGAAGAAACTTCCTCCTACAGTGGGACCACAGCTTGTTGGAAAGGGTAACCATTTATCACAGCCCCAAATGAAAGCATTCCTTGGACACAAATGTCTTTTTCTTCCTTTGTCTGATTACTGAGGGGAAAAGTGAGAAGGAAATGTCAAAACAGTGAAACAGTGGTGTCTAGAGAGCAGTCACTTTGGAGCTCAACCAGCTTTTGTGAAGGCCTGGATGATTTGTCAAATGATCGTGGCATAAGTCAAGCCCTGAGGTTGAAAGGTCTTGACCTAAGGAGTGTTGGAATCAGGCACTATAAGCAAGAGGCCTGCTAGAAGTTTCAGCTGTAGTGGAGATGAACAATGATGGGTGCTGGACACAACAAAACCTAATCTGCATAATTCAGGTAAGGAATTTTATTGAATCTGACAAGTATGTGACAGGCTGAGAAAGAGAAAAGAACATGCTCTTGCTGGGAACCTTCAAAGCTCTTGTTAAGGTATGTGGAAATAAATGACAGCTAATCTCTTCACTAAAAAAACTGTAAACAATACCATTTTACACAGGGCTCACCCATGACCTTTTCATAGATCAGGCTCTCCACTTTCAGGCCAGGCCACAGAACTTATCACAAACAATGCAGTGAATTCATAAAGCAAGAAGAGCTTTACTTCTCCCAGCTGCTTCACATAAAGTTGCTACTTGCTTTGGCAGGTATGGTTCAGCAGAAAGACTATCACTTAAATCTGGTGCATAACCCCTCCTGGCAAATGGAAAATTATGTAGAGACTTTTCAACAGAAGTTGTTTGTCTTTGTTTGCTTGTTTGTTTGGTTTTAGATTTTTTTTACAGTTTTGGCTTGCATAGATCATACTGCAGCTACAAATCTCAACCTAAAATGTCATGAAGGCATAAGACAACTTTTCTGTACTGAGACCTGCTGATGTTATTGAAGTGACCACGACTACTAAAATCCTTCATTAATCTTGACATGTCAAATTTCCCAGATTTAAAAAAAAAAATTATTTTAACTATTTGTCTTTCTTTTAAGTCTTCACTAGTTAGTGTTTAAAGAAAATATATAATTGATGCTGTCAAAATACATATAAAATCATGACTTCCAGCTTTAGAGGATAAAATCTTTGTATTCATTTTTATTTCAAAAGCGCTAAAGCAAATATAACCTTAATGCACATACAACCCAGGAGCAATTGTTGAAAATTAATCCAGCTTTTGTGTGATGTTTAACCTCATCCAACAGAATGAAAAATGACCTTTCAGGCAAGCATGAGCTTTCTTTTTGTGAATATCTGTATTCTTGAGATTTTTTTTTAATATTGCATTCTCTACAGAAGCTAGAACTTGATATCTATATAACGAGGTTTCTCATCAGACGCAGACCTCTAAGCCTGACAAAAAAACCAATTTGTTGTACGGGCTGCTGAATGCTTGGAAGGAAAGCTCAAAATCTAGACAAACATAGTGCAAATGTGACATTCAAGAGCAGAAATTCAACTCTAAAACTCTTCTAATAAATACAAAAACAAAGATTAGACTGACTTTGTTGATCATGAGGCACAAAATCCCCAAGCACTTCCCTGGATTACTGGGGCAGCGATTCCTATAGTGTATAGCACACACGTGTATGTTTTTTACCAATCTGTGGATCTTTCAATCTAGTGGGAAGCAGTTCAGAGTCCTTGCTGGATCAGCCATGGATCTTGGTTTTATAAGCAGTCAATGCATAATTCACAGGGCTTAATGAAGATTCTGATTCATGACAGCCAACTGGCTCCACAGGTCACACCTCCCGGTCTCACATAAATAAAGAATGAGATACTGGAAAGTGTACTAGCTGAACCTCACTGAGTGCCAGGACTATGCATATTAATGAAGCACAATAAAAGATATACATGGCTCTCAGGAAGCGTTTCCACTGTTTTCAAGCTTTAGAGGAAGAGAGGAGAGGTTTTGTGGTGCACCTTTCAATACACCACACCGAACACAGTGTGATGCTTCCCCTCAAGGCGAAGGGGCAATCAGACTTTGGCAATGGCATTTCATATCTAGCCTCATCAGGCCTATGAAATCCTCTGTCATTCCCACCCCAGCAGTGAAATCCATGCTGGAAATATCCCCATTTTCCTCTCCCATGTTCCTCTGCAAGTCTCCATTCAGTAACTAGGAAGTGCTTCAGCAGTGCTGTTCTTTTATTTGCTCTGCTTAGTCCTTGGAACAGGATGAATGGTAGCTTAGATGAATGCATTTGTGCCATTTTACTTGGCCCCAGACGATGTTTCCTCACTACCATGACATCTGAACAGAAGGAGAAAACATCTCCCTTTTGTGGGAAGCTAATTTAATTTGTACCTTCCACCTAGGGGTAAATATGTTTGTCTGTCTTTTTAAGCTGTCTTTGCCCACTTTCTTTTCTCACGGGAAACCCTGCTGAGTCAAAAGCAGGATATTGCCTAGTGCTCTAACTTTATTTTAAAGTAATTTAATTTTAAGCATGCTTACACCCACCCTAGAGTGAAGCAACTGTAGGAGCTTCACTGGGACGGCCTTAATGACTTTTGCAGGTTTCTTGTGCCAGAGACATCAAGGGCTGGTTGTTATGGAGGTGTTTGTCTTTTAAAATAAATGCTTTAAAACAAGATGTCTCTTCTGCAGTTTCCTCGAAGACGTGTTTCTTTATTTTCACAAATCCCACAGTTTTGCAAATTGACCCACCACCTTTAAAAACCAGCATGATGAACATTGACCTTTGCTTCTTTGTTGCTCTGTTGTTATATGTGATTTGACTTCTTTCAGTCTGAAAACATTGTAAAAAGGATTAAAAATAAACAATGGATATATTTCTTTATGATAATTATGGTGAAATATGACTGAGATGACTCAGAATTTGCATCTCTACCATTGATGCATGACTTCTTTAAACAGGCAAACATATTAAGGACACTACTTAATCCAGTACTGAAAATTTTCCATAATTAAAAAAGCAACGTAAGGTAGACAGTGTAAAAAGGAAACTGAAATTATAAAGCACAATTTAAAATCCATTTTGCTTATAGTAACATCACAATTTCCTTTATTTACACTTTGTTACTTCATACTAATTTGGCAATGATACATCCAAAAACTTATTGAATTAAGAAAATGCTTGCAACTTTTTTCCTTAAAAAAACCCTTTTCAGTTGTTACCGGGTAAATATTATTTATCCTTTCAGATAAGAAAGAGAACGTGTATAACACTTACACTGAAAAAGTGTATTTTTAATATAAACAGAAAAAAATATCATGATACTGACTTTATCTGCAGTTGCTATTTGCAAATATATATTGCATCAATGTTTTTCCCCAATAATTTGGCACCCTGTGTTCCGATCAGAAATGTGCATTTCTGTCACAAGCAAAACCCAAAGTGTTCAATGCATATATCTATAAAGTGCATTTCTATAATCTGCACTCATAAATATCACAGAAAGTGTGACTTTGCCTACAGTTACCAGTTACTTGTTCTTTATTTTACAATATACAATATTTTATCAGTGCATTTCTGCAATGATTCGCACTCTGTATTCCAGTCAGAGTTATGCATTTATTATCAGCAAATCCCAGAGAAAAAAGTTTGGAATCAGTCACAACACTCAGAAAGATCATCACGATGGTATTGCAGTTTTGCCAATAAAACTTTCCTCCATTCTGTTTATATTGTCTTGATGGTTTGTTTTTTAAGTGAGCTGCATTTTTTAGGAAAAGGAAGTAGCTCTCTTTTTCAAATCTATAGTTTGGAGTCTAGATATGCAATGCCATGACAAAAAAATTGCAATGTATGTGTGCTCCAGAGAAAAAGGAGAAAGAGCAACCCTGTTGCCTGCTCTAATCTACTCAATGTATAAAATACCCAAAATATGAAATGGACAAATGGCTTCTTTTGCCCGTGTAGAGGATTGTCCATCCAGAATCCAGCACTTCCATTAGCAATGTAAGATTTTACATGAAATTTGAGGATAAAGGGAGTCACTCCTGGCATGGGATTTTAGAATGGATTGGTATGAACTTAAAAAAACCATCATGCTTTCAACCCCTCTGCCACAGGCAGTGACATCCCTGGGCAGATGTGGATCAGGATGCAAAGCTGAAGGGCAGCTGGTGGAACAGATACCTGTGACAGTTTACCACAGGGTGAATCCTACCTGCAAGCCTTACTTTGCTCTGCTTCTCAGACAGGGTTTGGACATCAAAAACATTGCCTGGGAAAGTGTGCACCTCAGATGTTAACAAACACACAGAAGCCGTGATAGCCCATGGTAGGGCCATCTGACCTTTGTACCATGCCAGAAAAAACAGAAGCAAGGTGCAAAGAGAAAGAAAATGCTAAGAAAAACCGGGATTCCATAGTACTTCGAATTTCACCTACTGACCTCTGCAGTTCACAATGTTCAGACAAGTTGCTTTGAGGTCTGGAATTTTCACTTCAAACTCGAAAGTTGGCTCTGAAGACCTTACCTCTGATGAGGGTGGAAAACTTTGCTGGCAAAATCCCTTAAACACTTGCTTTGTTTTCTTTTTGAGCAGTAAATTTGCCTCTTTAAAGGTTACAAAGTGCTCGCAAACTGCCTGGTGTTAAGAACACAGTTATCTTCAGGGCTATAAAAAGGTATTTCTAGCCTTACTGCTGAACTTGTAAATCAAGGCCATCCACCTTTCCATTAGAAGCTAAGCTCTTAAGGCCCATGTGGACAAAGAGCTTGGTTGTTTAAGCAGCAACAACATCTGCTTACACTCAGCCTTGTTGTCAGGGAGCTGTTGGTTAAAAGTGTAGGATCTCCTTTCTCTCCATTTCATGCTGTATTATGTTTCATGCGGGAATATCTAGTCTCTGAGACTTGACCACTGCTTTTATGTGCTGGAGTTTAAAGACTTAGCTGCTTGTAGTGAGAATCCAGTCATCAACCCCCTAGCAGTCTGAAGAGCATTTAGACGGACACTTGAAAAATTTCTTTTGGTTTCCAGACACTTTTCTGCAAAGTATTAGCTTTCTTGTGCTGCTCTGAAGCCAAAGCTCCTATGTAAATACCTCTCTGGTTCACTTTAAGGTGAAATGGTGTTTGGGTCTGAATTTCTCAAATACTAGATGTTCACAAGGAAAGAGTATGAGTTACACTTAAGCCACGAAGTGCCAATACATTCTCCAGACACCATGATTAGTATTACTATCTAATAAAAAACTTTTCTGAGCTTTGTTTTTTGGCTTTTTCATCCGCATCACAGATGCAGCCAAAGAGAGAACATCATGTTGTAGCTGATCAGTTTTTGTGATGAGCAGACACCTGAAGAATAGAAACTGCCCTACAAATTAGTAAGATTTTATTTTGCCACTCCATATTTGCTTGTCAGCAGGCACTCACAGAAAATGCTTAATGTATAAATTTGAATAGTCAGCGTTGGTAAGTGTTCCTGAACAATGGTAAACATTGTTGTCCCTGAACTGCAGGGTATTGTGGATTTACACATTGTTCTGTACAGCCAGAAAATAAACTCAGAGTAAACCCATGACATATCTGCAACTTACATAAGAAAGTCATGGTACACTTTACAGACATGACTGATTTTCCTGGAAATGGTATCTTCATGGTATTAGTACCAGTTAATTTTATGGCAGCACCACAATGCGCATATTAATATTATTATTGAAACCACAGTGTAATGCATGAAAAGATACCTGATTTGGCACAGGGAACTGGTGCAAAAGGTTGCATTTATTTAGGTACACGCATATATATACATATATAGATGACATGAATGTGTACTCCTATGGCCTAAAACTTTAAGGAAAAAAGAGAATACAGGTGCAAAGGAATCTAATGTCAGGGAGGCGGGGGCAAAGTGCAGGCAAAATAACAGGTCAATGGGCAGGAATCTGAAAAGCATCTTGGGGGGAAAATTCCCCAAGCCAACAACCTTCTAAATGGGAGCAGTGGGTGAAATAATGATTTTGACTCCAAGGCTGATCAGTCCAGCCTCCAGACATTGTCACTGCTTGCGCCATGCAGTGACGTATTAAAGGTAAACAAGTCATGCCTAAAATACCTTTGCTGTTTCAGACATTTCTCCTGACTTGAAAGCTTGTAGCTTTGACAATTAGAAACTTTTAATTGTTGCTGTAAAAGTGCTCAGGCATGGTAGAAATAAATGTGCTTCTCTTCTGGTATTTTAACTTAAGCAATTTTTCTCTTCCCTGGTATTGACATATGCAGTTATCTGCAAGAAACAATCTAGCTCTGCTGGGTCCTTTTCATCGGCGAATGCATCACTAAACTGTCCAGCTTCCTCAGTCCCCCTTCCTGTCCCATCCATTGCCCTGACTAACTTAAAACCCCTTTCTGCAGTTTGGTTTACTCCAGCTCAGAGACACACTACCAATATATTACAGAGTGCCCTAGGTACTCTCACCAATGCCCTGTATGGATTTATTCCTCTTTCCTAGCACATCTGATGTTACACTTGCATTTTCAGAGCTGTGTCAGTGAGGTCTTCTTCCTTGGCTGCTTCCCACTCTCAGTCTCCCCTGTATACCCACAAATTCCTGTAATTTATATGCCTAGATTTGCATTATATGCTATTAAATTTCAACCAGTCTATACTGATTTAGTTAGAAACCAACAAATCTCTTGCCACCAAGCAAAAGGAAACACCTGTCTCCTTGGAAGATCATATGCCACTTCCAAGCGATTTGTATCCATGCTTCATGAATCTGATGCAAGGATTTTACCTTGCTGGTTACACACTGAATTTCTTTCTCCTTTTTCCTTACTGTTTCTCTTTTACGACTCAATTTTCATCTCCCAGAGAATCAAACTAAATCATACAATCACATGACTTATTCAGTACTTTTTACCTCATTTGCAGGATGGCTGGCACCTGTTTTATCAGCTCTACAAGCAGGATGTATTTTGAAGTTTTAAGAATTTAAAGTGTTTAAAAATTTAGTAGTGATTAAGTTTTGAATCCAGTGAAATGATTCAGATGTTTCCCTTCTGAGGACATGTGTTGCTGATACAAAATCTTGCAAAAATATTTCCCTAATATTTTCTTGCAATACATTCTGGTAAGGATTGATAGAACATTTTGTCATGTCTTTTAAGAGACACAGACATCTCTTTCTGTCTACATCAGGAATAACTCTTAGACAAATGAAAAAAACCTAAGCTGATGCAATACCAAGATATTCAAGAAGGTCAGTGTTTTTAAACTTCTGCTTTACTTTTCATACAGAGAATTTGTACATGTTTGATAGAATGAGCATTTCAGTGAGTCAAACAGAGTCAACAAAGGGAGTCCTCTGCATCCTCACAAGACATGTATAATTTGGTATTTGCACCCCTGAACAGAAGTTTTACATCATTAATCTACCTGTGTACATGTGGATAAATGTGTATAGCGCCGTGCCATCTGTGGCTAGGAATGGAGTAGAGGGGTTTGAGTTGCAAAAGATCAGGCTCAGAGCAGGGATAAAGTATGGAAGCACTTCTGCAGGATGTAAAGAAGTTATTTGCATGTGCTAATTCCTTCATTCGGACAGACAGCAGATCTTGATCTGAAATTTCCTCCAGGATAAGGTCTCTGTCCTGAGTAGGATATGATGTTTTGTTTTCTTGAACTCAAATCCAATGCATTATCACCCAGTAGTTTATTTCTCCTGAGGATATTTTCATACCTTCAGCCTTCATTTATGAAGTCCATGGATAGCAGCTGTTCTTCCCTATTTTTTCCCCCCTCGATCACTTTCAAATATATTTTAATGAAGTGGAAAAGAAAAATAATAAAGGTGGATCAGATGGTATAATTGAAATTGTTCCTCACAAACAGCCTAGTGTACCTCTACATTTTCCCACTGTGACCATGCTGTTCATGGTGTTGGGTAGATGATGATAGGGAAAAGCTATCTCCTCCTACATGATGAACACACAGTCTTTCAGATATTTTGGCTCATAAAGTACTACAGATGACATTCTCATCCTTATCACAACACCCTTGGGACCTTTGTGTGGTATTAACCTCAAATCTGTAGATTTTTTCAGATGTAGAGAGATTTTTCATCTGCATCAAAACTTGGAGCAAAAGTTTGATGTTCACAATCTGGGTGCATGAAGTGTCAGGATAACTCAGGAATAGGATTAAAACATTTAGAAAGATAAAAATGCCTCTTTGAAATAGCATTATGCTTCACTGCCAGTAGATTATGTTGCAGAAGTTGCAGAAGAAAATGCAATCAATTAATACTTCCTTTGACAGATAAAAATTTGGTAACTCTCACTAGTGATATCATTAGCTGTACTCAAGTCCTCTGGTTCATAAGGGGAGGAATCTCCAATGCATTAGGATTTGTTACACTGGAATAAATATAATTCACCAATAGGCCTCAAAATATTCTACCTATGTTTTTATTCCCTGAACAATAACTAAAGTGGATAATTTGTTTGTTTGTTTGTTTTGTTTTAAGAATGTTTTTTCACATATACTGTAAAGGATATGTGAAATATATTTAAGAATATAATATATATTGTGGAAAATAGAAAAGATATAAAACTTTATAAAAAATATAAAAGAGACTGTGACATCAAAGCTCCTAGGACTTTAATACCTGAAGCACCGACAGCCCTTGAAAAAGTCACAGAAGCTTTCCAGAAGAGACAAGCACATTGTTGTTCTCTGAAAAAGCCTTTCTCTCTTGCAGTTTTAGGAGAAAGAATACAGCTTTATGAGTTTACCTTTCAATGAGACTCCTCTGAAAATAACTGAAATGGTTTTTCTTCCTTACAGGTCTCTGAAAACAATTTTTCCCATATTAGGGCCCAGGATTTCCAGCAGAAGGAAATGCAAGAGCAAACAAACTGACAGTGGTTGTTTCAATCACCTTGTCAAATATTTTTGAACAAACAAAATTGAGTCATGCCTTTTTTCACCAAAATGAACAAGCACTTCTGTGAATGTTCTGTATCTCTACAAGTCAAGCAAAAGTCATCATTAATACTTGCCCTAATTGTCAACTTGTGCAACCTCCTGTCTCCACAGGTGCTGTTGACCCATGGGGTTTGCAAAGGCTGCAATTGTGGCAAATAGATATTGTTAAATACCCCTCCTTTAGGAAATTTAAAAATATCCATGTGTCAGTGGACACTTCCTCATGCACAATTTTTGTCTCTGTCCACACAGGAAAAACAACCAATCACGTCTGTCAACATTTTTTGCAAGCATTTGCTTTTGAAGTATTCCTCAAAAGGTAAAAACAAACAATGGTCCTGCATACACAACCCAAAAACTGACCACATTTTTGACAGACTAGGGTGTTTGCCACACTTGGGGTATTCCTACCTCCCCCATAGGTAGGAATTTTGAAATAACACATCATACCCTAAAACACATTCTTGACCAAGAGAAGGGAGGAGCAGAGGCAACACCACAGATGAGGTTGAGCAAAACTTTATATAATTTTAATTTTTTGAATAGCTGTTTTGCAGAACCCAATCCACCAATTTTTTAGCATTTTTCAAAAAACACACAGGCAAAATTCAAAGAAAATCGCCCCTGAGAAACCCTGAGACAGGACAAATTGAAGGTCCTTTTTGACTAATAACCTAGAACAAAGAGTTTACTTGTGTTTCTACAGGTTCAGGTCCAAAGTGGTTTCCAGAGAAGAATGTCAAACTATATCACGTGCAAGAGAGTGCAGACAATCCTAAGAGCAAAGAAACAAGCACAGAGACAAGAATAGAAAGACTATGGACCATGACTGACATTCCTTGTTCACCTGTGGAGCCTGCAAACCTTGATTTTTATGCTGATGAATAAAGTTTGGAAATAGCTGGTTTTGTAGACCTTTTTCGGCAAAAGCTTGGCACTCATTGTGTTATTTCAAAATGATAAAACACCCTCACTGAATTTGTAAAAGTAGAACTACCCTTTTTTTGCTACAAGTGGCTAATGTCTGAATAAATTTAAGATTTGATATTTATGGAGAAGTCTTTTGCCAAAAAATCACTCAAGAAAGGTGTAGAGCACCTATGGCTACGCTGGTGCTTGCTAGTCTTGCTTGCTTCATGCAGTTCAGATTTGCCTTTTACAAAGACAAATGTTTGAGCTGCCTTGCCAAGACTGCAGGTTCAGACATTATATGCTTGTCCAATTCCAACCCACAGAAGCCTTTTTCAACCTGTCTAGTTGGTGTGCCACTAAGAGATTGGCCATTACCTATATATTATGGTCCTTTGACCAAAAAAACAACTAAATAGTAAACTGGGTGAGGTTGCCAACAGGAGCAATCCTGTGAGTAACTGGGACATTTGGACCAAATAGTTCCCTAAAGCATTATCTGAACCCCAAGACCTAGAGATCCTTGGTTCTTTAACAATGTATTTCTGCATTATGTTTTCAGCTATTGATTGTCAAGATGGTAATGCTCCAAAGTACAATGCTACTCCCCATTACTTTGCAAACAGAAATTCGAGTTTTTGGTGTAATTATTCAGACATCTGGGATTGACTTTCCATGTTTAACCAATATCCACAACAATTACCAAAAGAATATCAGTTCTTTTGTGAAGACAGGGCTTGGCAAAGCTTTCCATCACACCTTGAAGGTGGTCCATGCAGCATTGGAAGTCTCACTGTGATAGCACCTAGAGCTAAAGCAGTTGTGAAGAAGAAACTTACGGGGAAAAGATTTGCCCATCAATATGATGAAAATTGTAGGAGTGACTTAAGGCCTGGAAGGCTGCAGAAAAGGTTTCAGCAAGCTTGATATTACCCAATTTGCCTAAGCAATGGTATTGAAACAATTAGATCGGGTCAGATGTTGGTTGAGTAAACAAACCAATGCCACATCCATTGCAATCAGTGATATGCTAACAGATGTTAGCAGTGTTAGACATGCCACCCTACAGAACAGAGCAACAATTGATTTCCTCTTAGTGGCACAAAGACAAAGTTGTGAGGAGTTTGAAGAATTGTGTTGCATGAACTTATCTCATCACTCTGAATCTATCCAAAAAAATATACAAAAGTTGAAAGATTTAACATCTCAAATCAAAAGAGGTGTTGGATCATGGATAGGCAATTTGTTTAAAACATGGAACTTGGCATGTTGGTTAAGAGAGCTTTGCAGAGTGGGTTTATATGTTTTGATTGTTGTGGTGGTGATGTTAGTAATTGTGCCTTGTGCACCTCAGTGTGTGCGACAGATGATGGACAAAACCAACAAGGAAACTTTTATCGTTCAAGAAGCAGGTGTAGAAAAGGAAAATACAAAGAGTTCACAGATGTTATGCAGTTGTCTGCTGATCTCACATTATTGTATGATAGTATAAAGGATGACAAAGGCCTTGGAACAGAGACTTAACAAATCAAGAGACAGCACTTACTACCAGATTTGACTGACGTCCTTGGAATCGACCAAATCTTTCAAAATCACAAAAGTACCATGGTTCAAAGCAAGCAAAAAGGGTGCCTTAGACAAGCAAAAAAGCAGTATATTAAGTAAATTTTATTAATATAGCCTTGTTTAGAAAGCTGATAACACTGCTTAGCTAGTTAAGCAGAAAAGCACTGTAGCAGAGCTATGTAATGGAAGTTAATTAATATATGACAAAGTCATTAAAAGGAGAGGGAATTGTGGGAAAAAGAAAAGGTATAAAACTCTCAGAAAGCTGTGTGAAAGCAAATCTCAGGATGGAGAAATGCAAGAATGCAAGGACAAGAAACAATAGGGCTATGAGCTGTGTGGAGATAGTCCTCAGGAAAATGTGTTAAGCAAGATAGTAGAAATATGTAAGCTTAATAATGAAGCTTTATCCATTGTTTTAAGCTACTACAAGGAAACATTGTTTAAAGCAAGATGTGTGTGTGGCTTTATTAATTGGCCTTGGCAAATGCTTGTCAGCTTTTAATATTATGCTATTGGCTAAAGTCGTTAAAAGACTTTGTAACAAGAGAACTTTGTCTGCTGTTGCTAGTGGCTGAAGCCATTTCCATCTCCCTTGCTTGGCTCTGTAAAATGAGACTGATGATTGTGATAGAATAAAGACCTCAAGACAGCTGCTCCAGCATTTCCATCCCATTGTTTGTGTACATAGAGATATGTAAATATAAGATAAGAGAAAAAAACTATCCCAGGAAAATCAACATGTATAAATGAAAATAAATCCTCACTAGAGTAAAAAAGGGAACAGCTAAATAATAAATATTGACCTTTGTCCCTGCATGGAATGAAAAAACATACTACATACACTGCCTTAATTTAGAAAAGGTAAGTAATCAGTATTGGCAAAAATTCACGATACGTTGATTTGATGCAACTTTCACAGCACAGTGTATTTTCTTTCCTCTCTTCCAACGTTCCTGTTTCTTTTTTTTTATTGTTTTTCACCTTCTTTTTGTTGTCATAACTTCTTTCAGTCATGGTTTATAGAGAAGTAGTCAGTGTGCCTCTGGGATTTTAGCTCATTTAGGGCCAGAATATTCATTCTGTGATGCTGTCTCCTCTCCTTCCTGTGATCTGTCTTTTCCTCTTTCCCTTTTTCTGTTCCTGTTTCTTCCTTCCTTTTTCCTGCTTTCCCTTTCCTCTTCCTCTGTGCCCTTGCCTTTTCCCCTTTGCCCTTTCCCTTTTCCTTTTGCCCTTTCATTTCAACAACTAAGGGCATGAAACCTAAGAACAATGTTTGATATTACTTTCAGATCAGCAAGTTCTGTGCTGATGCCTGCACCCAGCAGGAACTAAGTCAAACCCTATAAAAAACTCTTGCAAAATTTAAAGAGTGGAGATGACATGAAGCATTGCCAAATTATATTCCAAAAACATTTTCCTATTTACACGCTACTTGAATAAACAGAACCTCGTTCCTCCAGTATCTTTCACACATTTTTGTCTCAGCTTATGTGAAGTATGCATGGTCTACTGGGCATAACTTTGTTGCTTATTACAGTTTTGGGCAAGATGTGCTTCTATCACCTGATCCACCAGCAAACGTGCCATCCCTGTCCCCATGCCCTGCCCATGTCTGGTGCTCCTCTGGCAGGCAGTTGTGAATAAAGACAATGTGAACAGCAAATGATGTGTCAGGATCCTGGAAACATTTAGTTCAGTTCCTCACTGGAGCCCTTGCAAAGCCAGGAAAGTTAAAGCCTCCAGCTGTTGTATGATCTCCAGCATCTTTGCAGAACAGATTCAAAGGGAACCAGAAGGCTTCTCACAGGTATTATTTTACATAGGTGAAAACAAATATTAAAAATGCATGTAATTATTCAACTAGAATAAAAACATTCTCTTTTTGGTTTGTGTAGGCAGTTAAAGTATGATCTGGGACTCTTTCTGTTTCTAAGATGCGTGAAAAAGAAAAAAATAATATCAACCACTGCCACACACCAAAACAGATACCATTCTCCAATTAAGAATTCATAATAAAGTGCCCCAATCTGGTCTACCAAAGATGAGATTCACCCATGACTCATCTAACCCCCCATCTTTCAAAACTGTTAAGGTATTTTAGTAGTACTGTCTGACTTTCCAGAGTGTACAGAACTGAATTCCCAAGATTTGCTAAGTGTTTATAGACTTTGTGGCTCCAAATGAGCTTGCAGCATGGGATTTGTAGCCAGGGACAGTAAAACACAAGGTAGCCTGTGTACTCCACCCTATGTACAGATCAGGTTTGGGAAGAAACTTCTCCACAGCCAGGGCTCTGAATAGAGGGCCCAGATATGCATCATTATGTTTCATGTCCTAAATATTTTCGAGCCTAAATATGAAATAGTATCATCTTTGCCGATGGAAGGGCTTATGTATAAATGAATATACACTTTCATGAAAAATAGATGTGTCTCCTAATCTTCCTGCTTACAGAAAATATGCTCAGAGGCAGTCACCATTTCGGGAAGAAGCCATCATAAAAATCTGGCATATATTTCAGTATCAACATGCAGATATTCACATCCGTTCTGAATTGTATGACAGCATTGTTTGTTTGTGCAAGGCAAATATCTTATATAGCACAAATCACCATGAAATTACTGAGTAGTTACTTGATCATTTAATTAATGTGCAGTTACATAATAACTCCATGACTATTGAAGCCCTTCAGATTGCATTAATTATACTCAGAGTAATTATTCCCATCTGCTGACACGAATCTATGTCATATAGTTTTCTAGACAAGATAAAATTTTCAGAAACTCATGACTGTAGAGAAGATTTTAAAATCAAACTGGTCAGCACAGTCTTAATTACAGCACTTGGCAGTATAAATTTGTTGCATCTAATGTTGCATAATGCAATTATGGTATCTCAACAGAAAAGGATACGAATTGTACTTTGTAACTGATGAATCTGAAGAACAAGACACAAAAATATAAATAACAACTAAACTAAAACTTTGCATTCCAAAATGTTTCGGTCCTTTGGACTACAGTGACATGGACCCAAGATCACCAAAATCATTTAAACAGCAGTTGGGAGCATTTCTATTCTCTCAGAAGCGCCTGTAGCTCATCTGAGAACCTCTGCCTCCTCTGCATGCTCCACCTGCTCTATTTCTCAATGTCTACAAAGTGCAAGGAGTTGATGGGGAATAGCTATGCATTCCTTTCCTACCCACAGACAAGAATGGAGGGTAACTCTGAACTTACTAATGGGAGAGAAGGTGAATGTCTCTTTTCCAGCAAAGCAGCTAGCTCCCCACTGTCCGCTATAACCTGAATTTCTTCTGAAATTATTCCGGTTAAACAGGTAATGTTGCTTCCTCTTAAGTTTCTTTCATTAGGATTCGGAGGGCACATCAGCTCTTGCTAAACAGAACAATTTCCACATGACAAAAAGAAGGCATGTCTTTTTGGCCCTGGATCTCTCTGCTGGTCCCCAGCTTCCTGCAGCTCATGCACAGACCCACTCTGTGCTACCACCTCACAATGGAGATGGGCTCTCCACAACAGCTTCTTAGCCGCTGCTTTCTGCTCTGCACCCATACTTGTAGTGTTGTGGGCAGGATTGCTTCTTAATGAAAACCAGCAATTGAAAAAAATCATCAATTATTTTTTCTTTCTTTGCCTTTTGTTCCTTTCCCAAAGCTTAAAAATCTAAATAGCTTCTACCTGAAGTCAGACTCAAGAACTCCTAAAACCAGCAGTATTTCAGCGTTAGTGTGATGACAAATCAGGTACCTTGAAAAATAGTACCCTGATTCATTAGTGAAATTTTGAAGAAAGGGATCAGTATAACTACATGCATTTAAATCAGCCCATTCTCTGAAAATGCTGTATCAAACACTTCGTTTTCCACAGCTTCAGCTTTTAAGTATAGTGATAAAATGTCAAGATCTGAGTGAGTGAAAGGAAACACTTTTAGGGGGATTCTAGAGGCTACATGAAAAATAAAGGTAAGTATCTGTAAGAATGTGGGTAAGGCATTTGCACTGGGGTGGCTGGTGCATTACTCCAGTACATTTCGCCTAAGAATTGCTTCATGATTATGCCTGTCCCTGTCATTTAGGAAGTTTATGATGTTTTACCATTACCTTTGTTGAGAAGTGGTGTCCTGGAACAAAAGACTCAATAGGTCTGTCCCAAAAAGTCAAAGAAACCAAACGAATCAACTTGAAAAGTTGTTCTCTGTCTCTCATTGCCAGATTCTCCTTGAATAAAAGTGCTTAGGATGGAAGGTGTTGAGAACTGGTATCAAGGTACATAGCTTTAGTGAATGTCTTCACTGCATGGGTATCTATGTGGCCCTGTAAAAGCTCCCAAACTACTGTGCCAGTATGCTTTGGGCTCATTTTTATAATGTACGGGGGGAATTTTTTCCCCCCTCAAGGGCAATCTTCTCTGCTGCTTTGGAGTCTAAAATCATACATCTGGACTGTATCTTTTAAGACTCCTAAATAGTGTGTTTTGGTCTAGTTTGCTAAGAGATTTTCATGACTTTCCCCCTTGTCCTCACCACTGATAGATACCATTAACAGAAAGTTTCAAATTGTCATGAGACGTGAAGCAGAGTGAATAGACTCTGCTCTTTCAACTGGCATTAAGTTAGAGTGTGTTGTCTACACTTATAAACATTCTCTCAGAACTCTGGGGACTTGAAATACACCTTGTCCTCACAACAAGGGAAAACTCATATGTCTGTATTTTTTGATATATGTTTTTCTGATTTGCTTTTGAGATAAAATAAACCTACAGGTATAGAAGTCCGTTCATTTGCATATATTATGCTTTGGAAAAAACTTGACACTGCTTAAGGTAACAATAATAAAAGGCATAACCCCTTGCAGTTAATGACAGACAATTTAAATAGTATTTAAATAGAATATTTATTCTTTGTAAGTTGACTTTCAAAAGCATTTTTTTAAAATACTCATTTTGCGTCTCATTAATTTGTCCTGTGTTTCTGATATCAGTTGTGAAAACAAGAAAGCATTACAATTTATTATATTTTAGCAAAAACTGTCAGATTTACTTAAGATCTTCGAAAAGAAGTCACATGGAGGATGGCAAGATCCCACTGATTTCAGGAAGCAGAATCCCCTCAAATGGTGAAATAATTGGTATGTTTGCATTTGGAAACTTAGAAGGTGTCTTCATAACCCTGTGACTGCAACCTCTCTTTCCATCTACATGCAAGCCAAAAAAGGCTATTTTTTCTGGGGTGACTATATTACCTGAGGGCCAAAGCTTGTTTATTAATATTGCAAATATCTGTAAGCAAATATATAAAACCTGCTTTCTAACCATGTGCAAATGAGCCGTTCTCTAATTTGGGAATTACTGAGTTAAATAGCGTTGTAGATAGAAAAGGTTTTCATAAAACCCGTTTTTTACTTCCAGGCATATGAAAAATGGTCAGGCTTCTTTCAAGAAAAATACAGATTCACTTCAGAAATCAGGAAGTAAATGTTGCTGATTTCTTGGCAGTGCTGTGGGTACAGTACTGCCAAATCACTTACTGTACAGTGAGAGGCTGTACCCAGCAGCATAAAGGAGAACTCACTGTGCTAGTCACATGCATCAATTAGCTATGGTAACAGAATTGTTTTTAAACCAGGATTTGGACTTCATTTAAATCAAACTTGCCTCTAATTTACATGTTACAAATCACTCTGCCTGGAAAGAAAGTGTGATGAGACTCTGTAATTAGATTTTAATTTCAGGCAAACATGCAGGGACGGATTTGGGGGTAAAATATACTCCTTGCTTGTATAACACATATTAATTCCTTAGATAAATAAAGATTCACGCTTCCCACCCCTGCCAGAGAATTACTCAAAGATTTTTTAAAAAGCTATATTGTTAAATAGTTCTCTTCAGTCTTAAGCTGAAAACCAATATACCTTGATTAAGATGAGATTAATATTTCTTGGTGAGAAGCTAAGCTGTCATATAATAGTCTGGAGGATCCTCAAAAAGTCAAAAAGATATTACAACACAGCATGAGCTACTCTCTGATCTTCTAAATATCTGGACTATATTTGCTTCTACAATTTCTGTCTTATCTATCCTTCTTTATGTTCACCTGTAAGTTTCTATTAAAACCCCAATAAGTAGTATGGCTTCTAACACTGAGGATTTAATACTGTACAGAAATTAACCACCTCAAGTACATGCATTTGCACTTTAAAATCCTTCCTGCCACTGCAGTGCATTTCCAAGATAGGAAAGTCTGGACAAAACTATCAATGCAAGCATATATATATTAGAGCATGGAAACATAGATATACACATGTGCATATCTTCTTTGTTTTATTTTTAAATCCAAATATCACAATGCACTAAAATCTATTAATGTGAAAAATAAAAACATCAGAAATTACACTAAGTAGCTATATTGAAGTAGTGTGACAACTGATGGTTTTTCACATATATTTTCATCAGGTGTGGTAGGAATATCTTTAGCTCCAGTGCAGAATATCTTTACAAAACAGACCTTTTTGCAAGTACAAAGTTCCCTCTGGAGAAAAATACAGTAATTCAATTCAGCTCCTAAAAAACTGGCAAAACCAGCACAAACACTGTGTGTCTGTAAGATCACAGACACAGATGTGGCTGTTGAAGATCCCTGTGTAAGGTGCTTGCTTGCTGCCCATGGGGCAGACCTGAAGTAGAAATGGGAGAGGGAGAAAGGAGCTTCCTTTGCTGCAGGGTATATGGAAAATCAGTGGCTGAATCAGAAGGAGACCCCTTCTCCCAGCTCACAAGTTTATCTGTTTGGCCATGCCACTCTTGAAGGGAAAGAAATTAATTGTCAGACTCATTCTTTGCAGGAATCACCCTAATTTGCTGTGACTTCACCAGCAGCAGTGCTGGCTAGGCAATCTGAGACACATCATGCTCATTATCATATGCTCAAACTGTCACCAGTTCTTGTGCAAAAGCAGAGGAAGAGGGTGTAATGTGTTGAGGTGGCCCAGGTGTGTGAGTCAAGAACAGATCTTGTTTCTTTGAGAAACCAGAGGGCAGGGTATGGCCTCTATTCTGCAGTCCCCTAGCCTGCTTTTGTTTCTGGGAGCAGGCAGCAAGATGCATGTCCTGAGGCCAGTGACTTGAGGGTCACACTGGCTACATGCTACTTAGTGAAATTTGAGCTGGTTTATTTAAAAAAAGGAATAAACTGTTCGTTTGACGAAATAAAACATCCCTCCACTGAGCTGCTGCAGTCCTTTGGTGAGATACAAGCTCTGAGCTGGCCAAATGAAGTACAGGCTCTTCTGCTGAATCTGCCTGAAACGTTTTTCTTACATCCCAGCTGTTACAGCACCCAGTCAACGGAGCTGTGAGATGAGGAACATATGCCTGTAACACTTCATTTCAACAGGCTCACTTAGTGTCTCTTACTTTGATCTTTCACTGTATACTTCCTGTAGCTGGAGTTAGTTACAGGCTGAAACAAAGCCCAGAGCTACCAGAGGGTTTTTTCCCCCCCTAAATACTCCTTTTGTACCAGATTCTGTTACCAAGTGTGTCAAATGAACCAGCTGGAAGACAGCGTCTCTGTAAAAATGCTGCCAAGTTTTGAGCTCTTTCTAGCTATCTTTGTGGCCACTGGTATTGTATCATTATGGTTACTCTGAACCTGCTACAATTTTTCAGACCTGGTAATGTCCTTTGCGTTCTCCCTTGGCTAGAAACAGGGAGCCCAAGCCCAAGCAATAAAAATCTACATAGAAGTTCTCTGTTTGATTCAAGGAGTGCCTTGCCACTAGACCTATATCTTTCTGACGTGGTGCTGGAGTCAAGGCTAGCTCCTGGAACCATGCCGAGAGCGGGTGGTTCCCCAAGGGCAATTAGGGATACACCCTAGAGAAAATGCTCAATGGCACAGATGTGTAATATATGTTATGATGTAATTCGTGTTAGTTTGTAAATTAATGTAGAATAAATAATGTTTGTATGAATGAAATAATAAAAAATCTCGGAAACCAAAAACCGCCGATGAAGGGACAGAGGTTGCTTCATTGCACCATTGTGACCACCAACAAAAGCTGAGGAGCTCAGATTAACATGAAAACAGACGTAGCCCAAACATCAAATTATGTGGTATGTAGCCCCAACGGAGAACAGAGATGGGTCTCTCGGAAACTGTCCAGGAAACACCCAAGCAATGAGCGCCCAAGAAGTACCGATGATTAAGATAACCGGAACCATGAAGAAAGATACATCTCAGTGCCGGCTTCCGTAAACCAAGATCTGCACTCATCAGAATTCATCTCTTCCCAGACATGGTTTTGTCCAGCCCAAAGCAGAGAAAGAAAACTACATGAATATGCGGAACAACGAAAAGAAAGAAAGACCTCTGCTCCAGGCTGGGAAAAACTGTATGAAAACTGGCCTGGCCAAGGCGGCTTTGTGAACATTGGGGGATCCGGAGCGATAGAGTTCGGATCAGAGCGTGTTCACCCAGCGCCGATCCTGGGCTCGGCGCTGTCCTTTGCGATTGTGGCTGCTGTGGACTGTATTCCAGTCACAAAATAAATTATCGCTTATTTTGATTACATTTAATTTGGCTGAATCTCTTAATTATCTATAACACATGTAACTGGTGCAAGGATGAAGGAGAAGTCTTCCATATGGTTTCCAAGGATGCTTTATTCCAGGGAAGGTTCAGGCAGGAAAGACGGAGAAACTGGGTGTGCGGGGCCTTTTATACTGGGGAGGTTCTAGGGGAGAGTACAAATCTTTAACCAGTCGGGCATGTCCTGAGGAGGAGCAAAAAGCGGGGTTTACATAAGCAAGAACCAATAAGGGAAGCAAGGGGAGGAGAATGAGTCACACGGGCCAATGGGGCATCCAGGTTTAGGGGATTTCCAAAGGGGATGTCCAAGCAGGGAGCTGGCACACGGGAGGATTGACAAGGAACTTGCTGGAACAAGGGGAGGAACCGGGGTGGATTGACAACAGGGGTAGGTGGAGCAAGGAACATTCTACAAGGGTAGGAGGATAAAACTCTGGTTAAACCACTAACATAGGGGACAATGGAACAAACCATTAACAGAACATAAAAACACGCCACAATATCTTTCCTCATCCTTCATAAAACCCAGTGAATTTTCAATCCTAAGTTTAGGTTTTTATATTTACAATTAGCTATTCAAGTGGGGCTAAATGATTTCTTGAAATAGAAGCTTCCATATGCAGTAATAATACTCCCTTTGCACAAGTACAGGAACAGAATAAGCCCCATTAAACTTATTGCATTCTTCTCCAAAAGAAGAGGTCAAAATGCCATAAACAAGTTTTGGCTACAATGGAGACAAAGTATTGCTAAAAATATGTCAGGGAGCACAGAAGGCTGGAGAACACAGTCTCTGGAAACATTTTGTTTTCACAGTCATGTCTACATTTCTTTTTTTCCTTTTTACAGCCTTATAGCATAGCAATCAGAGGAAAATGAACCACTGGCACTGACCTATAATAAGATTATTTTCTAAGAGTACCACCTGGGTTTGTGTACACAGAATATCTTTCGCTGTCAGGCCCAGTTCTGATATTTCAATGATCCTTGTTAAAGGAGAAATAAGTTTTACGTATACATGAGAGCAACACAGAGGAATAAATCTTTGCTAGAATTCTGTGGGTTTTAAAAATTAAGTATGTAAATGTTGTACTGCATAAGCATGAGGTACATTTCAAATATATGGGGAATAGAAATTTAACTGGATTTCAGTTATTCTGGATTTTCACTCTCATGCTCATTTCATTACGACATGGAATTGCAGAGGGAGTCTTGTCATCCTCAGATCTCAAAGCTTCTCAGACTTTCTAATATGCACATCCGGTTGCATGTTTTTTACTGTTCTTGTATGTCAAGGTGTCTGCTTCATAGTTTACAACAGCATTAGAGATCTTTCTGATGAACTTCATGGGAAAAATAAAGTTCTATTACATTTCCCAAAATTCTAAACTTGTTTGTTTTTCTGTTGAAGAGCCTTAATTGAAGTCACTGAGTTTCCCAGCACATACTCGTAAGTAAAGAAAACTTGAAGAAGAATTCCCTTGTGAATGTGAAAAAAAAAAAAAGAAAGATACACATTGGAGAATTAAGGAAGGAGTTTTCTTCTGTGTCCTCTAGCCTACAAGGTCAATCAAAGCTGAGTAATTTAAATATTGAGTATTGTGTCTGTGTTCTTTGTGGAGCTGTTCTAACATTGCATACTCACCATTCTCCTCTATATTTAACAGTTAGTGTTAGCAGAGATGGGACTGCATTCCTAGTGCCCGGATTTTTTTAGCTATGTTAGCTACCTAAAAATGTGAGCAGCTAGAGGCTCTTCAAAAGCCTGATTTTTTTTTTGGAAATAACCGATAGAGAGGGTCTCTGTACTTCTAGGACCTTAAAAATATCATGTATGGTCTCACCTGGATTAAACACAATCTAAATGCAGAAAGAAATACATGACACAGAATCTGAATACGTTCAATAAGAAGTTACAGTACAAGCTCTTCTGGGAGAAAAACCAAACTTGTAACATCAAACCTGGGAGAATATCACCTCTAAATTTTATTTTAGCAAATGATATTAAGGGAGGGATACATTGAGAAGAAAAAAACTCAGTAATAGAGACTGAAATAATTTTTAATGAGGTCAATGAATAATAAAGCTGATATTTATAGCTATATCTCTATATCTCTGTATCTATATCTTCATATATCTATATATTTATATAGATACATATTTATATATATATATGTTTATATATTTATATATCTGTATCTTATCTATCTATATATATATATTTCTAAATAAGGTTGTAATCCAGAAATGACCACCAGTTTGAATGATAGCATCTGGGAAAGGATGTCTTCCCAGAAATAGTTTACCCTGTTAAAAAGGGTTGTGGGGGTAAAAGACTTGAGAAAGGAACAAATGAGAAAGGAACAATTGTATTTGACATATGGCTTGTTTACATTTTTAGCTACTAATTAGATAGTTTTATGTAATTTATGAATTTTACATTTAAAGCATTCCTGACCCTCTAGTGTGTTGCAAGTGTCCATCAGGTCTACCCTGAAGTCTGTGGCAGACAGTGTTGGCTTGAAGCATGTTTTGCTTGCTTCAGCTGAAATCATATTCAAGATTTAAATAGAATCATATTTATATATCATATTTAAATAGAATATTGTCAGGATATTCTAGTGTAGGAGAATAGACATCCTTATTGACTTGTTGGTGAATAACATTAACCGGAGTCAGTTGTAATATAGTGATTAACTCAGTGATTCCTTAGGCTTCATCCAAGAGGAGTCAGCACCATCTGCTTGGCTGGAGGATTACAGCCCCATCTCAGGCTGAGCCCAGAGGAGGCAGCTTATCAGGATTTCTGTTTCTGTTTGTAAACTGCTATTTCTACTCTCTGTCCTCTCCATAAAAGCTGGTGTTTTGCAGATGTGTTTGGTGAAAAAACATCAGAAAACCATCTCCATCCATGGCTGGAGACCTGCAAAGGGAACAAAAAGACTTATTCAACATTGGAGTGACTGGGAAAAAAGTCATACTCACCCAGAAGAAAGAAGACTTCTCAAAAAAATGCTAATATATCTTCTGACTCCGTGGTCTATCATGTTGATGGACCTGCACTCCATGATAGCCTCAAAAATCTTTGGTCAGAATGAGAAAAATCACAAAGTATGGAGACAACATGAACTGAGAAGAAAGGAATACAAGAGGCAGTGCAAATCATGGCATCTGACATAGGTACCATTAAGGTCTCTGCACTGTCTGATATTTGAGGACAAGATAATAGAACTCCTTTTTTTCCTTCCCCCTTTGCAGATGAGAAAAGTAGGATGATCTCTAGAAAGCTCAGGCTAATTCAGGAGTCCTGTGGTTACAGAGTTTGTGATTCTGAAAATAGTTTTCAAGTGTAATTATGATGAATTTATGTAAAATATAATTATGTAAAATAGAAAACATCTTTTAAAAAGTGCTGTTCAACAATGAAATGTTACTGTCCTTTTTAGACTGCTAGGCCTGAAATCATGCCAACAATACCCTTTTGTAGCTGTTTTTATTGGTTCAATTTCCTTTCTGTTATCCATTTATTTGTTCTGTGCTTGTTAGCATTTTGTGCTAGCTCTAATTTCCTCTCCCTATCTAATCTACGTAGTTGATTCAGTTCAGATGTCAGATTCCTCTTTTCTTCATATCAAGGGTCACATATTGTTTTAACCCCTCTTATGAAAAGCCATCTATCTCTGTGTTAAATACTGACAATATAAGATATATTTGCTAGGAAAACAAGGCCGAGCTTTTATTTTCCTATGAATGTGTGAAGAGCCTTTGGTTTGCAATGCCCACTAGCAGTAATGGGAACTGTACAAAATCAATCTGTTTTACCTGTAGCTCCCATTGATTCATTGAGTCCCTAACATATAAGCAAAATAATCAGACTAAACTTCCAGTGTCTAGATTTTAGTGAAAAAAAAAAATTAGATCATTCTATCTCAATTTTATATTACACTTTTGGGTCAAAATATTTGACATTTAAAGCTCATCAATGTGTACTTAAAGATTTTCTCACATTTTTCCTCCACTGTTAACTCAGGCGAAACTGGAACACAGTTCAGTAAGAGTTCAGCCTGAATTGAGTTGCATAAATGTGGTTTAAAAAATCCAAGATTTGTCAAAACATTTTTAATATATTTGAAAATTACAAAAAATTCCATTGATTCATTCGTGACTCCGTAACCAAGGCCTTGTTTTCTGAGACAAGAGGGAAGAGGACATAGAGGTGTTAATTATACAGAAGTGACCTAAGAACTCACACCTTTGGTTACCACCCACAGTCCATTTTGACCAACATCCTTAGCTCTATTCACCAAGAACTGGATCCAGAACTCACAGGAGTCCATGGCAGTGACCCAAGCCAGAGAAGTGAGTTCTGGAGCCAGCACCTGAGGAAATGAACTGAAGTCCGTTTTTAAAAACCATGAGAGGGCTTGGTAAAATAAAGGTTTTGGTCATGAAAGTGCTTTGGTGGCAGAACAGTCTCAGCCTTTTTTTTCCAGCACAACATTTTGCAAAGGTGAAGACTGTTGATGGTAAAACAGGCTCCAGCAATTTAAAGGAAGGAAAATCAGTGCATGACACTTGCAATGAAAGTGATTCAATTTCTTTTTGGGTATTGTGGCATGTCAAACAGATGAGGTGAACTTAGTGACCCCCTGCACTTAAATTATGAAAGGACATATGAAGCACAAATGCTCATATTTTTGTTTATGTGGGAAGGCAAGCTTTACAGAACTCTACCTGAAACCGAAATCTTAACATGATTTATGAATTAAAAGCAGATCTTCTTCAGCAGCAAACCAATTTTTCAATTTCACAATGAGCAAAAAGTCATGATGGGTAACAGCACTCTTTTAGTGATTGATGTCTGTTTTCAAGTGAGTTTCAAATCCCTAGGTAAAGGGTTTTTTTCTTAAATCAGTCAACCCCCCTAAAACTTACTAAGTGAGAGAATATGCTCTGCATATACCAGACCCAAATGAAAATGATGGGTGAAAGCTCTGAGCAGTACAGAATCAAGGAAAATGACTGAAAGTCAGTCTAGAACAGTGGGTTTGCAACCCTGAAAGCTGCTACACCAAAAAAGGCTGTCCATGAACTTAGCTGAGAACAGGACCCTCAGAGTGAGCTCAAAGATGGATCTTGCTGGGCACAGATCTGACTGCAGCATAAGTGTGGCAGCTCTGTGGTGGGAAAGTCCCCTTTGATGCTCATTGCAAGTGTGGAACACATACAGACATGCTTTGTAAATAAGCAGGATCACACTAAACATTATATCTGGCTCAGAACATCCACTTCTAATGGTTTATTTTAATGACTTATTTACATGGTAATTTCCTGCATTATTCTGTGTTTGCTTTGCAGGTGGTGAGTCAGACCAGCAAATTGAAATGCATGATCTCAAGGCTCTCTCAGTCGTGCTCCAAAAGTGACATTTTGCTGCTTTCTGAAGGGAGCAAGCATGCACTCAATACTCACATCATCATTTTGAAAGGACAAATTAAATTGGTGGCAAAGAAAAGGCAATGAAATGTGGCATTAGGATCCAGGCTTGGGTAAGCTCTTACCAAAATGAATGACTACAGTTCAGCTCACAATAAAATATGCAGGAACTGGTAAAACTGCTGGACATACTATGGAGCAACTAGGTCAAGAGTGTGATAGGCAGCTGATGTCAGCTTACCACTGAAATTGTGTGCAATGTTCTGTACTGTCTTCTCACTGTTTGTGGGAGAGCATGAGAACATATGGCTTCTCTGGAGCAGCCTGTGTGGTGAATTAACAGTGTATAATCTTGGAGAGATATATGCTGATTTGGTCTATTTTGGCTCTGGATGCTGAGATTGACTGACCTCCACATGACCAGGATAGGATACCTTATACTTCTTGTGGTCCCTGAAAGTTTTTTCTCCTTTTCTGTGTTTTTAAATGATTTTTTCTTGAAGAGGGCAGAGTTGTATGGCTTATGACACAGCAGACTCATAGAAGAAGGGATGTCTGTTCTTGGGTAGCTGAACCAGGCTGAAATTTTTTGTAGGCACTGTAAGGCTCTTTGCCAGTAATCTTTCATATGTCATCAATCTTCTTAAAATGGGAAGTCTTGACAGAGCTTGTTTCAAGGAAAATCTCCCCAGGTGTGGAAGGTGGTAAAAGAGTGCAAGATACAAGCCATTTATTGAACATGGACTGAGAGGAGTTGTATTTCAGTGAGCCCTATGATTAAACAATGAAAATATCTGAATGTTCTGGTCATAACAGAACGTTGTATTTGTGAGGATTGTGAGACTTTGTGAGTATTGTGATTATTTGTGAGATTTTATATTCTGGGTGGTGGACCATTATTAAGATCCGTGCTGCATGTTACCTCTTCTGTTTTACTCAGAACAATCTCTTACCTTTAAGGTGAACCATAGGTCAAAGAAAATGGGTTGAAAATTATGACATCTTTTCTAATACATTTTTTTTGTATTCAAAGTGGATCTTTTCAAATGTTTGTAAAACTTTGAGCAGACTGCTGTCATCTGTCTTGACTGCACACATAAAGGCACAAACTATTCCACCATCCTCTTGTGACTGACTAACTTTTCCAGGCCCATCAAAATCTGAGTGGTCTCATTGGAATAGTTAAGATATCTCAGGAGTTTTTGAGTATGTGTCTCTCAAATGGAGCAATGAACATACTACCCAAAGATTGTATTACTTCATCTGGTCTCTGTCTTCTTAACACTTAGCATGGAGAAATATTTAGTCTGCAGGCTTGTGGAGCTTCAGCAGTTTGATTCAAATGGAAATGTGTCCAGGAGTCTTTATCCCACTCTCTGGGAGTATTTCACTCAGAGGTTTATCACTTGAATCAGTTAACTTGTCTGTGACACTTGTTTTGGCATTTATCATTAGATGAAATTGTTTCAGGCACAATGAATACAAAGGTCTAAGCACCTTTCTTCAGCCAAATTAAATAGGATTCCCTCTCTTTTCTTAGTCTGTAGAAGAGCCCTGGGAATAGTTGATCTCAGTTAATTTGATCTCATCCAAGATTTGAAACTGATTTATTTATTTGCTTGCCTGACAGATCAACATCGGGCTTCAAAGTAATTTCCTATTCAAGTGTGTTTATGCTATGCACAAGGTCAATCTCTTTTTGCATTCTAATTGTCTGCAAGAAGTTTTTCAAGGAAGCAAGGGAAAGGGAGAGAGCTTCAGGTGAGCCAGGACAGACCTGTGGATAGTTCTAAAAGCAGATGTGGCATTCATCCCTGTATCAAATCCGAGATGTCAGAGGTTTATTAGAACACAGTATTTCCATCCCACATGCTTTGATACTGATTTTATATGGACAAGTAGTTAATCTACAGAAGACTTGCTCCTTTTGAGCAGTGCTTATGGGAGTGCTGACCCCTCTTAAGACAGGTGTGATATGTGGTGCTATTAGCAGCATGTTCATCACACAGGTGCCTCAGGATGGACAGGACCCTCTGCAATGTCCTCACTGCTAGTGTGCATTGTTTTTTCTCTTCTGTGGGCAGTGTGCTGCACTGGGTGTGTATCCACTCTTGGCAATGCAGAGAGAACTGCCACAGCTTCTGGGAAGGTAGAAAAAACCTTTCCACAATCTGAAGATATTGCAACTCACACTCCAGTGTGGAAGAGGCAGACACCCTTACAGGGCCTCCTTGGAAAATCATCCCTTAGATAAGAAATCGCTTCCTTAGAATGACTAATACTGGAAATATTTCACCCAGTTTGCAGACCCCCCACATTATCTCTTTTTGCTTTAATTGGTCCTTTTCTCAATCCTTTAGGTAATTGGTCACTTCTTACCTAAAACCTTTAAGTAGCTGGACAGTTTTCAATCCTTGATATAATTGGTTAATTTTCTAAGACACCCTAACCCTATAAAAACCCCTTTAATATTTTATGTACTCAGACTGCTGCCGGACCCCTTGGTGGACAGAAATAAAGCTGCCTGTGGAACCTCTGTGCAGCTTTCTCAGATCTCTTTTCTCTTAGCTGGCTAAGAAGGTGCTGCAAGGGAAAATGAATCTCAGAAAAGAGCTGATAGCCTAAGCTTTAGGCATTGCTTGCATCCAAGCACCTTGTGGCTGAAGTCTGCCTGAAGCAGCCAGGAAAAGCTGTTCCATTTGGGATGTTTTACCCAGGCTTGTTGTGGCAGCCTGGGGCAAAGCTCAAGCCCCAGCAGCTACACTCCAGTGCTGATTGGTGTGATTTATTTAAATATTAGGAGCACTTTGCCTACTGAGGGTAACATGCTGCAGGGGCTGGTTGAGATTGGACCAGCCAAAGAAACATACAGCAGGGGTAAATGCTGGGTATGAGTTTCTTGTGTGCAAACTGAAATGTATTATTGTTGAGCAGTGCTTTAGTCATCTTCTTACTTGTGTAACTTACTTCTGATGAATCTTTACTTTCCTGCGTGTAATAACATTCCTTATAGGAATCTTTATACAGCATAAAAGACAGAGCGTATTAAAAAAAAATAAAATCTAAACAATTTAAGAATTTATGTATAAAAAAATCCAACAGGCAGGAAGAGGCAAGACTACGTTATTTTCACTAACATGCAGTGCCATGTGAATATCGTGAAAAAGTAAATTAAATGCAGCTTGAAATTTTCTTGTCACATAAAAATAAGGATTGTATTTTCAATCAAGAACAGAATATAATTTTTTTTTGTTTTGAATTTTACCTGTACAAAAAACTGGACTGGCAAAACAAGACGTACTACTGCAAACCTTTCCATTTCTCAACAAAATGTGAGTATTTCTATTCCTTATGATGCAAGTCCTAAAAAATGATGAAGTTTTGGTAAAAATTATCTGATGTATTTATTTAAGGCAACCCATTATAAATGTAAATAATAGTACAACTCAACACTTACAAAGTTCTTCTTTTTTTTTCCTGTGGGATTTATTAAATCAACATCACTAGAACCATCAATTATTTATCATATCTTAAATTTTACTGAATGTGGATATGAAAAATGTTAAAAATTGAAATATAGAAAATGTGTCGATATTGTGTTGATGAACCTGACCTGCTAGTTCAAATCCACAAGTGCATATGAGTTGGCTGGTCTATGCCATAGATTATTTGTCTACTAAATTGGTTGAAGAACTAATTCTTCACAGTCAGAAAAGGGATGTATTGAAAAAAAAATAACGCATTCCAGAGTCAAGACTGTGAAATATATTAATTGTGAGTAGAAAAGTAGCTTAAAAAATGAACTAATTTGAACCTTTGCCTAAAATTCTATGCAAAATGAATTAACATTGACCAAAAAAAGTGAAACATTTTATCTGTATATTTCTGTGTAGTTCTGTATCTCATTGCTTATGTGGATAGTATGAGTCAGTGGAAAATTAGGTTTGAAAAAGCCAAACACCTCATATTTCTTATGTGGTCAAAGATGTGATTTTTCAGGCTTTATGCTCTCCTCTTCTAAGATTGGATGGTAGATTTCAAGAGCAAAACAAGTCAAGTAATCTTTGGAAGTTTTCTTCTCAAACCTAATTTTGACAGAATGTTGCGAGGACATTTTGTATTAATGAAGTATATTTGGCTGATCAAAGCAGAATTTCAAGACAAATTTAAGCTCTAGTCTCCCAATAGGACTTTTCAAAATATGTTAGGAGAGAAGCTAATTTAAAAAAATCAGGCTGAATTTTTATTTATCCCATGTACCTGGTGACAGGATAGGTTAGGTTTTTTATAATCAAATATATCTGTGCAAACAGTCTTGCAGCTTTGGATAGTGTCAGACCACAGGAGAGAAAGGAGCCATAGGAAGCTACAGGAAGCTCAAATTGTTGCACCTAAGAATAAAGAAACAGATAATTAATTGTAGAAGAATGACAATTACTCTACCATGAAAGTGCTGAAAGATATAAGGCAAAGCATAGCTTGCAGTTCTTGCCAGGAAACTATCAATCAGGGAACTACTAAAGAGGTTTAATTTTGGGGACTTTGACAATGGGGCCTGATGATATGCCAAAACAAGTGTCTTAAATTTAGGACAAAAAATAAAGGCTCAGAGACTCCAATAGTTTTCCTCAGTGGAAACTCAAGAGCAAGACTGCTCCAAGGAGAGGGAGTTATCCTTCTTTCCCTTGGCAGAGGATGCAGGAGGAACAGAAGGATACAGCACATATGTACTAATCAATGTAAAAGCAGATCAGAGCAGCATTAACCCTGAACCACTGTCTTTGAAAAGGTTGTCACTGGGATGCTCAAAAAAAGTAGAGTCACCTCTCCAAATGTAACAAAATATCATCCACATTTTGGTGTTTTTGTGATGACACTAATGAGCTCCTGAGTTCATAACATGGAGGTGCCTTCAGGTCCACGGCTCAAAATCTTGGGCTGTGCCTGGGTTGGCAGGTGGTTGCCTTCTGTGGCTGGATCTGGTCTTCCAGCCCAAATCATCACACCACAGCTTCCTCCTGCTCTGTGCCTCTAGGTTTCCTGCAGAACCCTGGATGTGTGTGTGTGTGTGAGAGCTGTGAGGGCCTGCATGAATCTCACCACAGTGTGAGCTGATGTGGCCATGTGCTGCCAGACCTGGGAGGCACTCCTGTCTCCCCTTGGGTAAACTTATCTCTTCTCAGGTCTCAGAATCATGAAATTTTACAGTTTTGCCAGTGTGCTAAGATACATCCACAAGCACTTGTAAGTCCCGCATATGCTACAGTAATAGGTCTTAAAAACAGACAAATGGCAGACTTATAAGCTGCTCATCCAAGAAAGTGTCATATATTTTTCATCTTCTCTAAATTATTTTACTTTTCCTTGTACAATGATAATTTTTTAGCAGTACTGATTGGAAAAAAGACTTAGCCAGTTGTGATTTTTGCTGATTTGTTTGACTGTGGAACGGGCTGTATTTCCTACAAATAATTGGATATCCACTTCATATTCAGTACAGTGAAGTGAAGTAATTCACAAGATGACATAAGTAGTCTAGGACAAATTCAAATTTGCTCAGAGATCCCTCTATGCTCTTTACACCCCCACATTTTCAGAGCACCTGTCTATTTGCTTGGAAATAGTGTATTACAGCTATTTTAGTGCATGAGAGTACAGATTTTGATTTTGGCACCAGCCTCTGTGCTATATCTTTTCTAAAAAGGTAGGTGACTGTCTCCTATAATTATCATTATAAATTTAGAATAATGGTGGCATATAGCTTTGGTCTCCACCCAAATGCAGCATGTTTTAATATCAAGACTCCATAATTAAAAGGATATTCAATGACAAGCAAACTAACAGCACTTCACATTAATCTGAATTATATAACCCAAATACTTTTGTATTTCTGCCTGTTCCATTAACTATTATTGCATCCACACTCTGACATGCTCTTGCTGCTATCACAGATGCACTGTGGCACGTGAGTCTGCAACACACCCCTCATTTTACGAAGCTGGAAAGGAAAGGATAGTAGGTGAAGAAAATGTTGGCTGCAAATGCCAGGTAAATATTGCTGAGTAAAACACCACTGTGCAAGAACACCCACGCAAAGGCCACTCAGCCAGCCTGAGCACAGGAGGATGCTGATGGCTCTTAAACAACTGCACACTTCCACATAAAAATTTGCAGCCTTGTCCTCGTTCTACAAGTCTTTTGGTCAAATCCTTTGCCTTCTGGTTTGCCCCTTCTTTCCCTCCTGCACTATGCCCCTCAGCTCCCATCCGTCCTCTGGCTGCTACCAGGGATGATATCCAAAATCTGGCTACCAATATTCTGCCTCTCAGGGGGAATGTGGGTGTCCTGGTGTTCTGTCTTGGCAGGGGAAGTTGCCTCCAGTACCATCTTACCACCTGTAAGAGCATTCTTTCAGAAATTTCTATAAAGATGCCCACGTACTTGGAGTGGTCTCCAGACCTCCTTCCAGCATTTGCAGCTGGCTGCTGTTTTCTGCTTGTTTTTTCACTTTATTTTTGGCTCTTTTCCTGAAATGGCTTTGTTTCTTTTAAACAACAGCAGTTGTTGGATAGTTAATGATAGTTTTAGAAGTTGAAGAGAAAATTGAGAGAAAGACTGGAGGGCAGAAGAAACACTGACAGCATAGCCCTGGAAAATTACTATTAAGTAATTTTGGGTTTGACCTGCAGATCAGGTGTACAGAGAACTTTTCCTTAGAGAAGGGAACAATAGCTACTTACCAAAATTCCATTAGTGGTCTCTTATATTGGGTGTAAAAGCAGTGATGCAGAGAAAGAGCACTTATTTTTTACTCAGAATAGTCCAGAAAAGAAATGGCAGCTAGCAAGAATACCTCTTCAGTTTTTACTGCTGGCTGGATCAGCCTCATAAATGCCTAAACTCATATATAAAAATGTTAATGTTTTCCAATTGCTACTCTGAATTTATATTTATGGCAATACAATGTATCCATTAGCTCATCTATCACCGGTAAATTTGTTACTGCTTCAAATATATAGTACATAACTTTGCAGCAATTTCATTTTACAAGCTAATAATGTACTGTAATGTACCTTACAATATCATGTAGATGTATTTGATTAGGGAGGTTCAGTAGTCAGTCAGGTTGAATAGTGGATTACACGAGAATCAAATTTTTAACTTATTTACTGTGCAAATGAACAGCTTTGTTGCACATTAAACATGTTAATTTAACAGGTGTGTCATTTTATTCCCTCAAATATTCATTGAAGAGGAACAAATGGTATTTTGACTAAAACTGAAACATAGTAGACCTAGAATGGTTTTTTTGATGCTTGACATGTTTATTCTTTAAAGAGAGTAATAATTGTATTTAAATTGTATCTAAATTAATTGGGTGTATATTTATGTATTAATATATTGTATACTGTATTATAGTGTCTGCAGGAGCTTCCCAGAAGCAAGAGAGATGACTAAAATGTTTTCCTGAAATGTTATTAAAATAGATTTAATAATTAAAATAATTAAAATGTTATTAAAATGCCCCCATGTCCTTTGGGGCAGGGCAGCTCTCGGTCTGTTCATCCCCAGCCTGTACTGGGGGTGCAGAACTTTGCACTTGGTCTTGTTACACCTCATGAGATTCCCAAGGGCCCACTTCTTGACCTTGTCCAAGTAAGATGGCTCATATGGTTCTAAAAAAACAGCCCTGAGTGAGGGTGTATCTTACACAAGCTTAAATAAATAGATAAATGTTTGGGGAACTAATGAAGTACTGTTTCAAGGAACAATGCATAGAGAAATCAACATTTCTAATGATGAACAGTCCATTTTAAGAGTTTTTCTGTTCTTCTGTATAGCAGTAATAGTATTTGACAAATAGTACACTTTTAAAAAAATCAGAAATTTTACAACAGGATTACTACATTTTTTTAAAGGGAAACCATCTCCATGGCATATGAAAAACTTCCTTTTGATTGAATCAGGGTTCAGTACCTATTTGTAACTGGGTAGATGCTGAAAAGCCCCAGTGGAGCCTGGTTCTGTAATACTGTAATCATAGTTTGCACTCTGGTGCCTAGTCTGGCTCCTCCAGTTGGATTGAACAGGGTGACAACAAAGTGCTCATCCAATTCTGGTTCTTCGTCCAGGATTGCGGAAATACGCAGTGTCTGGCAAGAAACAAGCATAGAAAGCTGCTGAGACTTGACAGCTAACAATGACGAAGTTATTCAGGCCATGCTGCTGTTTCTGTTCTTCCTCTGAACAGCTCTGGACAGCAAGGCAGCACAACACCAGCTCTTGAAACTGGAGAAGGCAGGAGAAAGGCATGGACAGTTCAGGCAGGGGCTCTATAACAACCCTCTGGTGACCTCCATTACTACAACACTAAAATTAGCATATCCACTTTATTTTTCCCTTCCCCTCTTTCCTCTTATCACAAGATTCTCTGAAATGTAACAGGTTTTGATCCTTTTTTCTTACTTTTGTTTTGTACTTATTCCACATGTTCCTTGGTAATTCTTAGTCCCATAGAGCTACCTGATTCCCTAATGCAGCTCAGTCAAGTTGGGCTTACTTTAGCTGTCAACTGAACTATCTCATGAGCAACAGGGTAATTATACTTCTGGTACTGAGAAAAACAGAAGGAAAAAAAGGCAATAGAGGAATATTTTAAACACTCTCTTCTTGATGCTTTATTCCCTCTACTGCACCATGGTGGATAAGAATAAGATTGTCACAAAGTGGTCTCAAATCAGCAGAGAACTGTCTAGAAAGAAATAGGTGTTTTCACTGTCATTCTCCCTATTACTCAAAGAGGTAAAAGTGACAGTAGCACACGTAGCTTTGCCTTAGTATTGAGTAGTACTTAGTAATGAAAGATCTGGAACTAAAATAATGCTTACAACATTTTAGATCTCTATTTAATTCTTTAATAAACTATACTGCACAACTGTATTGAGAAATATTTTACTCCCTACTTCTCACAGATCTGCTAAACTGCCCATCACTGAAATGCCAAATGCATTTTAGGTTCAGAAACTGAAAACCAGTGTTTGCAGAAAGGTTTGTTTCAGATTCTGCTTCCCTAACCATAATATACTAACCTATTATTGACACACTTATGATAGCTCATTTTCTAGCTGACATTCTTATGAGGACAGTACAGAAGCAGTGGGATTAATACTGTGAGAAAAATAAGTAATTTTCAATTTCCAGAACTCTGAAAGCTGCTCACCTTTGGCTTGGCTGCAGAATACTCTTTTCAGGCCACAAAATGGAATGGTATTTTTAATTCCACTATAATTATTTACAGTAGTAAATTATGACTTCATGTCAAAGTTTGTCTTTCAGCTATATACCAACACATATAAATAAATTATCCTATACACACATCATATTATATACCCATTGTATTGTTTTCAATTTACCTGAACTATTACAAAGAGAGAAATATCTACAGAAAAGCATATCCAATTTTTCTGCACTCCCACAACTCAGTTTATTCTGAGAATTAATGAAAACATATGAAAAAAATTAATACATAAAAAAACCACAAACATTGCTGAAATCTACCAAATAATTAAAAAAAAAAAAGCCTTCTTCACTTTTTGTGTTATAATTATCATATTACCTTAAATCTGACTCCCTCTTCCAGCACAATGTATCCTTGAGAAGGGGTCAAATCCACTGATGGTTCTGAAGAATTAACTTCACTTACAAGATACTGAACAGACACTGTTCCAAATATTCCCTGAGGAGGTTCTCTAATTATATTTAATACTGCAACACTTTCCATCAGATGGAGAGCTGTTTGCTCTCTTAGGAAGAAGTGATCACTGTTATTGAACGACAAAATTCCATGTCCATCATCATTGGCAAATATAGTAATTGTGGCTTTTGAGAAATAAATAATAGAAATATGCTTCAATTAACATAATAAAGTATAATTGTACACATGTACAAATAAATTAATATATACATAAATCCATTCTTTCTTAAATATATGTATATTGCTTTTATGTCCCTGAGATCACTTAACAGAATATGGAAGCATTTTGCTTTATCTAAGAAGATTTCTAGAAAGGAAGAATCTAGCCTCTCTTATTAAAACATCCAGCTTTTGCATTTTCTGATTCCTTATTTTACATATTATTTTGTTTGTTTTACATTTTTTAAAGGGATGTTTAAGAACTTTCCAAATGAGTTTAATAATCTACCACAGAAGCACAGTGGTGTTTTCTAAAACATGATTATTCAGAAGAATGAAATTAAAGTGACCGAGATACAATTCTGAAAATGAGGACTTCAAAATTAAGTTTTACCTGTTGTGTTCTCCCCTAATTCCAGGCCAAATGAGGGATTTGTTAGAATTAACTGGAACTTCTCAACACCTTCAGGAATATCATCATCACAAATCACAACGACAACAGATTTATTCTTTTCTCCATCAGCAAAAAAAAGAGTCTAGCATTGAAACAAAGAAAGCAGTGAATATACAATAACTGATAATACACTCAGAAATTTTAAACACAGGTAGAGCAGAATTGCCTTAAATAGGGAAGAAAGAAGCAGCAAGAAGAGGAGTAATTTCTATGTCCCTTATAAATTGATTGAAAAAGAAGCAAAACAGTTAAATAGTTTAGCACTTTGCAGAGTGAGGACAAACAAGAGCAATTCACTTTAAAAGTTCTGTTGTGAAAAATATTAAATCTTACATGAAATCTTATGTGCTCTTGACTAAGCAAAATTGTATTTGAAATAGATGTTTGAAAGTTTACAAATGCTTCAGTACTAAAAAAGAAAGAAAGACTAAAACAAGATGCCTAAATCTATCTCACTCTATTCAGATGATCAGAGCAACTGAAATAAGTTGAGAAATCTAGATGTACTAGTGACCCTTCTGCAGAATAAATAAGAAGATGTTCTTTTGAGGAAGCTGAAGAAATGGTAACTATTAGATTTAAAGTTTGATTCTTACCCTTGAGATCACATTAAAATCCAAACCCAGCTGTGCCTCCAAATTTTGGGCATAAAAAAACACGGACACGTTGCCATAAGAGCCTTTGTTTCGTAATGCCATTATGGTCAGATTCCCGTGAGATTCATTAACTTCGAAACTAAAACAAAAACCAAGACAAATTCTCAGTGCTCTCTGAGCACGTTCTTTTAATAAGATAATAGATAATTGTTATATTTTCACTTAAAATCATTCTCTCTACCTTTTAAGAAAAAGGCACTGTTACAGAAAGGCATTACCACTTGTCTAATGCAATCATTATATATATTTTTTTTTTCCTTATCAAAATGGAATTGAACTATAGGACCCTTTTCCCCTACTTATTAGAAGCAGATTAACACTGTCGATGAGTATGGATGTCTTCTTCCTAGCTCCTGGAAATCAGACAATAAGATCTAGGAGATACCAATGTGCA
Source organism: Cossypha heuglini (assembly GCA_027576195.1). NCBI lineage: Eukaryota > Metazoa > Chordata > Aves > Passeriformes > Muscicapidae > Cossypha > Cossypha heuglini. Next base: position 53,011,203 of record JAODKT010001744.1, on the reverse strand, counting down.
TGCTTACATGGATGCAGAGGCTGGGGCACTAGATGGAGGCTTGAGGGAGTGATGAAAGTTCAAAATATCAAAGGACAATAGTGAAAATAAGTACACGGTAGCATGAGATTTCTGAGTAAACACACTGTAAGTGTTGGTTTCTAGTGTGGGAATTATCTTTCCTGTTCCACTGAACTGAACGATACGATGTCATCTCAAAGATTTGATCCTGTTGTTAATAGGAGTTTTACTGTTAATTGAAAATTAAAATAGCTGGGCAACAGTAATAATTAACTCCCATAGGGAGCTCTTCAAGGTGACAATACTTACCTGGTACTTTCCCATTCAACTACTCCGCGTACTCCATCATTAGCATCAATAATGACTTGAGAAGCTAAACCTTCCACATCTACCAAGGAAAACAGAAGGACAAGTATGTAAAAACAGTAGAATGCATTTTCATTATTTTCAAGAATAGCAGAAGCATTTCTTTGTATCTTGATTAATTTTAGAGAAGAAATACATACTTTTCTATTGCCAAAATATGGAGGGGAAAATGAAGTGGACAGGGTACTTGGAAAGGCTTGAGGAAAATCTGTCCTTACTAGCTTACTATTAAAACTGCAGCACAGTGCCTTTAATTACCAACATTACATTTAATGTATTAAAAAAAAAAAAAAAAAAAAAAAAAAAAAAAAAAAAAAAAAAAAATTTAAAAAAA
>JAODKT010001744.1:52998009-53010403 GCA_027576195.1 Cossypha heuglini | reverse complement strand
CCCTTTTTAATGATGGGCACAGTGATTCTCCTGTTCCAGTCACCTGGGAGTTCCTGTGGCTGCCACGAATTTTCAAATATCATGGAAAGTGACTTGGCAGCTTCACTGGCCAGTGTCCTGTGCATCAGACAGATCAGAGATTACTGTAGGCTCCTGGTTGTTACCACCCAGCTCAGAAGAGACAGCATCACACAGAACAGTAATGCAGATGACTGCAAGACCCAGAGACTGACTTGTTGTGAGTGAGAAGGCAATACATGTTTTTGCAGCTTTCTCATACCAGTAACATGTTTATCTTTTGCATGAATTCAGATAAAGCATGGAAAACACATTCATAAGAATATATTTGCAGAACTGCAGAGAGGCAATGTTTTTTTAAGATCAAAGACATTGTCTCTGTTATACATATTTATGTTGTGTTTCTACTGCTAGGGGAACTACATTCAATTAAAAAGTGAGAAGTTATGAAGCTAAATTAATCACGGGCAAAATTCCATGTTCTATGTTATATTTGCACATCCATGAAGGAGATGAAGAATTGTTTTAGCTCCCTAATATCCTCCTGCTCCTTTCAGCATGTTCCAGCTGAGAAATGGGACACAACAGGAAATAGTTTATAATCTTTTTGTGTGAAAGGTGACTATAACTGTTGCTTCTATTTATCTTATAATTTCCTGAGTTTTGCCAGCCTTTTAGTCCATTCAGATAGCATAGCTTTTAATTTACCTGTCATCATTCATACACTACCCACACGAGCATTGCAGCAGGGAAAAATTATGTGAATTTCTGGAAATGCTGACTTCCTAAGAACTATTTTGAGAAGTAATATTACACTATATTTGCAGTCATCTTTGGTAAAAAGGACGAGTGGAGAGCTAGGGGAAAGAGTTTGAAACATACAGCAGTTACTGGAAAAGGAAGCTGACTTATACAGTGTTAATGAAGGGAAGTATTTTTCCTTTGTGATAAATTGAAGTGACATGCAAGGGTGGCCCTTAAAAATTTTCCATTCACTCCCCTAAAGCAAAATCTCTTAATGGGCTGGGTCCAACTTCACTAAAGATGATAGAGATTCTTAATTGGCTGCAATGGGCCTTGGATCAAGGCCACAGGAGTCATATAGATTAAAATGTTTTCAGCTATCTAGCTGGATGGCAAGAAACTACTGTGATGATAATATTTGTATGAGCAGCTTATGTTTTTACTTTGCTGCTTCACTGTGGGGAAAAACATATTTGTTGTTTATTTCTTTGTCCAATACACATCTATAGATTTCTAATGTCATGCAGGAAACACTAATGCAATATATTATGCATGCTATCTATGTTCTGTTATGTCATTGGCTTTCACCTCACCTCATTTTTGTATAGAGTCTGGAAGGTGGTTGAGGGGTGATGAGAAGGGAAATACCCTAAATCTGTCAGAATTATTTAGACATGTTGATGTGTTTTGAGAAAATGAGTACTTATTGCTCTACATTGTTTTTCCAAAGTAAATTTCTGAACTGGCACAAGCTAGATTCTTTATATGTGCACAATTGCCTTGATCAGCTCTGCTTTATTATTTTCTCATGATATCATTATGATATCATTTATTAAATATATGGACTCTAACGGTCACAGGGAAAAAAAATTGTGTCTAGTGTGAAAAAATTTTTCTGTTTCTGATTTTTGTTAACATATTTTTTTATCTTCCATCTTTCCTCTTTGTGCTTTATTAATTTACTTTCATCATGAGGTAAAACAAATAGAGTAGAAATACACCACACAAATCTTGTAATGAAAAAGCACACTCTGTCCTGGAATCCAGTCCACTGTGGTATTTTCAGCACCCACATGGTAAATGCACATGAGCATAAAACATAAACATAGTCCCAAATTAAGACAAGACTTTAAATAAAAATACACAGTCTATTATAGATCTTATTTGAGCAATTTGCTGAATGATATTCTAGTGAGTTTTCCTGTCCTGGTTTACTCCTTTTTGTGGGAAAACTAATGGGAAAGGATTTACTGAAAAAAAATTAATGGTTTCAATTTAGGTTAAAAAGAAAGTGAGCTGCTGACTATTAGCATAAACAATTAATATCCTGTACAATTTAAGATGACAGAAGCAACATTTTCTGAAATCCTGGAGTGCTTAAAAGTCTTGGACCACTCCTATACAATGGTTTTAACTACAATTCAGAACATGAACCAACATAATACAGCTTCCATCTTCCCATTCCACCTCAGTGCACAGAACATCTGTACTTGTGTGTAAAGAAAAAGACATTTTTATGCAGCATTTTTGAAATGTTTCCATTTATTTATTCATGAGACCTCTAAAACTGCTCATGAAATTCCTAAAACTGTTCAGGTTTGCTAATCAAAGAAAAATAGTGTCACTACTGAAATAAACGCCTTTTGAACATTCTGTTATAATTTCAGGAAATAAAATAAATAGTAAATTTGGAGCTATCTTGGCTAATTTGAAATGTGAAGATGTCACTAGACACTGAGTTTTCAAATTACTTGTTTTCAGCAACTCTTTATAGGCTTGGGCAGCATGTGATATAGACACTGTTTTTCTTGCTTTCAAAGTCTTAGTTAAATACATAAAACAGTATAAAACTTCCTTTTGTCACTAAAACACAAACTAAAAATAAACTCTCCAAAGGTTCCATATACTGTGGTCTGAAATAAGAGGGAGATAAAACAATTTAATTAGGACTTGGAATAAAATCTGAAAAATATCCCCTTAGAACTAGTCCAAAGGATAAAGCACAGAAAAACAGAGATAATACAGACAACTTTTTCCCCTCCCCTTTATGTGTATCTTTTTGTTTTCTTTTTATGTAAAAGCAAATTATGTACTCTAGCCTATTTTCTTTTTCACTTTTTCCTGAGACTCCATCATATCCTCTGCTTCCTTTGAAATGAGCTGATGCCACAAATAGTACTAATCAAAACCAACCATAGTACTTTGGAGAGGGACTGAGAAACAGAAACAAACCAATGCATAGTTAAAAGAAATATGGAAAAAACCCATAACAGAATGGGTAGTGCATCTGACTGAAGAAATTCTTTCTTTCCCCAGTTGTATCTCTTGCACATACACACACATCTACACACTTGATTTATTTGTGAAACAGTGTCTTCTAAACATAGATTTTTTGCAAAGTGGAAAAGCAACTAAACAGAACAGCTTGAAGCTGCCAATCACTCCCACTACCAACAAAAAGCATCTACTATCAAAGGAAATAATGTAATGTAAAAAAAACCCCCCACATTCTACCAAAGCAAACAATGTAAACATGCAAGTAAAAAATAAGCTTGTTTATCACCTGTCATAGCACAGCATACATTTTTTAACCCTTCCCCCTAAGGATATGTGTTTTTTTATCCCATTATGTTAATTTGGCCATGCATGTGACATGGAAGTTAAGGAACAATAGGAGAAGTTAGTTTTTCTGCATGCTTTTCTGTTGGGGAAGCACACTACTGCTGTTGCAGGTTGGGGTGTTGTTTTTTTTAAGTTTTTTTGGCTTCTGGTGTACAAATAAATTGACAATCACAGCTTATCATCACTTGAAGATGCATGTGCATGCTAGAGTTTACTGAAACATGATTGGCTGCTACATAAATCAATCTGATAGAGATCAGTCCCATGAAGAAAAAAGATAAAGCATTAACCTCTTCTTTTGGAATGTAATTCATTTTAGATAGTGGTTATTGATGATTTCATTCCACTGGTACATGTACATGTCTAGACCATGTTTTTGTATAAAATATTTAAGCAGTACAATGTGTTCATTTCAAGAGAGACCATGAAGAAAAAATGATTAAAAATCTGTTTTTGCAACATTCCAGATGTAATATTTTCAGGCAGAAAATTTGGCTTCCCTTAAAATGAAATTCATCTTTTCCAGCAATTATATTTTATTTCTCTACCTTGCATGCAACATTTACTTGCTTATTACTGTAAGACTTTCTTCACCAGGTTTTTTTTTCACAGTTTCTGTGAAACCTTTCAAACCAGATTTTGCTGATGTGCAGTATGTGAGACTAAGCCATTCACTCAAACATACTCAAATTGTCCTAGTTAACTCATCCTGACTTTGGATTAACCCTTGTTACCAAGGGGAGGTTCTTTGCTTTTGATTTCTTATTAATTGTCAGCTAAACATTTTCTATGATCCATTTTCTTTCTATTTTCTTTGATCCATGAATCATGATGGTGGTAAAAAAATGGCCTTTGAAAGCATCCTGTGTAGATACCAATACCAATGGTTCCTCACAGCACTGTGATAAAGGAGGTGAGCTCCTTAATGCCAGATAACAGTAGTGATTTGTCAAAAACTCATAGCAAATCACTGGTAGAAAGGTGTTTGTGAAACATTACCCTGATCTTCTCCTTCCTTTCAACATGTTTTAAATACTCATACACAATCACATAGAAGTTCTTGAAAACTGAAATTCAGCCTCTCAGTAAGGAAAATTATATATTCTTAATATTGTCTCTGAAATATTTACTTAGGGTTAGCTTCCTTTCTCTGTCCTCCATCTCTTTTCAAATTGAACAAAGCATTCCTTCCAGAAAGCAATCTCTTCTAAAATAAACCAGTTTTGACATTATCTAAGCCAGAAAATAAAGCAGCCTGGGAAAAAAAAGAATCTTAAAATATGAAAAACATTTTATTATGTGCCTGGCTAGTTGACAATCAGACAAACAGAACCTTAACAAACTTTCCAGAAGAATTTACCTTTAGGCTGAGAACAAGCACGGAAAACTCAGGGCACTTCTTCAAATGTTTACTTTTACTAATCTCGCCTCCCTGTCGAAAGCACAGAGGGGCAAATGAAAGATAGATGAGCACTGTGCTCCTGCAGTGAAGGACACCTCTGCCTCCTGAGGAACATTCTTAGTGGAGAAACTAAGTAGTACTCAGTTGGGTAATATTCCTAAGTTCACTGTAAAAATATGTCAGGAACTATTTTCTCCAGAGAACAGGGATTTGGAAGTCTGTACCTTATCTATAGACAGAGATTTCGCAAGACTTTCCGAACTTGTATGTATGTCTCTCTCTGTCCATCCCTCCCTCTCTTTTTCTAGCAGAAACCTTGTGCATCCTGGTGACCTGATGGCAGCTAGCAGGTTTCTCTGCTCTATCTCTGGAAATGACATACAGGAGGCCTAAGAAGCAAACTCTCAAATAGCAGCATTTTTCACTCACTCATGGAAATCCTCTGGTTTTGCTGCAGATGTTTTTCTGCCATTCTTTGCATCCCCACTTTCTGCTTATACTGCATAGCATCATTCTCATTGGTTTTCAATGAATAGAGAGCTGAAGGAAAGAGAAAAGGAAGGGAAAGGAAATGAAAAAGGAAATTACAGAAGGAAAATCTGCTATTGTCTGCAATTCCCAACAGGCGCTAAGAGCAGTGTCCTCTTTAATGTGGTCTTGGGGACACTTGTGTTTAAGCAATTACCTTCTTCTTGAAAATCTTCTGAGGTTGTTTAAATTAGCTTGTTTTAAATGAATTTTAATTTAACATCACTTACAAAGAGTCTGGTATTAGCCCAAGGACACATTGTTTTTGTCTCATTAGTTCTGTCGTGTTCTGACTTTCTGAAGATTACAGGATTGTTTGCTATTTTGACAGAAAGCTGACACAACAATCATTTATTTCCAATAAAATCCCCCAAAGGAATAAATACAGTTCTGTTAGAGTTTTGTAAAAATAAGTTTATCCTAGGAACTAATTGATCATTCAGTATGTCTAATTTCATTATATTTGACAATGATGCAAAAGATTATGCTAACTACTAGTGGGTTGCTAGTGTGTTTAGACTGAAATACTTATCAATATTCTTGGAAAATGCATTTGTGTAGGCAAGTTTTGCAGGGAGGAGGAAAATCAATCTTAATTGTTCTGAGTTCTGCAAGAAGAATTAACAGTTACCCTATGCCAAGCACAAGGTTTATGGAAGTCGTTGAATGCTACAAACTTTTTCCAAGTGATGTTTTATAGAAGTGCTTTTAAAAATCCCAGAGGGTAAATAGTATTCTCAGAATAAACAGAAAAATGCTGACCTTGTCAGATTTGGCTGCTGAAAGCCAAGCTGTTTTAAAACTTGGAGGATCAAGGGTCATGGTTATAAACAACACAGATAAAAAGAAAGAAAGGAAGGAAGGAAGGGAAAAAAAAAAAGAAAACTAGAAACGAAAAAGAACTACACAGTGAATATAAGTAATAAATACGTTGACCTCAACAAGAAGAATATGAGATATTTATGCAAAAGCCAGGCAGGGGTGAAGAGATCACAAAGAGGGAAAGAAGAGAAAGTGCACAAATTGTACTTGGGAAAAAATGTTTCTTAGAGCTTGTTTTGAAGCCGGAAATGAGTCACTTTATCTTCATGTGTTTTTGGTTTTGAAAGGGGACAAAGGTCAAAGCTTCTTTGTTTTAAATAAACTGGTCACTACTTCTGAAGTGTAACATGATAAGGTTCAAGAATCCTAATGAAAGTGGTATTTTCCTGATATTTCTCTGGGTTGCAGCACCTCAGCAGTTGTATGGTTGTGTATTGTAAGCCCAGGGAGCTTTATAAACAAAGGCAAGACAGAGCCTGACTTTGCTCATGACCTTCATACTCTGGTGCTCCTGTGTCAGCCATATGGGCAGTGTGATGGCTAAATTTGCCACCACTTATATACTGTCCTAAATTGCAGCTGCACACATGGCCCTCCAGCATTATGCCCAGAAACATGAACTGGAGTTATTACCCTGGGCCCTGTATGACACCCCTTTCCAAAATGATTCTGATGGACTAAAGTTTCACAGAAAACAAAGTGCTAGAGACACTCCAAGTGACACCAGGAATTACAAATGCCACTGCAAAAAAAGGCAGCATGAACGCTACAGCCAAAAATACCCCCAGTCAAAAAGAGCAATGCAGGTTTTAACAAGGCTTTTGGTACAAGTGGGTTTGCTGAGATCCAGGGTTTACTGGAACCCTCACAACCATGTCTACTGGGAGTTTGTTGTGTTTACCAGATTCTACACCTAAGGAACTGTGATTCACCCAATTCTATCTGCACGCCAAGAAACACTTGCAGAGGGAATAAGATAATAGCAAATAAACTATATAGCTGAATTTCAGGGGCTGCAGCACTGCCTTGCAGTGGAAGGCCTGACAGTAAAGGAGTGTCTTTAGGCTGTGCAAACAGAAAAGGAAATAAGGTGTCCTGTATAAGATTAGAAGTCAAAAGAAAATCCTACAAGTAGGATGAGAGAGGAAAAACTCCACTGAAAAGAGATAGAACCATCTTCTCTTTTCCTATTGTTCAAATTATGCTTATAGAGTCATAGAATGGTTTGGGTTTGAAAGGACCTTCAAGATTATGTATTTCTAACCCACCAGTCATGGGCAGGGACAACTTCTCAAACAAGAGCAAGTTGCTCAAAGTCCAGTTCTGACCTGGCCTTGAACACTTGTAGAGATGGGGCAGCCACAACATACCTGGGCTACCTGTGCCAGTGCATCACTACCCTCACAGTAAAGACTTCCTTCCTATTTTCAAATCTAAACCATCCCTCTTTCAGTTTAAAACCATTATCCTTTGTTCTATCATTACATAGCCTAGTCATAAGAATGTGTGTAGTGCTTTCATACATGTCTTCATGTCAGGCTTGTGTGGACAGCAATCTCTTACTAGTTAAACTACCATGTCCTGTTATTCTGCACAAATGCAAGATTTTTATCTTTGTCTCAACTCATAGCAGCTCTCTGTTCTTCCTGAGATCCTTTACTGACATGCTCTTGGCAACATCTCTCTTCCAGACTGAGAATTCCTCTCAATTTTGTTTGCTGATTCATGCTGCCACTTATGCTTAAATGTGAGATCTCAAGCTGTATCTGTTATACATTGCTCCTTTTCTTTTCCTTGACCACATTCCAAGCTTTATCCATTAGATAATGTCCTAAAGCCTATGTAGAATAATTTCCATCTAAAAGTTCTTTCCTACATAGCTTCTGTAATTACTTCAGTATTAGACTAAATGTTCTTTAGGAGACCCATTTCTTCTGGTGTTCATAATATATCTGCTGTAAAAGGCCATCTGTTCCCAGACCACTAGAAACAACAATGTAAGAGCACGCTTACACAATTACGTGGGGATATGTATCACTGGCCACAAAATTGAAAGGCAATTATGGTAATGAAAATTGTGAACTTTCAAAATGACCAGCTTCATTGTTCTTTGTGGCATCAATTTCCAAACTGGGACAATTACTCAGTTTACAACAAAACCAAACAAAAGTTGACTGATTCATTGGACACTAGCTGTTTCAGAGCTAGCATCATGCTTGCTGTTTGAAGTAGTGCTTGAAATGACAATTATGCAGAAGCACCCCAAGAGCCTGGATTTCCTACTTTGACTTTGCTTCAACATTCTACTCTCTATTGTGCCCACTTCTTTCCCTCTAACCTTTAGTCAGCCTGTCATTCATTCAAAATGGACCAATAATTGGAGGTAACAATTCCTTTCCAGTTTATTTCACTTTCCCCTTTACCTTTCTACCTACCCATGCCTGCCCTAAAGTTTTGTGCCAGAGAGAAACCGCCCTGTTTTTGCTGTTATGATACTGAGACATCTGAGGATGCACTGACCACATGTCATAAAAGTGAAGTCATTTAATAGAGCAGAATTAGGGTTCTCAAGCTGAACTCTATAAACCAAGACTATGCCTATATCTTGGCAGAAGCCAGGAGGACTAAACAAAAAACCAAAACAGAAAAAACATGATAATTTCAACCTCCTTTTTGAGTGTGGCACAGGCAAATCATACCTCCAGCAGTTCATTGTTTGGTTTAGTTTTCTAACACATCAAAGAAATTCTTGATCAGAATCCACCCATCAGTAAATACTATTTTGTGTTGGAGGTACATAGGAAGGTATTGGTCTTTATTGTGCTCAGTGAAACAGATTGAAATATAGCTTGCTTATCTTGAAACACTTCGTGATTGTCTTCAAATAAATTGATGCTCACAAAGCATCACTAAGTCATGTTATCCTGCTTATCCATGTGTTGGAAAGAAAAATGAACAAAATAAGAAAATATTCAGACTTATGACAAGGTTTTCCAGAAGTTGAATTAATCTGCAGTTCTTCTCTTTTATTTTTGTATCTCTGCAGAGGGAGAGAGATTTATTGTAAAATAATATTTTGCTTTTCCCCTCAATCAGAAAAACAATGTAATTATAACAGGTTCAGTAGAGCTTCAGATCCATGAAAACTTCTAAACCTTTAGAAAGTTTCTTTCTTGTTGAAAAGTCATCAGATTAAGACCTAAATTGTAGAAGGATGTTCTTGTGAGTTAAAGTGTTGGACTGGAAATCAGAGACTCACTCACTCAGAGCTGCTGTGGACTCATTTTGTGATTTTGCTTGTGTTCTAGCAATGCACTTAAACCAGTGTTTAATTTAAAACCCTGGAGTGGTCCCATGAAAGTTAAGCACAGAGTTAAGTCTTTATTAAACAGCAGAGTTAGTCTGTCTGAACTCATTTCTTTAGCTATAAGATATGTTAGTACTTATATTCTCCCACAGTTTATTTTTACAGAAAGCCTTCTGGTGCAAAAAAATGTATCTTCTGATCTGTGCAACACCAAGACCAACTGATGTCAGCTGGAGCCTGTAAAAATCATTCTGCTGCAATGAAGTGATAGTCAATGAATTATCTTCTCATCCTTTGGAAGCGAGTTTCTGCTACAAAAATACTATTTTCATGGAGGCTTAATGGAGAGGGGGTAAGGGGCATTTTCCAGCTTCACATCACTCAGATCCTTCTGGTTTCAGGGTCCCTCTCTGCCTGGCTGCAGTCCCACCTCCTCTTGCTGCTGGCTGGGAGAAGAGTCAAGCTGCTCCTCCAGCAGCCAGCAGTAATTGCTGTGATAGAAATGAGCAGGCAGACTAATGTACCTGCACCAAAGCCTGCATTTTGGGAATGAAATTGAATGAATCTGCAATATTTTGTCTCAGTTGTTAATATTTTACAATTTCTTCTGATAAATCTCTTTTCTCTTTTATGCTGTAAGGGAGCTCCCAAAGCCTCATTTATTTGATGAGGTCTGTGCATTCTTCCCACAATGGATTGTGAAGTTTCCATACTTGTCCAAATTCAGTTAGAAATTTTGTCCACAGAGTGAGAAAAAGTGCTCACAAGTAAGAAGGATAATTCACTTCTGCAGCAGTACTTAGAATATGTAAGCAATACAAATCACCAGTATTTTACTTTAATTTAAAGCCTAATTGAATCCTCACAGATCCTTTGAATACATTCTGGCTACATATATGACGTGGCTACATATTACTTTGCATGAGGGACAATATAAATATCTTTTTCTCCTTAGAATTCTTCACTTGTGCAAAACCACAGAGGGAAATCCATTTTGTGCTTCTGTGTCAGACAGCCTACCTCAAATTTCTGAGACAGGCCTGAGGTCTCTAAGACCCACAACCTCTCTCTTGCTATGCTCATTCATCAAATAGCCCATCATCTAGCTTCTGCATTTGGATGACAAGCAGGAGATTGCCAATGGTCTCGGAAATGTAAAATAAACACTTATTCTACATATGTTAATGCCATTGTTTATTGACTACTTACTCAGGTTGGATGTAATTGGGGCCACTTGGGAAACATAAACAGCTCAGTGCCTGTCAATATCTGACCTTTAAAATATTCAGTACAATCAGTGTTACATGATGTTTAACAAGATGGCCTTTTCATGTGGATGCAGCTGTTGTTGCCATGCAAGCAGGAATGAAAATCCTGTTCTTCCTTAAAAACTTTATTTAATGATTTTTAATTTCATCTGTGGTATTGAAGTAACTCAGAACAAAATAAATCCTACCACTGAAAATTTAGTTTGGAGTCTTTGGAAAAACTGAAAATCAGTTTCATGTGAAAGGCAGGGGATAAAAAACAGCTTTGAAGCAGCAAAGTGAAAAAGGGCCAGGATGACAAACAGTATAACTAAGAGTATCTTCATGTATTATGACATATGGCAAATGTAAATTAAGCCACCTTCAGGATGTCACAAGCAAAATTTTTAACAGTGGTTCTGATGACTGAGAGGCTCTTGAAGAATCTCTCATCAGCAGACCATAAAGACTAAAGCACAAGCTATCACTAACGTGCAGATGTTATCAGGATGTGACTTCAGCATAGATATGGATCCCTATGGGGAGGCAAAACTGCAGATGTTTAATGGATTATCATGGAAACTAATTGCAAAGTATTCTATTTTAATTATTTAAATTTTTCACAAAAGAGATATCCTATGTCTTCAGCCTCTATTGCCAGTGGGTAAGTTAACAGTTCCTGTAAATAAAAACAAACAACTTTTTCACTGAGCTAATTAAAGCTGTTAATATTTCTGAGCAGACTGATGGATAAATGTTTTCATTTCAAATTACTCTCTAAACAAGCAAACAAATAAACAAAAAAGTCCAGACATACTGTCTTCAAAGAATGAAATAAATAAAATTATTTTATTTTTCCTGAAGATAATAAATCAGAACCTGTTCATACAAAGGTGATTTTTTTACCATCAAAAAAAGGAAATAAATAAAGAAAAACAAAGTAGAAACAAAAAGTGAAAAAATTAGTTTAGAAGATAAAAGGGCAGTAATTTTTAGTTAACATTTATTGCGAAGTACAAAAGACAGTAAGAAACGAATTGTACAAACTTTAGTCCTTGAAACCATTTTTATCTACTGACCATGATTTCTATGGGTGGCTCTTTCCGTGGTTTTCACGAGCCTCAGAAAGTTCTGGGAATGGGGGAGTAAGGAAAATCATTGTGGAAGAATTGTGAGCACCAGGCAATATTATGAGACCTCAATTTCTCTACAGCAAATACAAATACCCACATTCATTTTGCGACTTTTTACTTCCACAGGTTGTACTTGCCATGTTATAAAAAGCTGAAAGTCACATGCTTTAATAACATTCCTTGAAGTTAGAGCTACTTTTTTTTTTTTAATAAACTAAAAAAAAATTAGTTTTTTTATAAACTAAAAAAATACCCCAAACAAACCCAAATTAAATTTAAGTTAACTAAATAAAAAACTGCAAGAAAATTAAACAATAAGTTAAAATGTCTTTGGTGTTACTACCTCACCAAGTGCGTTTTGATATTCAACCAATTGTTTTTTTCTGTTCAGAGTGTAAAGAGTTGTGGTTGAAATAGGTCAGTTTACTAGTGCCCTCTTCTGCTTTACACTGGTCTCTGCTGCCCTCTCCTCACCTCTGCTCTCCCTCCAGCAGTTTCTGTTCTTCCACCCACTGATCCAGCAGGACCTTGGCCCCCTCAGGTCCCTCATGTCAAACAAGCAGGCATCTAC
>JAODKT010001744.1:52976007-52990387 GCA_027576195.1 Cossypha heuglini | reverse complement strand
ACTACTCCCTTCTAACTTCTAACTTTTAATTATTTTCAGCAAGGTAACTAAAATCTCAATTTTCTAAGATCAGTGTTTCACCCTGGGGGAAGATAGTTCGTAAGGTTAGTGCAGAAGGCAATCTTTCCCAATGAAACACTGCTGTACTGGTTGCAGAGAAGTGGAGACAGCCTTGCCTGCCCAATGAGGATGGGGGGTTTAAAAGAGTGGGTCAGCTAGTCAAGAATAAGTTGCAATTTGAGATAGAGCTGGAGTCTGCTGGCTGTGCTGGGAGGAGCTAAGGGATGCACGGTTGGCCAAGGGATGGACAAGGTAAGATGCTGTCTGAGGGACAGACAGGGTTAGTGTAAGGGACAGCTTGGGGTTAGCCAGTTATGAGTGTTATTAATCAACACAATCATGTAGGTCAATCAATAAGGCAATTTGTTAGTTTGTTTATAAGGAACAGGCAACACAGTGCTGGGGATGAGGGGAGTCTGTGCTCTGCCAACACATCCATCCCACCTTTGGTCACTGCCCCTTTTATAGGCAGTGTCTTGGTGGGCTGTGACACACCCACTGTGCTGGGGGACAAGTCAGAGCAAGCCCAAACATGTTGGCTAGCACTCAGGCAGCAGTGGCTACGAGCCCCCAGAAGGTCTGGACAAGGCTGGAACATGTAGTCAGGTTACACTCCTAGCAAGCAGGCAGTAGCAGGGACAAGCCTGCTCGTGTCCAAACAAGCTCACATTTTCCTCATACATAAAAGTGGATACAATTCATGATTATAGTGACAAAATAATAAAAATGCATAAAAACAAAAACAAACAAACAAAAAAATTTCAACAATTTACAACAAAGCGATTTAAGCAAATAGAATGAAATTAGATTTTCTTGTGTCTCCTGTCTGTGCTTTGCCTTGGATTCAGTATTTTTGTTTATATTGGTTATAATGACACGAATCACTATGTATCATCTCCACATGAGGAAGGAAACTTGCAGAGAGGTGAGGAGGAGTCAGTGCAGTGTAAGGTTGCCTGTGAGAAGGCACGAAAAGTTTTTAATAGAAGACTGCTGTTGGTGCCAGTCATGTCTGTCTCGACATAATTACTACAGTGTCCTAGTGGCATGTGGAATCAGCCACCAAACACCTGGACTTTAAGAGTGTGATGGTCCACCCGTGAAGGCAAGGGTAATACAGTTCTTGTTTACAAGTTTTTTGTTTCTAACTCCTTTCTAAGAGAATAAATTTGCTCCTCTGCCTCCTGCACAGCAGATTGAAGTAGTGGATTAATTTTCCTTTCCATCCAAACGACTTCATCTTCAGCTGCTAAGTGTGAGTGTTCCTTTCCTAGTTGTTCCTGCAATACTTTCATTGAATCTTTTAAAGCTCTTATCATTTCAGTCTCAGATTTCTGAGCAGCCAGTAGCTCCTTTTGTTCCCCTTTAAGGGCAGCACCTAAAGTGGCACACAACTGCCTTTCCTTTGCCAGGTTTTAGTTTATGGTCTTTTGCAAGAATTGTAGTTTGACCTGCCACTGCTTGTTATGAGCCAATGGCAATAGTTATGAGCCCACATCATACCAGGAGGAAAAGAGTTATCATTATGGCTGTTTAATTTTATCAGGGGAGGGCAATCCCTATTTGACTTACTCTTGGTAGTAATATCTTCCAGTAACCCACTGAAGATCAATATTTTTCTCCCCACTACCCTCTCTGAGGGTTTGTTTGACTTATAGAGAAAACTTTATAACAGATGTGGGTTACACCAGAAAAACTTTCAAGTCTGATATGCTCAGATCATACCAAGGAAAGAAAAACTAGCTGTGGGGAGGCAGTTGAGATCAGGTATGTCTGGGATTGTCTCATAATCTTCTGCCTGGGCTTTTAGTTTCCACCAAAAATAAATTCTTTTTCGTCCACCACCCTTAATGTTATCCCCATAGAAAAACCTCCTCACTGCTTCTCAGAGTAGTCCTGCCTGTGATACCAAAATTAATGTTACAACTCACCCCTGAAGGCAAGGACAAATCAGGCTCTTGTTAATAGATCCTTGGGGTGGACTAGAGTGAAATGACACTCTAGGTATATATACACAAATATACATATACATATATATATATATATATGATTTATCTTACAACAATTTAGTTGCAAAGGAAAGGAGCTAAGTAGCTGTTTTGATTATTATTGTAG
This sequence comes from Cossypha heuglini, assembly GCA_027576195.1. NCBI lineage: Eukaryota > Metazoa > Chordata > Aves > Passeriformes > Muscicapidae > Cossypha > Cossypha heuglini. Next base: position 52,988,212 of record JAODKT010001744.1, on the reverse strand, counting down.
AAAAGCAGCATTATAAAACATAACACTTGAGAAAATATATAATGGAAAAGTAAGAAAGAAAAAGAGGCTCAGAGTAGAAAGATATCACTTCCTGTGGGCCCAGTGATGAGACTTGATTGTTGCAGTTTTGATGTCCATGGGTGAACATCATGGCCACAGTGGTGGTCCCAGTCTTGATCCATTGTGAATGGGAAAAGCCTGTGAAACACAAAGTTAAGTGGGTTAATACATGCTTAGGCTAACTGGGAATGCTCAGGTACCTCCCCTGGGTGGGAGTTTTACACTGTCTCATGGAACACTGTGGATCCTCAGGCTCATGGAAGGTCTCAGAAATGTCTGGGGGTGCTTTGGGGATCTTTGATGGTTTATGGTCCCTTCTAAGGCATGACAGCTGCCTCTCAAGCCTGTGGAGTGAGCCAATTATACTCCATCAGAAGGGGTGAATACCTTCAGACCTATGTGTGAGTGTCCTGGTAGCTCCCTGGTGGGGATTTTCACACTTGAGCCAGGTGTGCCCCATTAGAAGGGATGAATAATGTCAGTGCCCCATACCCTCTCTGTGAGGGGGAAGAGTGGGGCTGAGTTTGTAACTGAGTCAGTTTTGTGAGGGAGGACATTGGCATGATAAAAAGCATTATCCCACCTTTGCAGGGTCTGCTTCTTTACTGGCCTCTTTCCTTATCTGGCTCAAAACCCAGCTTGAAGCCTCTGGTGGTTGTTGCTCACTTGTGTGACCTTGCACTCACCAGTGAAGCACTCTGTTGCTTTCCTAGATGGCTGATTATTTGAGTCAATAGCCATTGCTATTCCAGTCTCTCACACGGAGCCATCACCAAGAAACAAGGACAATGAGACCAAGGAGAGGGACAGAGCATGGAGAAGACTATTTCTCCTTCTTGTCAACCTGTACAGGCCACGTGAAAGGCAAAAACACAGGAGCTGAACGTGCAGCCTGCTGGAAAGCAACATGAAAAAAGAAGGAAGGGAACTTGTTTGAACTCTAGAGGTCATGAAAGGCAGTAGAACCTGATAGACCATAGGGACAGAGAAGTAAAAGTCATATCCTTAGGGCCTGTTGTGCTGTCTTGAACGTCAGAAAAAAAGCTTTTTAATAATTGAAAAATAAAACTGGAACAAGAATGACACTGGAGACAAGAGTGCACCTTAAAGGACAGAAAAGACAGAAGAAATCCATTCAAGATTGCACGTGTGGGATGCAAGGTGCAGTCATAATGACTTCTTAGGATGATTTTCATAATGGAGAATTTATGTTTTTTTGTTGTTTGGACTTTTAATTTTTTTAAACTGGTCATATGAAGGATGGGGCACTGAACTTAAGCTAGCAATAGACTCTATTTCTGGTTGTTCGTATATATTTAATCTATATATCTACTTATCTAGATATAATATAGATATAAATAGATACCTATACCAATATATACATATATATACACATATGCACATTAACAATACATGGGGACATACTTGGATATGACCTCTCTTTTGATATATTAGTTACAGAATATTTTTACACAGCATACTGTTCTATGTTTAGAATCATCACTTACACCCCTCAAGCACTCAGTCAATCTCTCCCTAAATCGTTTTGGAGGTATTATAGAAAGCATGAGACTCAAACAAGGGTTTTTGAGGAGGATAGTTCTGCAGTAAGATGGGGGAGGATAGTCTTTATGAAGGTGTGGTTATGGCAGAAAGGCATTGACTGGAAGAGTGGAGGATGAAACACTCAGAGGTGACACTACATAGGTGAAAAGGGGCAGAGAGAGGCATGTCAGTTTTGAAAAGAGGATTGGATATGGATGTCATGGAAAAGCATTTGGAAGTGAAGGAACTGAGAAACGCAGACTGAATTGGGGATGGGAATCTATGTTCTGCCACATTTGTCTGTCTTTCAAACATCTCAATTACTTATGAGGAAAAGATGAATTTTCCATTTCCATAGCTAACCTTTTCTCCTTTCTCATTAAATGGCAAATGTCACTGTTCAGAGAGCAGGGTCCACAACTAAACAGCCTTTAGGAAAATACAGAACAAGTGTATTAACTAGCACACATTCCTAATAGCATATTGAATTTTCTCGCTTCTCTGGTTCTCAAAGTTGCAAGGTATAGTGACAAGTTCCAGTCAACAACATAGGCTGCAAAAGTCTTTCTTCCCTTCCTTCCCCCTCCCCCAAATACTGAGCTTTTAGTCTAATTACTTATTTGTAGTCTCAGCAAGCCAGAGAGGAGGATTTTATCCACTTTGGCTTGTTTCTGAATACTAACTAGCCAGGCCAGGCTCTCTAAAGAGTGAAAGTGCATGAGAGACACACTGCATTTGACACAGTCAGGAGGCAAAAGAAAGAGCAAAACAAAAGTCTATTCAGGGCTGAATCCTCTGATATACTTGCCCATCCCCCACCTACTTTAAAAACAAAGAGAATGGGGAAAACTCATGAATCCATGGCTGAATGCCTGAGGTTGTCAGAATAAAGGACAATGAGTGACAGCTGACTGTCAGCACAATTCTCAGAGTCTGAGTTATCACTTTTTGGCATTGTTCAAATAGGAAAAAAGCGTGTGTGCTTAACAAGAAAGTATTGCAGAAGGGCTTTGTGAGGGGCTGTGCTCACACCAGCTGCAAACAACCGAGGTAGCTGTAGTTCTACACGGATTTTTTTCCATGCTCTGTGAAATCTTCCCTACTGAACTCATTAGAAACTTTTCTAAGCATGTGGGCACTAAATGATGCCTTAGGACAATAGGAGTTGTAAAACATTTCTTTTAAGGAAATCCTGACAGGCTCACCCCAAACTGAGCAACTTATATGTTCAAAGCAGTTATGTACCTGTTGGTTATTTAAATAAAAATCTACAGTGGTGAAGACCAATTTTTAAATATTTCCTGCATGTTCTACTTGTTTAGGATCTCCTTGCAAGCTTATTTTTTTTTCTCTGCAGATTTGACTACACTTTCATCTTCACTGTCTGCCTTAATCCTCTAGTCTTTGCTGTTCCAGTGCACAATCAGCTTGTTTTTAAGTCACATCTACCCACATTTGTTAGTGCTGAAACATTATTTTAGGCATTTATATCTCCATAAATCCATACAAATGATGCACAGGTTTTCCTGAGAAAGGCTGAAAAAGCTAAAGCAGAAAAGATTTTAAGGTTATTTAAATTATGCATTTTAAGTTGGCAGATATTTAACTGCATGGTTTATGTATTAAAAAGAACTACCTGAGCAGAGCAACAGCTCATGGCAGAGAGACCCTGGAATGACAGGGTTTTTTAGTAATTAAAAGAGATCTGGCCTGTGTTCAAAGCATTAACTCACTTAAGCCTGTTCACCGTCTGCACTAGAGAGACATTGATTTTATTCTCAGCTCCAGGGTCCATACCAACAGTAAACAGGACCAAGTGTCCAGGTCTTGCCACCTAGGCAGGAGGGCTGCTCTGGATGTGGTGGTCCCTGAGAGGGAGGATGTGGCAGGGAAGGAGTCAGGGATGTTGGTCCATACCCCTCTTCCTGCTAGCAGAGCACCCCTGGGAGAGCTCAAACTGGTGCCACCACTCCAGCAGCACATTTAGTTACTCCAGTTACTGTGCATTATGAATCTTTAGAGAGAAACAAAGAAGGGAGAGTTGGAATGTAAGGGAAATAAGGGCTAGTTAATTCACAGACTTTGTGTTTGTTCTTTTTTTGGTTTGGTTTTTTTTTTTTTTTTTTTTTTTTCAGCTAAGAGAAAGAGATTTCTGTAGCTGGCAGATGCGATACTTAGAAGTTCCAGACTTTGCATAAAACTAGTAAAATAAACTACAAACAGAGGAAGTTTGTAGATAGGTTTTAGAAAAAACTTGTCTGTTTTCAGAATCTAAGATCTGGAATAAAGGCTGGGTTTTCAGGAAAGGGAGCAGGAGTTATGCAAAACTCTTGCCACTTTGCTCAGAACAGGAACTTTGAACTGAACTTGAACTGAACTTTGCAGCTTTGCTTCAGTGTCTATACTGATATTACCATTTGCTGATCTCTGTATGCATAAATATTGAGAGTAGAAATGCTCCTTTACTAGAAAGAATCCCATATTTTAAAATTAACCCCCCTGCAACTACAAAAATTAAGCTTGTTTTTAAAGGTAGTGCCTAATCTTGCTTGATTTGCAAACGTTTTTGATGCCTTTATTGTGTGGAGAAGTGACTTTCCCATGGGCAGCCTCATAATATTATCAGAATTTCTCACAAATGTTCTGTCAGTTCATGTGGACCGTTAGTCATAACTCTAAGATGTACTCTCCAGATGCCAATAAGATGTTTATGGAAAATGGTTAATAAAATGGACCAAGATTTCCAATGCAAAGCCAAACAACTTAGTTCTGGGCTTCAGGAACTTTCAATTCTCATTAAAACACAAACTATTTTTTTCCTGGCCCTTTAATAATGACATGGCACTTTACAAGAGCTGTTGCTGTAGTCTTCCATTTTCAGTTGCTTTCTCCCTTTATAATTTATTTTGGAATAATGGTTTGCCTACTAAAAGTAGAAATCATTGTGTGTTGCGGGAGAAAGAGAGATACCAGAAATTAATACACAAAGAAATAGAAATGTGAACTGGAAGAATAACCACATGGAAAAGAATAAAATTAATCATCCCTCCAAAATCCATGATTTTGAAATCAGCTTACAATTTCCTTATTAGGTTTTGCATATCAATTTGTCATCCACTAAGAGCATCAAGCTCATTTTCTGTGAAACATGAGGTTAGATGTGAAAGATCTGTATCTTGTCAATGATTTGGAACATCCATGCCTGCAGTTTTGCTCCCCATCAGGTCCATTTTAAGAAATATATTTTTCAGTGTCATATTTTGGGAAGGATCATTGTAAAAGCCAACCATTTTGTTTTCATGAGAAAAAGTCCAGTTATATTTTGTCAGGTCTCTGATGTGGTTGTGGCATGTCAGTACTGTTCTTTCTCACCACTGCTAGAAATTACAGCCTTGAATTCTCTTTAGATAACATGTAGTATTTCTCAGGAAGTGGCCAAATAATTAATTACATATTTATCATTTTGAAATGTCTCTTTTAACCAATATTTTGCATTCAGTGTCAAAGGTTAAGTAAAGATGTATAGGTTTTTTTGAACTCACAAAGAAAGGTCCATGAGTCTTACTTAATGCTTCTATGTAAACCATCATAACAATACACTACTTTGTAGTGTGTTCAGTCCTGGAAGAATTATGACACTTCAACCTGCCCTCCTTCTACAATTACACATACACATGAAATATGTCCATGCTTACTTTTGTAGTACTATATATGTATGTATAAAAGAATATTTGAGAAAGTTATTACCCTGAATGTGGAAAATAAACTGCAGAAGATAAGAACTAAATTCATAACAGTGGAAATGAAAAAGTTAAATAGATATTTACCTCTACATTCTTTTCCTTCCAATTTGGAATCAGTGTGCACACAGAAAAACCCATGCCAGCTGGGGTGCTTAGTAAGTCATACGAACTGTTGCTCTGCTCCCCTGCTGGTTTACGATCCTAGCTTTTCAATGCAGAGCTGCTATTCAGACTTCAGTGCTTGTCTTGTGTTGTCTTGGGGTGTTTAATACTTATAACAAGGCGCTTTCACAATGGGCAGCCCAGTTTTAAACATTCTGTCCATTTATCTGAGCCCTCTGTAAATGTCTGAAGGAGACCAGCTGAGTGTTCAAACTGAGTCACCTAGATAATATTTCTTAATTTTCTTCTGCTTCTCATCATCTTCAGGCTTTGTAAACAACATTGCTTCAACAAACCTTGAAAGGGTACGTGTTTAGCAAAGCATGTGTTACCAAAATATTTCAGAGATTTATTTTATCCCCTGTTCAAAGTGGAATACATACTGTCCCTTAAAATATTGTCTCTATTTAATTTGTTGTGAAAATGTAAAAGTATTCATTATCAATCAGCACAAACGTTTTTATTCCTGAAAAAACATATGGCCCATTTCTAAAGTGTTCTTTAGATTGTTTGAATTTAAAAATCCTTTATTATATATTGGGAGTCCGAATCATATAAATTCCCAACGTCCCCTATTTCTGGAACCTCCCACTCAAGGAATCAGTTTTCTTCACTCTTAGTATTTTCCCAAAGAAAGATCATATGATGAACGTCTGTTTTCATCCTTCAGAAGGATATGAATAAGAAGAAATTATTCTGAGCACCTTCAGCAATTCTGCTATTGAAAAATGGATATTCTCCAAAATATGCATATTTTACAAGCTGAAGTATGTGTTTGTTTGAAAGATTTACTTTATCATTGCTCACTCGTGGAATAACTCATTATCTGTATGACCACACACAAGGATACAGACTAAGCATTGAAAGGATGAGTATGCTTTGGATAATCTAATGCTTGAATGATGCATATGAATAGTAAGAAATACTTGTTTAGAGCCAGTGACAGCACTAGTGCAAAACATAAAAGAACAGTATAAAATCTAAGAAGGTTTACACTTGATGAAATCTCTGTTGGGAAACCAGGGCCTTGTTTCATGTACACAAATGCCATGGGGGAAAAAGTAACCAGTTATCCTGAAGAATAAATTAATATATCTTTTTTTTTTTTTTTTTTTTTTTCTCTCTGATTTCTGGCCAGTTATGAAGCAACACAAGATTATCTTCCTTCTAAGGTTTTTATTCTTTGAATTTCTGTCTTTACTCAGAACGTAGCAACACAGCATAAAAAACACTAAGAGCAATAAACTGCAACATAAAGTAGACATTTTGGAACTTTTAAAAAGCTAAGATTAGTTTCTGAAAATGTAAGGGAAAATTGCAAGTAGCTTTTCTCTACTTGTTCACACAATTCTTTATTTGAACTTATACAAATTAGGTAGCAAAGGAGCTCAGTTTGCCTGTGCTTTCTGGCTCCCAGTTTTACTGGGCTCTGTATACTTCTGCTCTGGATGGGAAAGGGGAGCATGGCACCCCAAATGCCCAATGTCTCCACTCTGTAAAAAAACTAGAACATTATTTTATACTGAGCTGTCATCTAGCTGTCAGGCTCTAACATTTTTTTTAATCGTATGGGGTGCAGGAGTTGTTAGACATCCAGTTTTACACTTTCTTCAGCACTATTGCCTCCTTCACAAAATGCTCTGGATGTGATTGAGTGGGGAATATTGTCAGAAATATGGAATTTATTGCAATGGATTGTAAAAATGAAGATGAATGATGCAGATGCAGAAGGTCAATATACGGAATATTGACCTCAAGTATTCATAGGTATGCAAACAGAGCAAGTAATACGTAGTTTTCCAATTTTCCCTGAACTTCTATAATTCCATTAGGGCATGGAACTATTTCTCATTCACAAAAGGAGTGCAGGTAGCAGTACCACTGTCATTCTTTCCTCTAGCTATTGGACTCTGAGAGGTCATTTTATCTATAGCCAGAATTCCTACCAAGCTCCTTGAGGCTCTGTGTGGTGGCTAAATGACACATTCTGAGTTTAGACAGCAAAAATTGACTTCATTGCCCACTTAGCTCTAGCCATGAAGTTGTGAACACAAAATATGGAATAACGTTGTATATGTGCAAAAATAATAATGAAAGAATTGGAACACACCTTGTTGCAGCCTTTGTTTTTTGTTTTAGGTGCCTACTGGATAGACTACCTAGCTCTAGGCATCCCTGCTACCACCTGTCACTGCAACTGAAAAAGGTTTTTTTTTGTCCATAGTGGGTACTTCATCAGCTCTCTGTCACAAGGTGGATGGAAAGGTGCAGTGGGCATCTCATCGTCAGAGACTAATTCCCCACATATATTGAATTAGGCAGCAAGGAAACATCAAAAAGAGGGTCTACAGAGAGAGGTATAATGTACATCACCCCTCATATTGAGAAATAATGATTTTCTATTGAATATGTAGGCACAACACACAGGCATGATGATCCACCTTAGGTAATTATAGATACAAGATAAAATATACACATCTTTTATCCAGGAACCAATAGTTGATCCAAATGGGGGAAGGTGGACGAATTAACATTAGCATTTTTGTGGGCCATCTGTGGCCTACAGAAAAAAATCTGTGTTTTTTTGATGGAAGTCAGTATTGTAAAACACTTTGAGCATGATTTTTGATGCATTTTAGTTCTCTGTTGCATTAGACAATTAATGATGCAATAAGAAAGTTCTTCCTTGAGATTGCATGCTAAATAGACGTGTGAATAAAATAGGTAAAGGTAGGTAAAAATAAAATTGAAATAATTCAAAAATTTGTAATCACAAGGCAGAATCTCTGAGGTGAAAGGAAGATAAAATAACAATACAACTTCACACATTTTCAACAAAAAGTTGAAATAATGGGCAGTTTCCAGACTCAGGGTCCAGGTCACACCCCACATGAATGTGGATTGAGACCCTCAATCTCCTGCATGAAGTCCCAACATGTCAGGCTATGGTATGTCGGGAGATGAAGGAGAATTGGAATATCTCATACCTTCCTAGTTTTGTGTTTGCTAGGTAAGGCTTTTTGAGAATCTAGTAGGTCTGACCAAACCCTTTAGTTTTGGAAATACCAGTACAAATAATGTTCTCATTTTCATTAAATTATTGCTTTTCTCCTAAAAAGCTGGTTTACAAATTTTAGTCAAATTAAATTGTGAATAAAAGATGTTTCAAAATTCTGTCTAACTGCAGAAAGTCAGCCCTTGCATGAGAGTATTTTTGATTTTCTTCAGGCAAGACCAATACCTCCCTTATGCCCAGATGGCTAGTGCCAAATATAAAAGCTCTAGCTTCCTCTAAATTTTTGAAAGTTGTTTCTTCCAATTTTCTGAAAACTTTATCTACAAAGGTACATATTTTTTATGAATTTACTTTTTTCCTTGTGTGAACATTTCTTGACAAACTTAGGAAATTGTTATCTTCTTTTTCTCCTGCTTTCTAGCAGAGTATGTATCAGTGAATTTCAACCAGATATATGAATACAGTTAATATAAATGTAATATTTTATTCATGGAACTGTAAAGAGAAATCCCAAACCAGAACCATAAAAATACATAGTCACTATTAATCACTCACCCATCTCAAAATGATCTCTCTTGTCTTCCATACATCAGGTCTGGTATTTATTCAACCTGAAATAAACGCCTATGACATCCAATTGTTTCTGAATCTCTAGCTTCATCCCTTGGTGCTTGGGCTCCACACCTCTGGGTTACCCAACTGATCTTCTATCTTCCTTTTAGCACTTAGTCTTAATCAGGATCTCTCATGTAATCTGTGCTGGTCTTCATGCTAGTTTAACATCCTGCACGTTAGAGCAGATCATACTTGTGCTTTGAGGGGGATACCTTTGAAGACTAACAGGCCTCCTAGGTGCCAGAATGCTGCCAGGAAGATTCCTGAATAAACCAGTGGATCTTCTCTCTTGAAGTCTGAGATTGTAATTTTCTTCTTTATCCTATTCATTTATAATTTATCTTACAATCTTATGGTCATTATGGCCGAGGTTGCCCATGTTCTTCACATTATGAATTAATTCTTACTTGTTTCTGTATTGTGGATCTAGCAATGAATCTGCCTTCATTGGCTCAATCCTGCCTTGTATCAGGTAATTTTCATCATCACACTCCAGCAATCTCTTGTATTTCTCATACTTGCTATATTCTAGTTCCAGAAAATAACAAGGTGATTAAAATTCCCCTTGGTTTTGAAGTTCTGCAATTGTCACTACAGCTGTGTGAAGAAGGTAACACCATTTTCTTGGTCTGTATCCATCCATTGCTATTTTCCAGTTACAAGAGCTATCCCACCATATCTCTGTAATACCAGTAAAAAAGCTCTGCAGTTATACATGCCCTTTTAACACTTCTGTTTTTCACTATGGTGGGTGAACTCATGTACATCGTGCAGGATCTATCCTTGCTGCTTTTATAACTGAAATGCAAAAGCTTCCAGCATCCCCTGGACACTTCCTTACTGCTCCATGTCAGTTCACTTTTCTTCAGGTTTCTCTTAAACTCCTCTGACATATATAGCTTAACTTCACATCATTTTAGGAGAATACCTGAATCATAGCAAAAACTCAAACTGTACTTGTCCAAACTTTGTAAACTGATCTAGCATGCTGAAACAAATCTTTAATATTTTTTCTTAAAGCTTTATGTGAGTTTCAGCTCAAAATAAGTCAGCATAATTTAACAGAGGATTGCCATAAAATGCACTTGACTCCTGTTTAAAATTGAACCCAAAATAAATACAAAAGGCTAAGGTGTGCAGCTCACATCAACGTGACGTTTAACAGGACAGTAAATCATGTATGATTTAAGTATCAAACCTGTGACAGTGGTCCATAACATCTTCCTCTTGTGCAGTCTCCTTTGTAGGACCAATGGGAGGGGACATTTGGGACCTATCCCACTGTAAAATGACAGAGGTCTATATTTGGCCTTTTTTGTGTGTATGTGTGTGTGGGAAAATGGAAATTAAAATCCTGATTGAAGTTGACACTACAGCTAGTGGAAATATTTGTTCCAAACCAGTATAAAACAGAACCACATAGAAAATACAGCTTTATCTAAGACAACACAGAATGAAAAACAGTGCAGAATTGTATTGCTTCTGTGGAATAAACCATCATGGAACAATTGTATTTTTGTTTTGACCGTGGTTCTTGATCTTTAAAAAACGTTAAATAGAAGACTTTATTGTATGTCACTCTGCTTACTATGTGTGGCACGATGGACCAAGCTACTTACAATAATAATTCACACTTAATCTATCATAGAATTATAGAAAAATACATCTGTAAAGGACTTTCAAAAGGTTACAACATATGTCAGAGGTGGTAAAAAAACCACGTTCGAATCAACACTCAAATCAAGTCAGAAAGTACTCCAAACAATTCCTGTTTTTCTACTGGTGTAAAAAGATCTGCAGACAATCAAGAAATCCAGTCACAGGTCTCCTCAACGGTAGAATTTATCCTCAAAGGTTTAGTATTTATAATCCTATTATTTTCTAATCCTATTATTGTAATGTTTGGATGAACTGAATGTATTTCCTCTTTAATCTCTGTGTGATCACACATATTTTCCTTCCATGATGACTTCTGGCTGACCCTACAAATACTTTGTTCTTCAATACTTAAAAATAAATTACCAGAATAGTTAGGAACATTGTATTTTCTGCAGATGCACCTTACTGTTAGATAATGTCTCTTGATAAAGCTATTGCTTAAAGAATACTGTAGAAGTGTTTGATCCCCACCTGATCTTCATTCAGATCATGTATTTTTAGTTTTTGCTTTCTCAGTAAGAGGCCACTGTTACACGATGTTTTAAAAAATTTAAAATTATATTTGTGTCTGTGCCTGGAATACAAGACTATTTATGGAGATATTACATACAGCACACAGAAAAAAAATGCCATGCAACTTAGAATTGTATGGATTTAATGCTATTTAAAGGTTTAACAGTGACACCAAAAATCGCAAGAAAGTATGAATTAATTTGTGTCCTGACATAAGCCTAAGATAACATTATATCCTGGATTTTGAAAGTTGTTTTTGCATTTCCTTTGCAATTTCATTTTAATCTACTATGCAGTCCTCTCACCTGCTTTCCTGTTTTGCCTTTTTGTCCTTTCTTTCCATCAGGTCCTGTTTTTACTTTCTTATGTTTCAGAATGTCCTATTTGAATAAGAATACAGGGCTTTCCTATAAAACCTTCAGTTTTTGTCATCTTTAAATAGTATGCATCAGAGAGAAACTAGGATGTTAAGGGCATTAAAAAAAGAAGAAAAAGGGCCCTCATGACCTGAGTACCTATAAGATTCACGAAAAGAATGTAAATATAATGAAATATTTATGTTACAATTCAAACACAAATGATGACATTTGCTTGTACTTGACAGCAGTGTGTTTAAGCCTACAACCAACATACTATAATAGAAGTATTTTCTCTCCTGATACTTGCACAAACTCAGTTTATGATCTCCTGCAAACATTTTAGTCTTCAATTCCTCTGTAAAGTACATACTAATAGAAAATAAGCTTCCTTTTTTTTAATGTTCATTTACCCATAAGAGCAAAAAGGACAGCAGCATGTGAATTAGACTGTTAAGGCAGAGAGATCTTGCATGTATTTAGCTGGTCAAACTTTTCCTTTTTTTTTTTTTTTTTTTTTTTTTTTTTTTTTTTTT
>JAODKT010001744.1:52959969-52970593 GCA_027576195.1 Cossypha heuglini | reverse complement strand
CTTTAAGTAATAAAAAAAAAAAAAAAAAAAAAAAAAAAAGAAAGATCTGTCTTCCCTCAGTCAGATGAGGAACTGCTCTTTCTTCCCCTTTTCTCTTTCATACCCTCACATCAGTTTCATGACTTTGCAGTTCAAGATTCAGGCCACGGTGTTGGCAAAACCCAGTGACAGTCCATGAAAAACACCACAGTGATGTTTCTCTCTATCTGAACTGTCAACTTTTTTTTTACTCTCTCTGAGGATGTTGGGTTGTGTGAGGTTAATTTCTCTTTTCTGAATCCCGCACTTTACTTGTGGCTGACAAAGAAAATAAGCACTTCTATCAAAGGGGTGTGCTGAGCTATTGACTCAGGTGAGAACCACGACAATAAATCCTTGATACCTCTGCAAAACAGCCCAATCTATGATTGACTTTTTCTTTCTGTTACAGTGTACGTATTTCATGGATATGATGTGAGGGGTGTGAAATATATTGATTTTCTACTCATCAGCATACATTCCCAAGGAACACAGGGTTTGGTGTCTCTATTATGAAGCTGATGATTGCCTCCATATTTAGTTCTCATCAGATTGAAACAGTTGCATGGCTTGACTTTCAATTGTTAACTAAGAAAGAGGTTTGGGAGGATGTTGAACTGCATGGTAGAGCATCATCTTGTCCCTGTCTACAAACTACTGAGAGGATTTGCCTTGAGAAGGGAGGTTATCCCGAGTGCAAGCTGAGATACACTGCATGTGTCTGGTCTCAAGGACCAACGAGAACATGAAAGGAAGGTGGGCTACTTCACTCACCAAAAGAAAACAGAAGAGCAGATTTCTAAACGGTTGATTAGATTTGAAGCAGATCATCTTTGCCATTTTGTCAGTTAAGGAAATATTGTGTCCAGCCTACTAGGGACACAGAGGAGCTGTATCTGCAGCAGACTGGGTGTCAATACATGTAATCAAGGACAAAGTTATTTATTTGTCTGATGGGCTGCAGGAGGGATGAATAAATAAATCTTCTGCTTCAGAGCTGCAATTTCCTTTCCTGCCCCCTTCAGCTGCCTCGGGGCTTTGCACAGCAATAACTTGGCCCTGCTGGCTGCAGCTCACAGAACCTCTCTGGATCCTGGAGCCTCCATCTGCCTGGGGGACAAGCTCTGCCCTGAGCCTTGCAGGAGACTGGCCATCTTGCCCTGCATCACTCCATCAATATTGCCCTCCCACTTACATAAGCAGAACTATTTCTGCTCAAAAGAGGTGTGCAGAGCATTCCTCTTATGCCTTTGGTAGGTGGGCTCGTGCTGGGTGACCAGAGCAACTGTTGGCTGAGGTCAGCCAGCCAGGAAAACAATAATGTCTCCAGCCTCCAGGGGCTGAAACTCTAACATCAGGATTAAGGCTGCTGCACTGTACTCAGGACATTACATCTCTTGCAGCTGACCTCAATCAGTAGCCATGTAGACCACCTGGGGGAGAGGGAGTGGAAGGGGTACAAAAGGTTTTATTAAGCCCAAAAGAGCAAAAGGAAGACAGCCTTGAACCCTCCAACAAAAGCAGGAAAGTTCTCGTAGGGCAAAAAGCCAGGTGATAGTCTTTTAAATAGCTTTTTTTCCCTCCTTTGTACTTCAGCTGCTAAAACCTGTCTCATATCTGCAACTGCATGGGGGAGATCCTCCAACCTAACTCCCCTGACTTAAAAAAAAAGAGTATTACTCTTGTAGCTGCTAATAGAGAGCAGAAGGAGAGAAAGAGAGAGAAGGAGAGAGGCAGCTTTTTTTTTTGAACTAAGCAGTACAGGATGTAGGAGGAATTAACTTGAGCTCTCTCTTGCTCATATGCACTCATATTTCCATGAGTCTGGCGAGACCATCACTGTGAGAGGGTCCAGCAATGACTAGGTGGTGTGCATTAGTAGCAGGATGTGTTATGTGTTAGTAGTGGTGCTGTTTGGCCATGGTGGTGGTATTTGTGTCTCTGAGCAATACCAGGAAAATGGTAAATGTGAAAAAAAAATGGATGCTTTCTCGGTGGGGAGGGTTTTCTGATCTGGGAGAGCTGTGCAATGGAGGAGATTTGAGTGCATAGGCATTTAGTATAAATTTCTGAGTCCTTCAAAACTCTTTTCAGCTGTTAGTGACATAATTTCTAAGAGGCTTCGTAAGATGAGCCTCCTTCAAACCCTTGGACAGTTTTGTCTCCCAGTTAGACACAAAATGAATCATTAAAACTTTTTCAAATCTTAGTTAGTCAGCCTCCTTGAGAAAAAATAGCTTTATGTTAGGTGAGTCTGCTGTTGATGCTGCTATTGATAGTAATTGACAGCACAGTGATCACTAAAATTTATATTACAGCCATGCCTGGTGCTACATATTCACAGAGGAGAAGTACAATTTAAACTTGTTTTACAAAAGAAAGTCAAGGCAAAGAAATCTGGGTTCATCTTAGCTAATTTTAGGCATGTAGGAGATGCATTTAATTAGAATTGCAATTATTCTCTTCTTCCCAGCTAATCAATGGAGAAAGATACACATATCAAAGGACAAATAAACCTGTATTTAAAACCTGAATTGTCTCCCAGGTGTCCCTCTCTCACTAGTCAGGAGTAAGAGAACCTAAAGCACTTTTGATTTTAATCAGATGCCTCTGTTATATCCCTCAAATTTGGCTGGGTTAAATAGGACAAAGAAACTAAGTGTCCAATGTACATGAGTCAAAGCATGTGGCTGGAGTTCAAACCCTAATTAATTGCTTGACTGCAAATAATATTATTTCATATATATCCTTTTAAAGTCTGTTACTGAATTACACAGGCTACACTCACAGGAGCCTCAGGAAATATTTAGTTAAACTAACACTAAAGTAATTGTTAACATTTTTTATTTTTTAAAGGCTCTTATTCTTTTTTATAGATTTCAGAGACTTCAGTCTGGAGGAGCTATGAATTTTCTAATAATGACAAGCATCAATAAAAAGAAACAGAAAGAAAATCAGTCAGACAACTATAAGAATAATTGCACTATAAGCTAATGATTATAAAATTAATGATCAGGAATATCCTCTGTTTGGTTTTTACCTTGCTCATTAATATGATAGGAAAATAAAGAGCCTACATTTAAAATGATCGTATTGATGTAATTAATAACATTGACCTGACCAGAAAAATCTCTCATATCTTGCAGCATAGCACCCAATAACTAAATAAACTGTTATTTTTTTTTTCTTGTGAAAGCTGCTGGATCAGTCAAATTTGGTGGACCTGTATTTATCTGTTGCCTGAACCCAGCAAAAAGATCTTTGAAACCTTGAAACTAGTGGAGTACCTATTCCAGAGTCTGATAAAAACATCTGTTTTCCTTATCTCTTAATGGAACCTGCTATAAAAAGACAAGATTGCAATGTTCAATGAGTACTTTTCTTTGAAAATGGAGTTGAGCTGCTTGAATTTAGCATGAGCAGCTATCCACTTTAGCTGGGGAAGACTTAATAGCAAACTGAAAAGGAAATCAAATACTCCCATGTGATACCCTCCCGTTATTTTGTCACACAGAAGAGCCAGAGGGACCCAAAAAAGCCCTTGGAGAATCTTTGTGGATGATGCATTGGATATGGTAGGTGTAGAGGGGTCACTAAAGGGCTACCTCACAAATTCCATATGAGATATAATCACACAGAGCAGTGGAAAAGAGAGAACATGAGTTGGGTGAGCTCTGGTAGAGCTCTGGGGGCCATGACTGGCATTGCTAGGCTGACTACAGGCTAATAATTCACTATCTCCTCTAATGGGGAAAAGCAGAAAATAAGTAAAAGTCAAACCAGAAGTTATGGCTGGAAAAAGGCTTTTTTTTTTTTTTTCTTTGCCAGAGAACACAAGGGAATCTCTAACTATAGGTGGGCTCAAATTACACTGAATAATTTCATAGAACAGGAATGTATTGAGGATTATGCAGAATTTACATAATATTTGCATTAAAAATCCATTCAAATTTTTTAATTCTCTGAGTTGAAAGTAGGTGAAGAGTACTAGTACAAGAGAGTACTAAAGCAACAAACACAAAATTTTTCTTTTCTTTCTCACCCCTGGATTTCCCTTCTGGCTACTCCTGAACAGGCAATGATCAGACACAATAAGGTCACAAAACTTCTGCTCCTACAGAATCTTCGTCTATGAGGATGTTGATAATGAGTGAGAAGTATTTTAGAAGGATGTAGCTACTCACATGAGCACCTATTTAATGACAAAGTTTAGGATTTTGAGTGCATGTGTGAAAACTTATTGACTAGTCCCTTTTTCCAGTCTTTTCAAACAATTCTCAGAAGATTATCTCAAAACAGCACACATGGAATCTACCTAGGCCACAACAGAATCAATTAAAAACAGTTGCAAATAAAATATATCCTCTGAATTTTATAATCCCCTATTTTTAGATCAGATATCTGTGAATAATTTTATCATTTGTAAAAGATTTTTCTGCACTAATTTTAAAAAATTAAGGAGAAGAATAATCATCATTATTTCACCAGTTCTGCTGTACAGAAAGCACTATGAATCCCACACAGAAATTGAAATCAGAGTATTCATTTTCCAAAAAAAGCTCTGACACCAGCCTTGCAAGTCCCAGCACAATTTCCTTAATTGTTCAGAAGTCCAGTTTTGAAACCCAGTATTGCACAAAATATAAAAAAGATAGGTGAAGTCATATGCATTTACTAATTTTCTAATCCTTCAAATGAATGCACTTTTCCCTTACGTGTACAGAAATCCAAAAATCTGCTGAGCTACCTGTGTACAAGTCCTTTCTCAAGGGCTGGTGCAAAACTATGGAACCAAATCCTACAAAATTAGTGTGAGGATCTTTGCAAATGTCACCACCTATAATTCCAGGGCATCATCTTGATCTTCCAACATATATGTTACATTGTGTATTAAAGAACAACAGCAATCCAAATCTCTGAATGCTCATTCCAGAAGGATGGGAAGAAAAGGGATCACTGACACCACTTAAATTCTCTTTTTTTCAGCTCAGACTGAAGTTGCTGAGATGTCCTACAGCTGTGAATAGAAAAGAATCTGAAGAAAATAGAAAGCAAACAAATAGGCATATGTTCAAAATATGGGAAAGTTTTGTGAAATGAAATCTGGCCGGAACAACAAGATTTTGGCATAGTGGTTTCTGATTTTTTGTAATCATTATTATTCTCCTACAGATGTCTGGATACACGTGTGTGCAGTAGTCAAACACTTATACACAACATATTACATGATGATGGCATTTTTTTCATTTTGCCACAATTCCTCTCTAAAAATTCACATATTATATTATTTTATGTTATAGCTAAACTATGTATACAAAAAATAAATACCTTTTCCAGTTAAGTTAGCATAGGTTTTGGTTTACTGTTTACTTAAAACCGAGCTTCCTAGCCAAATTTGTGCTTGCCCTTGTGTCCTGCTATTTTTTTGGAAAAGAACTAAAGTAGCAGATTGCAGATTGTTCCTACCCAACATGTTGCAACCTTCAGTCCTTTAATCTCGTGTCACAGCTGAAGGTTATGTTGACCCACGCGATTCTCAACAAAACAAAGGAAATTCTTGTGATAAACCTTGTTTAACTCTATTTTGGAGAAAACAATTGTCTCTCTCAGTTGGACAGTGGCGGAAAACTGCAAAAGCTTATACAAATATAGAGTGCTGTATCATTTTTGCTCAATAAAAGTAATTCACATGCAGGGTAGTGAACACATGGAAAGTTATGGAAAACATTTCTCACCCAAGGACAGAGCACCAGATGTGCTAAGACTTATGGGAGCAATCAAAAGTGGCCAAGACTCTGCTGTGGGGCCTTATTAAGTTAGACTGTGATCTAGCACCTTCAACTTATAAAGCTGTCGGGAGTTTCAGTGATTAAAACCAAAGAAAGGTCACTCGCAGACCTTCAGCATTTCCCTGGACTGGTATTTTCTTTTTAGGCCTTGGACCCTAATGAAGGCACTTCACTCGGTACGTGGATTTTTTTAAATTGGTCTTTTGAGCTGGATTTCTCCATAGCTTGAGAAAATCTTCAATAGATTTTGCTTCCTCAGAACTCTGCATACAGTTATCAAAAATCCCAACCAATAGCAAGAGATGAGGCCTTATAAGATGGCTTTGCATATCATCACTGCAGAGATCAAAGGAACAGGTTAATGAGGATCTGGAGTAGTTTAATTATGTCCTAAGTAAGAAGTGGGGGTTAGTGGCTGTAGGTGGGACTGTTATAAATAAGCTTTCAAAGCTCTGATAGATGGAGTCTAATGTTTGTAAAAGGTATGATAAAACTAGTATTTCTTACGGATTTAAGGTTACCAAAATCAACCCTCTAGTCCTAAAAAGTCATGCAGCAGGAACAGACATAATGTGTTCCAGGTACAAGTAGTGTCAATTCTATTTTCTGAGCCCTTTTCAGGGGTGGGGTAAACATTGTTTCATCTGTAGGATCATATACATCACTGCTTACAAAACCCTAATTTTAATACTACTCTAGGGTGTGGTTTATCCTGACTTTTTCATGTCTGGATATCTGATCTGGTTTAAAAGTTAAAGCTCTCTTCATTACCTGTATTTTTTTTTCTCTATTTAATGCTTGCTGTATTGGTTATAATGGCATATTTAGGGTGTACTAGTACTTCTGCAATAACATATATCTTGTTGTTGTAATGATACATTCTGGAAGCCTGGCACGTTGTGCCTTTATACTAAATTCAGTCTAGCTGGTCTCATATTATACAAGGTAAAGAAGGAAGCTTTATTTTCCTTACAATCTCACAAACCAAAAATACTATCCCATTACAAAGCAGAATGTGATTTTTGCTTCTCTGTTCTCCCCTTTTAGTACACTTTTTCATTTCATTTTAAAAAAAATTATTGAGTAATAAGTGTTCCAAGATCACTGGGACGACCACTGTAGTAATTTTTAATATGTTTTTTTTAATGCAGATACAGTGGTATTCATTATTGTTGTTGGGTGGATATATATGAAACTTGAAAGGAATTTACATGACCAGTTTTACCACTAAGTATGAAAAAAATTAGAAGTATTTAATCCTATTATTTAAAATAAGATGTGTGTTTCCTTCATCTCTAGATGATTCTGTTCTCATGCTGCAATTCTGCTTTTTGTGCATTGCAATACAGCCCCCCTTCCCAGGGGCTGACTCCACAGATCACAGGAGACCACTCAAGTTCACACAGGAATCCTGCCTAAGTGGAAGAAAGGAGCTGGGAATAGTGGTTCTGTTTGTTGTGGAATGCCACATCAGGTTGGCTCCTGCCAAAATATCTTTTGGAGTGGCACCTCCCACATTGAGCTGATGGCACAAGGGCAGAGGTGTTACTGTTTTTAGATATCTCCCTTTTATCTTGTGAGACAGTACTCCAAGGAATGAAGATTTGCAATTGCTGCAACTCTGTTTGGGGCTGAAATATAATCTATAACACCCAGTTGTATCTTCTTTCTATTCCATTGTTTATGGACTTTAGACAAATATTTCTGGTGTTTTGTAGCTGAGTTTTAGTTTTAATTTATAGTGCAGGTATCTATGAAAACTGGTGTACCCTGCAGTGCACATTGTGAATTAGAAGAATGAAAGGCTTTGCCTCCACAAAGTTGGTGAAGAAAATGTGACATTTTGTCCAGTGTTTGGCCAAAAATTTCCTGACTTTTTCTGGAACTACAGGGCACTCTGCCTTATTTGGTTTATTACTCAAAGGTTTATATTAGATTAAAGAACATGGCTACTGAAATGTGGACAGCTTCCCGTATTTTGGTTCACACCACCAGCAGTCTGATAGATTGGAATGACCCTTTCAGGGCTGCTTGGCTTGACAAATGCAATGCATTATAAAATAATGGACAAATAAATACCTATAATGCCTAAAAGTATCCTAGAAGTTCAATAGGTTTTTCAAAACTGACTATGCTGTTCATTAAATATTTTTTATTTTTTTAAGAATACTCTAGATGTCTTATTATAAGAATTTGTTTTCAGGCAAATAAATGGTAATCAAAAATATTCCTACTTGTAAAGTTGTGAGCTTCTTGTGAAAACTAATCTTCCTTTGAAAAAAAAAAAACCAACAAACAACAGTCCCCCCACTATTGTAGCTGAAGATCTGAAGCTTCTGAAACAAATAGACATAAGAAAGTCAACATGAAGTTTTACATTTCATTTCAGTCAGCTTTCTGACTTTTTAATATGACAGGAACCCATTATATATATTATATATATACCCATTATATATATATAATGGGTATATTAGATACCCATTATAAGTATATATACTTATAATAATAAGTATTATTATTATAACAATACTTATTATCCAGTAAGAACTGGATAGTTCTTACTTGCCAGAAAATCCTACCAAGATCTTTTGTGATAAGTAAATGGAGTTGAAATGAAATGTCATGGCAATGGCTTGAAGAACAACTGAAGAAAGCTACCACTGAGGTATATAATAAAGAGGAAAGGAGCAAACAACTCCCGGAATGGTGAGCCTCTTCTCATGGAATTGTGCAGGACTTGGAGAGAGCAGACTAAAGGGTAAACAGGGAAAGGACAAAAGATCTCTGCATATTTGCATCTAGGGAAAATGCTTTGCCCAGGCTGATCTGAAGCAGCTTTTTTTCAGATGCTATCCCTTCATTGGTGATTTAGCATACAATTGCAAATATGGTGGCACATACAGAAAACACTCCTTTTTCTCAACTGGTTGCAAAATACAATATTAATTGGGGTTTGCTTTGTGGAGCAGGTTGTCTGCAGTGTACAAAGCCTCTTGGATGAGGATGACCAAATGTTAAAAGGGTGATAACCTACATCTACTTTTCAATCTCATTGTAAAGGAATGCCAATATATGCAACAAACATATAATGAAACTGTATGGACTATGTGTGGGTTTTTCTTTGTTTTTGTTTTTGGTTGGTTTTCTTTTTTTTTTTTTTGTTTTTGTTTTTGTTTTTTTTGTTTTTGGGTTTTTTTTGTTTTTTTTTGTTTTTTTTTTGTTTTTTTGTTTGTTTGTTTTTTTTGTGGTGGTGGTGGTGGTGTTTTTTTTGGGGCGGGGAATTGCAGCAAAAAACATGTTTCTGACATTGAGTTCTTTTTTAACTAAATACTTTCCTTGAGACCCAAACATTTCAAATGTTAGAGGAAATATAAAAATGGATGTTCTTTTAGCTTTTAGCTTTGAGACAAGATCAAGCAGCCTTATATCAAAGAACAGCTTGTAATACAAGCTTATGAGGGAGTTAGAGTAGATATCATTCATAATTGAATTAACTCAACTTCCAGCTGTGAGTACATACAGGATATTTCCTTTGTAGGTACAACTGTCCACTGAATTCCTTGGCCAATCAATTCCGTTAACCACCAGATATGGTGGCATTTAAGGCAGCTATTTTCCTTTTCTTTTAAAACTCATGTTTAATGAGGTGTTTAGTAGCCATATGAGAGACTTGTGACACAAGCTACAGATTGCTGTTGCTGTTGGGCTGGGATGGGGCTTTCTGTATTTATTGCATTTAGTGTTATAATAGATGCCTTAATAACTTGGGTTTGTCTTTTGATACTCTACATAACCAAAGAAGGGGAAATAATTTGGGGTGCCGCAGAGAGGAAAACATTAATCAGCTGAAAATCGCTGCCTTCCTTTAAAATGGTACTGCTTTTTAAAGAGAAACCATCATGAATTACCTGCTGCTGACAGATATATTTCCTATTTCCTACATGTCTATTTGCTTTAGCACTAGGAAGTAATTTCTAAACAGTTTATAAACATGGCTAATTAATGGTTAAACATATCTGATTTCTCTCAACATCTTGATTAAAACCTGTCAGGTAGGTTAAATGTCTCATCATATGAGTTTTCAGAAATCTCCACTGACCTGTGGGGACACAGCTTTTCTCTGATATGTCAACAGGCCTTCACAATTAATGATATGTTCATTTTATTTCAGAGAAAACACTTTAGGTCTTCTTCAAACAGTTTTTGAAAAAGTATTTTTTGCCATTACCATTTGCAGCCATAGGAATATGGTTTTACATATGGAAAAATTATTTTCAAGTGAGCAGCTTCAAGGAATTCGATGCAAATTGAAGCTTCCTTTACTCAGATATTGCTTTTGAGATAGATCAAATTGTCTGTTCCTTTTAAAGGCTGTTTACCACTTCTGGATCAGGGCAGAGCTCTGACATGTTTCTTTGTGTCAAGTTCATTTTTGCCTTACCAAAGCACATAAGAGCTTTAGGAGTTTAGGAAGACTGTGGGCCTCTGTTTCAATGGGATGAGAATTTTGCAAACACCCCTCCTTTATCCAGAGCCTTTGTATATTCTATGCCCACTGCTGGCAGGCTTCTCTAAGATGTTAAATTTGGAATTTGTGTTTGAAAGCATCTATGCCCACACCACTGATGAAAGTTTTGGGTCCAATATGTTGCTTTGTGAAAGGATTCCCATATGACACAAATTCTATGTTGAGCTTTATAACATAACTGCTACTAAGCTTCAACAGGAATTCTCTGTAATGTGTGCACGATCAAAGACCTTATGTCCTGGTTTGAAGGACAGGTGTCTGCCAATAAAGGCAGAAGCTTCTTTTTGAA
>JAODKT010001744.1:52905973-52940659 GCA_027576195.1 Cossypha heuglini | reverse complement strand
GGGAGGATGGGGGCAGTTGCTCACTCTTCCTCGCTCTTGGCTCCAGAGGAGGAAGGTCGCTGCTACCACCAGCATCCCAATGCCGGGAGCTGCCTCTTCTGCTGTTGCACCCAGCGCCCCGGGCCTGCTAGGACATCATCCCACTTCAGCTTGCTGTTTCCAAGTGTCCTGCCTCTCCTCCATCCCTTCCCATCTGGGACATAGCCACCATCACCCCAGCAGGGATCATCACACCTGCCCTGCCCACCGGGAATCTGCCAGCGCTCGCTGCCAGCTGGGACGGGAGCTGCCCCAAAGGGGAAAGTGCTCACAGCCAAGAGAACTATCACTGGGTTCCTGTTCTGTTTGTTATTAATTCCATAGCTGCTGTTGTTTTGTTTGCCTTGTGATATACACTAGTAAAGAATTGTTATTTCTACCCCCATATCTTTGCCTGAGAACCCCTTAATTTCAAAGTTATACTAATTTGGAGGGAGAGGATTTATTTTCTCCATTTCAAGGGAAGGCCCTTCTTTCCCTAGCAGACACTTGTCTTTCAAACCAGGACAATGTGCTACAATACTTTTTGAGAGAAGACAAGTAAGTTTTATAGAGTGCAGTTATGTTGACTAAAATAATAATTTATGGTGGACCAAGAAGTTAGAATATTATTTTACGCACAGCATCTGTTTACCAAGTGAAAAGGCATCCTTGATTCTGCCACTAAAGTTACTTCCTTTTGCTTAACAGTTTCTGTGAATTTTTCAGCAAGTCTGTAGAACAGTCCAAGAACACTTAATTATCAGTGCTTAATGACTGTCTTCATTGCTGGCAACAAGAGCAGAGTTAGTGCAAGGGTTTTGCTCTCCGACTCTACCCTCACTCCTTTTCATGCTAGTATAACCTACCTTCATAATGCCTACCCAACCACTGTATTAAGTCCTACTCCTGGGCAGTGGCTGATTCTCACAGAACCTGAAACTATCCCTATTTTCATTGTCTCACCTTCCCTTCTCTTCCAAGTACTGGCACAGTCACTCTTGTATTCAAATCACACCAGAGGCAGCTTTCTTGCTTGAATCAGATGTGGAAACAAACACTCAGTTAGACTGTTTCAGGGATTAATTCTTACAATTTTTTATGAAGAATAATGCATTACAGAACACAATGGTATGTAAAACAGGATCTCAGTTATTGTTTTATAAACATCACAAGTGTAAATACATTTTAAATACTGATAGATATCAAGAGGAAATTTAAAAAGTTGTGCAGCTTCTAATTGTGTCAAACCTATTTATGATTTCCAAGAGACTTCTGCTTTTGAAAAGAGGAGACTGACAAGAATTTGCCTTGCCTGTGTGTGACTAATTTCATATGATGGCTTCACCATTAGACAAAATGATCTCTATGCGAAAACAAGATCCCAATGCATCTGAATTAATAGTGGACTTCTGGAGTTCAAATACCACATTAAATATTAATGAAAAGTTAAGGATTGGGTTTTGGAACTTTTTTAACCCTTCAGATATTATCAGTTGTACATACACTGCACACACTTGTTCATCAGCATCTAGACAGATTTCACAATGCAGTTTAGCTGTTGCTTCCTTTGAATATGTTTATCTTTTAAGAGAATTTGTATGCTTAATTTAAGTGAAACACATCTCCCTTTTTAAATCGTAGGTGAATAAGAAAAGAACCATGAATGGTTCTCCATTTCTTCACTTTTTCAAATTATTTTCCCTTTACAATAAGCAGCCGGAGCAACTGAACAAGAATGTAACTGTAACTTGAAAAGAAATTGTGCAAAATTTAGCTCTCTCAGCTTCCACTTCCGTTAGAGTCAGTGAGAATTTATGTCCATTTCTGCAGTATTCAAAGAGTAATAATGTGGGCATATAATTGCTCAAGAATGAGAACAAATGAAGGTGTTTCCTGTAATACTATTGCATGCAGCTCTAACAAGTATTAGAACCCCAAGCCCTGGTAGAATCACAAGCTTGTTTGTCAAGGAAATGAATGGAAAAGATATTTTTGTTAATACAGTTCTGAAAAAAAGGATTTATTCACACAATCCATCGGTACTATATCCTCTAAACTGCATCCTAACTACCAAAGAGGCCAAAATGACATTAAAAGGAACGAAAGAATGCTAAACTTGCAAAGCCAAATAGTTAAAATTTATTTAATGTCAGAATTCGGATTGCCCAGATAATCTTGGTCCTGACAACTTGTGATGATAGATTTAATCACAGTGTTATCTCCACAGCTGACCCCTCCTGTGGTTTCTCAGGAGGTGCAAGAACCCTCTGCCTTCTGCTTGGTGAGAGTTTCTTCAGCCATGGATCAGGTTCAGTCAAGGCACCTGGACTAGGGTGCCATACACACTCAGGGACATCCCATCACAGCTAGTCCATGTAGTCCTCATGCCCATCTTCATCCCCCTTCTCGGTCTTTTGTTGTTTGTATGTTTTGCTGTTTTATTGTATGGACTATGTGGGGGGTTTTTGGTATTAAAAAAATTATAGTTATCCATCTTCTCATTTTTTGAACAGAGCAAAATGCAGGATCTTGTTTTCAGAATCACTTCAGCTGAGGACACCTGACAGAGCCACTTCTTTCTCCTTGCACACCCACTATTTTCCTAGGATGCTGGGCATTCTGCCTTTGCACTTTCTGGATTCTTTCAGTGTCCCTCCTTCTCTCAGCTAAGCACCTTCCTGTGAAGGTACTTGGGGAGTCCAGCATGCTGAGAGCCTTAGGTGGTTTGGATAGATAAAAGAGAGCCTCTGTATTGCATCCCCCCTACTTAATCCGGGAAAAAACCTCCTCTGAGTGCATAAGCAACAAATGTTTTGTGAGGAAGTACTTTTCATAAACTTCTTAAAGGAAACTCTAGGTCGTTCAAGTTTACCTGCCTAATCTTCTCCAAACTTTTTGCCTCACTGAATTAATGAAATAGATGGTACTCAATGGATAGGTAATTAGTCAATATTTTTTTAGTTTTTCTCATACCATTATTTGTCTTAACCCTTGTTTATTCTCAGGGGTAAAAACTCTGTGCTAACTACTACAAAGTTACTAATTTGTTAATGTTGTCTCAAGCATTTCTTTGAGTAGTTTCTGAGTAAATTTGAATGATAGTAAGAAATGCATTTTTGTAACATACACTAAAATGATACTCATTAAGATTATATGTGCCACACAAAAATTAATTTCCTCTATCATTTCTAGGTAACTGTAGTCAGACTCTTTGTAGAGTAGTTGGATGCACATCAGAATAAAATATTAATCCGTAATAGAACATACTGTTGCAGATAAAACAATCAAATAATATAGCTGTCAACTTGCCAGTCCTGTACTGAACTCATACCATATATAATTTTTATTATTTTCATTATTCTAAAAATATTTTTAAAGTTGTCTTAATTAAAAAAAAAATATATATAGACATTCATCAGCCTAAATGCACATACCTGATATTTGCCAAACTTCAAGCCACCCTTCTTGCAAAAGTTTGTGCATATGCTTTGACATTAC
The DNA here is from genome assembly GCA_027576195.1 of Cossypha heuglini. NCBI lineage: Eukaryota > Metazoa > Chordata > Aves > Passeriformes > Muscicapidae > Cossypha > Cossypha heuglini. The sequence goes on along the minus strand of JAODKT010001744.1, from coordinate 52,937,140 downwards.
ATGATTAAACCCAAAAACATTTTCAATCTGCATTCTTAGCAACAGCCATGTCACTTATAAAAAGCAATTAAAAGAAATGTAAATAATCAAAATTCAAACTTATCTTTAGTATTTGCCACAATGAACAATGGGCAAGGATCTTTTCTGGGCTTTCTTGCAGGAGCTAGAAAAATTGTTGCTCTGTCCAGAGGACTAAATAAGTCTTATACTTCATTTGTTTAACAAAGTACGTGCCATTAGCAATTCTACATGTGTATTACTTAATCTCTTTATGATTCCGTGAGCAGATAGCTTGCTAAGAGGGAAAGCACACAGAATCAGGTACCAGGTAGCTCTTGTCAAATATTGACTTTCTAATTATGAAAACTAAATCTTTACATTCTCTCAGGAGAGCAAACAGGGAGGCTAAATCCCAGTTTAAGGAGCAGCGAGGGATGAACTAATTTAACATAATTTTTCCCTAGAGTATGTTGTTTCATCCATACAGATCTGACTCCAGAATAGCCTCTGCTGAGGGTACAAGCAGGCATTTCTCACGTGACATTTGAGAGGACAAGTTCAAACTCTGGTCTGGAGACCACAAGTACTCCAAAGACTACAGAATAGGAGATATCTCTGTCAGCACCTTCAAGGGGAGCACATCTACTACCTTTGGCTGTCCTCTACTTCATATCTGTGGGATGCTCTCCCTGCCTTCCCACTGACCCTGGGGGATTACATGCTACTTGTTGGGCTGTGAATAAAGGTTCTGGAATTATTTTGGGGTAAATAGATGCACTAATTGCAGAGCTTCCAAATGAAGAAAAGAGTGAGGGCAAAGCAAATTCGTTCAGAAGCTGTGTGACTTCTCTGCTTATAGAAGTAAGTTTTATTTATTACTTGTAAGTAATTCAAGATCTATGAACTTTGCACTCTGTTCCTGTTGCGTTTTTATCATCTTCAAATCTCATAATTTAATACATGATTCTTTTTATTATGCAGACCACATTCTGCAAGAAAAAAGTTTTCATGCACAAACATCATTTTTATTCAAGTCAGTTGCTTGTGATAATCTATGGGCAATATTCATCAGATGGTGATTTCATCCATTATCTATTTCTGTCTATGGCAGGCACTGAAACACATGAAAAGTATGCAAAATTTGTTTTGAATGATTGACTCTAAAAGGGGGAGCGTGTGTGGGAATTGCTAAGAACAGACATGTTTTTAGTCATGGCTTTCACTGAAATGTATCTGTTCAAATTCCCTACGCCTGATCTGTTCCTAGTTGTTAGTGATTTTTTTCACTATTGACTTGAATTCAACAGATATAATTTCATTAAGACACCTTGATTTTTTTTTTTAATCATTTAAATATTATTGATGTGAGAACATGCTGAAAATAAAACCCAGAAAAAAGAATCAAAACCCCAATAAATTGTGAGAAATTAAAAAAATCATAAAAGAGAAATTGTAAATTGTTCTTTTAAAAATAATTGTTCTATTTGTATAACTGTACTCATGTTCCTTTAAAACATATGCACCATCATCTGCTGGCTTTACAAAAAAGTCCTTCTATACCTTGCCTTTTTTTTGGCTAGAATTGATCAGCCTCTTCCATGGATCATTCCTCAATCTCTGAGGAATGTAAACAGAGCTGATAAAATCCATACCCTATGCCATTTAAAGTTATGCTTAGGTCTCAAAGGTCTGTTCTTCTACCAGAGCTACAACACTATCTTTGGCCTATTTTGTGACTTTTTTTTCTTCCCCCAGGACAGATATTCCTGCCACCAGCAGTCTCCAGTGTGTAAGTGTCACCATTGACAGAAATGTCTCCTGCCAGGACTTCTAGTTCTTGGAAGTGGCTGGCATGTCACTAGCTGTGTGTTGGCCATCATTTTGGAGCTGCTGGTTTGTGGCTGCAAACTAAGCAGTGTGATGACAGGCTACGAGTTTTCTGGGCATGGCAACACGAGTGCTAAACCTTAATTAAGCCATATAGGGGTTAATACTGGACTGCTTTAACCAAAGCATGGTGTACTTCACTGTGTGTAGGACTTTTATATAGTGCAGCACTGCCCACAGCACTTTGAGTCATGTTAGCTCTAAAATTTGTAGCAAATTCAAATGAATTAAGCTAAGATTTTCATTAACTGAGAAGGGACAATGAGTGAAAGAATTAAGCAATCAAAACTAGTAAGGATACAAAAGAGGAGTTGCAAGGGGTGAGGATTCAGAAATGTCATAGCAGAGTGGGGAAAAAGTTCAATAGTCTTTTATCTAAAAAGAGGTAAATAATGTTTGGGATTTGAAACTGAAGGGACTGATGCCTTCAGTTCCAGCATGAAGCCAAGCTATCTATCTAGCCATCTTTCAGTGGCTGATTAGGAGTACATAGAACAAGCCTAACATTTTGGGACGTTATTTTCTCACTGTGTCTGCAATCACCTTCTCCCATGTCATGCATGTATCATGTGCCTGTTAGAGACACTAGTGTCTCAAGACATTAGTCATGGTGTAAACATACACATTTGTTGATATTAGGGAACACAATAGTAGAAGGAATCTCCTCAATCACCAGACCCAGTTCCCTCTTGTCATAAGTAAACAAACCATATAATCACTTTCATCAATTGATCTAGCTACAGCAGGCTCTAATTAAATTTTCAGTTCTTATTAAATTCAGCATGAGTGGAGAAGAATGTAGTTAAATACTTCAGATAAAATTGTTAATCTTGACATTTAAATATTCATCATTAAGTTACAGAGTTAGCAGCCTATTCATAGAAGGGATCTCAGGTTCTCTCTACACAGCTGTTGGTAGTGAAGGTAATTTCTCTTTCTATTTGGGTTTGAAAGGATCTTCTTTTAGTCATAAATCCTAGAAACGCAGATGTTTAAAAATGAAATTTTAATTCTTTATCATCGTTGCCAGGTAAGTGATTTAAATAACCAGTGCATGCTACACATGCTTCATTTATAATTCTTCAGTAAAACAACCTGTGCCTGTAGAATTTTAGTCATGAGGCAAAACAACTGTTTAGAAATTTGTATGTGGAATACGAAAGTAAGAAAGGAAGGAAGAAATTTTCCTCAGTGATTAGAAAAAATTGCTTTATTGTTTGTTCTTTTTAGCGATAAAATAATCTTGGTCATTATTTGCACATTCTTTTCCTTGATGTATATATGAGATTTTCTGCACTTGTTCTTTTTACACTTGAACTAGAATTATTAGTTATTTGAATTGTTGGTGTTTAATGGTAAATATATTTAAAATAAGGGTTCAATTAAGGTCGCTGTAAGTAATCTGAATAAATAACCTCCAGTTATAGGTTAAATGGCTTACAGACTGTGAGGTCCATTGCTGTGTGGAGGGATACATTAATACCCTGTAGCTCCAGGGACACCTTCACATTGCAGATGGAAGTGTCTGCAGCATTATCTGAGATAACAAAAATTTTCAAGTTACTGTGAGGTAATACTAGAGGTCTAATTGCAGCAATACTGTGCAAACCAACCTTTCTTTCCCTTGGCTGTAGTACACACCTGCTAGGAGAAAACTTTGGCTTCTAATTTGTCCAGCAACGTGGAGAAGTGAATTAAATAACCAGATGTATTTCATACTTATAATGATTAAGAAAACAATTTGTAGGCCTACTGAAAATTAATTTGTTTCACCCCACGAGCACTCCAGGGTATTGCTGAATCACTCCTCACCACTTCCAGATCTCAGGACTCAGTTGACAAGGTGGTATTAACTAGCCTGTAAGATGCCTGCTTCAAGGATTAACAAACAATGCAAATCAGTTTTCTATAGGGATGTCCATCATTAAAATCCAGAATTCTGGAATAAAATACCACATTAAAATGCAATATTGTTAGAGTTCTGGCCCCATATTATAAACTTGAAAGTAAGTGTCATCTCCCTATGGATTCTACAAATGACAGAATCCTAGAAAATGCTTACTAAAAATTAAATGAATGATTGCTGTAGAGGCTTTAGTAGCATAACTGAAATTGTTATATCATTAGCTTTTTATCAGCTCTTTTCTAAAATTTAATAAAACTTGTCTTATTTGTCTATACACGGCTTATTTAACATGAAACTAATTTAATTTCATATCCTATGTGTAACTGTAGCTGCTCTAAAACCAGTAGAGAATGTCCCTATGGTTACTTGAAAAAGTCCAGTCAACAAAAGCTCAGCATATTTTTACAGGGCTGTCAGATAAATCTCTCTATGGAAGTTGCCATGCTCAAGAAATTCAATAGAGCACAGCTTGGTAGCATACACCACATGGAGTCTTCCCAAGGATTAAGCCCATGTTTAGTTAAAATGCAAAGTTAGTTTTAGAAAATGTGCAAAAAGTGATCATAGTACAAGATCAAGAAGAATCAAACAATATTGTTCTACAAGTAGATTTGGTTTCTTTAAGTGTCTTATATTGCTTATACATGAACATGGGATCATGAGAAAGATTTAAATAAATCAGTATTTTGTGAGCATCGTTGCATTTATTTTAATGCTTTTAAATGTGCATTTTAACATGGAGCCCACACACTGCTGTTTTAAATTATGTTTTTAAACACAAACACAAAGGTGTGCCTTAACTTTGTACTCACACACTGTATATAGAGGGGAAGTTAGTGCAATTGCAAAATCAGACAACTCTGTATGCAAATAGATCATAAACAATCCCAACATTTACACCCTCATGCACAGCCTTACCTATTTGGCCTCGTGACACAAGGAATTTCTTTCTGCTGTTTGTACAAGCAGGTGTTTAGTCACACTCAGATCAGTCCCAGCCACATAGAATTGACAGTGTTGGCTTGTCTGAGGATAGGAATCTATGAGAAGGCACTAATTTCTAAATGCCATAATGTACACTGTACCTGCTGCTGTGCAGAGTACTCACAGGCAATGTATACAGTGTAAAAAAGTGCACACCATTTGCAGTGTAACAGCCATGCCTTTGAAGAACGGGGTTTTTAAAATTTAAATTATCTGTAGCAGTAGTACTTCTTTGGAGAATGATGTGTCAACAATACAGAACTGGGCTTAAAGGGACCAGACTGCTGACTAATTACCTTGTCTACAGTATTCATGGGTATACATTCTACATTGTTCTGGTTTACTGACCACAGAGTTGAAAAAATGCAAGTTTTATTAATTGCAGTCGTATTGAGGTTGCTAAAGATGCAACTAAACTAACAGTTTTGGATAATATGATAATTTCAGCCCTTGCTACAGCAGTATTTGGGTACTTCTTTCTGAGTCTGTGTTGTCTAACACTTGAAATCTCCCAATTTCTGTTGGTCAACAAGCACTGGGAAGCTTGTGTGAGTTATGGTTTGTTGTCCAAGCTGGAGAACCTTTGCTGAGAAGAATCCTGGTCCCAGGCATCCTGATGCAGGGATGGTTACTGTACATCTTTAGGTCTCACTGGTGTTACAGGAGAAGAACAAGTCTGGTTTGCATTTTTCCACCACACAGAATAAAATAAAAATCATGGTAAACTTAAGGACTTTAAATATGGAATTACAAGGGACACTCCTAGATCTCTGTCACTTGACATTTACTTTTTCAGAAATGAAAGCTCAGTTGGTAGAAAACAGTGGAAGTTTTTCCTGTGATCATCCAGTACTTTTTGCTTTTTCCTAGGAAAAATGCATCTATTCCTCCAGATTACAAATGCAATAATGATATTTTTATGTACTAGATTACTTATCAAAATAATACTGTAGCACCTACTCTGATGTACAGTTATTTGTACTGTGGATATAGAAAGTGGAAAGGATTCTTTATATACATGAATATATAGCCATACATAATTAGAGAGATACATATAAATAAGTATGTAAAATGAATATACACTTACTCATGTTTTCGTGAAGGCAAAAGTCACTGAAAAAATGACTGCACAGTAATAGAGGCCAGACTCTAAGCTGTTATGAAACATATAAACTGGCAGATTAAATGAAAGCTCTTGAAGTTACTCACACAGAATCTAATTCTGAAATTCACTTCTGTGCATTCAGATAGGGAGAAGGGGATGGAGAGGCTGCAGTATTTGTTGTTTATAGAGACCATTTTGTCATCTCTGCCTGCAGCCCATGGTAGAGTGGTTTCAACTCTCTGCTTCTGAAACACAGACCAAATACTACTGCCAGCATTCATTCTTTCCCTTTCAAAAATTTCACAGGTTCAGAGTCACAATAGGACTTATAACTTCAGGCAAAATTATGGTGCTTTAGTGCTTGGAGTGGCTGCCTAGAACAGAGGCTAGACATTTATTTATTAATAGGTATTTATTAAAGGCCTTCAATGGGTACACCTTGGGCAGTCAAAATGGACAATGATCACAAGTTTTTCAGACAATTATAAGCTTGGTCTATTTACATACCAGGGGTTAATCCTCCAATTACAGCTTCAGGTAATGAAGTCATATACCCCCAGTTTGCTCTTGTCCTCTAGCTCACTTTTGCTTCTACTTTTTGGTGCCTGAGACACTAAGGTGTCCTTGAGTTTCAGGCCTAAAGAGGAATTGTTTAGTCTGAATAAAATGGGAAGACAGTAACTAAGAGGCTGTGGGCTCTAGACTTATACACTAAAGAAGTACAGGATCTGAAAAATATAAAAGCCAAAATCTTAAGACATCACCATTACGTTTTCCTTCGAAGTCTATTTGCAACTTTCAGCCAAGAGGTCTGTAGACTCAAAAGATGTAAATAAATGTGTAAAATACATTTTCTCAGCCAGTTTTTCGATAGTAAATGAGTGAGTCAGCAATGAAGAGAGAAAAACAGAGAAAAAACTGTGTTATTTTAGTGGACAGAAGTTAAACAGAGCCTGTTTTGATAATCTTTCACTTACAACCAGAATTTAATTTTTTTTTTTATCCGAGTTACCTCTGAACCAGAAAGAAGCCAACCAACCACACCAATTTCAAGGCTTAGTGCTTTCATATCTTAATTTTAAGTTAATTTTTGCGACCAAGGGAAAGGCTTGGTGTGATGACTTTAAAATTTCTGAGGACCTCCTAGTAATCCACACACCTTCTAGAAACTCAACAAATAGGAAAGTGGGGTATGGCTGAGAAGCATTGTTCCATTTCAGGCATTTCTCTCTGGAATGGAGGGCTATATAGCACCAAAAAAATCTTTGAATTAACTGGAGCTTTTTGGCCAAAGTTCCTTACATCCAAAACCCCCTTACTGAAATTAACCTCCTTTATTACACAGATACTATTCTGAGTAGTTGTGTGTGCCAAGGAAATTTTCCACTCAGTATTTAAATACCAGTGTCTGAGATCAGGAACTCAGCCATGCACCAAGATCTCACCTCTGCCTGAAAAATGCAGTTTGACAATTTACAATCTTCCTCCAGGTAGATGTTTGCTAGGATCCAGAATCCCAGTCTCTGGTACTCATGGATGGCTGTAAGAGACAGTATCTTCTCAGAAGTCTAAAAGAATAAACATTTTTCAAGTAAGCATGTAGGGAGTTAGAAAAGTAATTCTTGCCTACTTGTGTCCAACTGTAGCCAACAGTTTCTGTAAAGAGTCAGAGGACTAAATATTTGTAAAGTATATTTTTATGGTAGAATAAATACGCTTTATGGATTGGAATTTCCTGTTTCTGGTGGGATGGGAACCTTGTGCTATTCTTCCTTAACATGGTCAGAATGTTTCCTGTTTTTGCAGATCATCCAAAGATTTTCTGTGTCACACTTAACATGTTTTCCAAGTCAAGTTGGCAAAAGGGTATTTTAAGCAAAGTGCAAAGCACAGTAGGATGTACTATATAGTGCCATCTGCTGAAAAGTGAACATAAGAATAGAACTTTGTGCATTTTGCATTAATGCAGAAAAGAATCTAGAGTTGGTATATGGATATATCCCATTCATCCTCATTTAGATCCACTATCTCAATTTACATGATGAACGTGAGCAGTCAATTCTGGAGATGATGGCATTGTGAATGAGAGTGTGAATGATTCCCAAAGAAGACACTGGAACACATATGGAACATATTTGCATCACCAAGACTCTACACAAACTGTTCAAGGGATTTTTGCTCCCATCCTAGAGAGCAATCCTCATTTCAGAGTCAGATATGATGTGAAAAGGACATAGGTAGATGTAATTTCCTGTTTAATATTTTTACTCTACAAAAGCCATTGTGTAACCGTTGCATCAAATCTGTTTCTAGTTCTCTATTTCAATCTAAGACTCAAGACCCTTGAGAGAGGGACTTTGTGGGCTGTTTTTGTCATTCATTTTTCGTTTTTCTTACTTTGTTTTTAGAAAATCACTGAAAGACTTTAATGGTATGTGCTTTGCTGTGTTACTCAATTGACTAAAAGGAAGAGCAGTCAACATGTTGTCCCAATAACTCTGAAATGATACATAAAACAGAAAACCTTGAATAATAATTTGCCTTAGTACACTGTCTTTGTCATAAAGGAAAAGGCTATATTTTATTAAATTGGACAGAAGTTTAAATATAAAACTTTTTCAGAAAAGTCTTGTCTGCACAGGAAAGCGCTCTCAAGTAAGAATTTAAGCAAATACATATAGAATATAAACCCATATTTAGACTCTTATTTTGGTGAAAAATATGTTCTTGAAGGTTTTAATTTGTGCTCTCTGAGATAGCTTAAGTTACATCATACAATCAGTTAATGCACAAGTAAGACTCTCCTTGTGCAGACAAACTATTAAGAGTGTGAAGCACGTCTAAAAATTTTCATAATCCTTATTTTCATTATCCTTAATTTTAATTTTCCCACATTAGAATTTATTCAATAATTTTCCAAAGTACAGAGTTGTGAATCTATTGGATGAAACTGTTCAAAGATTCATATATCTGATATCATATATCACACTGAACTAGGTATCTGGAAATAACTATTCCATTGTGGTTTTTTAAGTTATCCCAGATAAGTTATCTAAAAGTCATAGATCTGAGGCAGGATAGACAACAGGCAAGCAGATGCCTCAGTTCACTGTAAGTTTACATCTTGCAGTGGATTTAGAATATTTGTAATATTTGTGCTTATTATATATTCTATCCATTTGATTTTCTGTTGTTTGCTTAATACTGACTTGTAGATAATTCCAAGAGGGGCAGCACAGCCCACTGGTGGACTAGAAATTGAGCAATAACTCAGTATAACAATAACTAAGTATAGCTGCATTCACTAAGGGTTAATGGAGCAATTCCAGTGTTGCTCCTTTCCAGTTTATTGCTCATCCCATAGGGTGCTACTGTGTGGACTGTCTTCGGAGGGATGTGGTTACAATTTGTATCCTTGAGGGATGCTGAAACAAAGGACTCTGAAGTGGATGAAAACCACTTGTTAGGGAGAGACTCAGACTCTGGTGATAGGTGCCTAAACAGGGGAAAGCCAGACCTCCCCAGTCCTTGTGCATGGGCTGTCTGTCCTAGTCAAAATTCTTTCAAGTCGTGTACTCTTCCTCCCCTTAAACATTGTGTGAATCAGCACATGTGCATGACTATGGGCAATGAAAAAACCACAGCTGAAGCCCAAAGAATAAACTTATTTCATTACCTTGCTGGCTGGAGGATCCTGAAACAGCACTGGGCTGCAGAGACACACACAGCAAGGATGCAGGCACCATCAGGCTCAGTCCAATCCTAGGCAGAGCTCAAGGCCTGCTGTTGGCACCTGTTTATCAAAGGCCTAGGCATGTGTAGTTTGCCATCACGTTGCTATTTTCCTGTGCTTTTCTGATCTCTGCTTTGATCTCTGTTTAAAGAAGAAAGCTCAAGCCTGTCCAGAAGAATTCCACCAAGCCTCTGTAAACACCTATATTATCTCTACATAGGTATTCTCAAAGCAGCAGTAGGCATAATATATGATTTCCCACACTGTTATTCTCCAGGCCTTGGTATTCTCAGCTGCAAGGTTGCTTGGGCATTCCTAACATCCTCCTTCCTATTCTTCCACTTTAAACTCTTTACTCCTAACAAACATAGTCAGTGTTTGGTTTTGGAAAACCTGTTTTCAGTGACTGCATGTAGAGACTGGTCCAACTGGTAATAGATCTTGCAAGTTATTTGCATCAAGTTAGAACTGACTGGACTGATTACCATTTGCTGCAAAAAAACCACAAAAAGTATTCTGGGTTAAGGGCAGTTTGACTAAAAACCTATTGCACCACAAAAAGTTGTAGAGTCCGGACAAACTCTAGAGAAAAATAGAAGAATGAAATATCCATTTGTTGGACTTTTTTTTTTTTTTTTAATTAAGTGGGTTATTATACAGTTTTTCCACCTTGCTCCTTTGTTTCTTTTCTCTACTCTCATTTCAGTTTTGCATCTAATTATTTTTAAGTTTTGTGAAACTTCTCTTCACTGTGCTAGGTCTGAAACTGAATTTCTGCATCATATTATATATTGCTATGTAAAATGACCCAGAGAAAAACCCAAAGCCAGAATCTCAAATTTCTTCATAAATGTCATCCCCTTAATTTTCCTTCTTGCTGGGAAAAAAAGTGGACAAACCAGTTGTACATAGTACCTCTGAAAGTAAAAAGAGATTGGGTAAATTGTTGCTGCCTTTTCCCTGTAAAGATGAAGGACATACAAAAAGCAAGTGTAGAAAGATGCAGTGAGGGAGAGGAAGAGATGGAGCAAGAGACGAGAGTAGGAAGTCCCCAGGGAGCAAGAGATCAGTCTTTGATGCAGGCTGGGGGGAGATAGGGCACCCCACTGTGTCACCTGGCAGCAGACAATACTGGACTCTCATTAATGCCTTCTATGCAAAAGGGCAACCAGTGGTTGAAAGACATCACAAATGGAGCATTGTTCACTTTTCTTACACATCAAACATTTTCTTACATCCTAGGTGAAAAAACCCCAGCCATATAGCCACACTGAAAACCTGGTTGAAAATACCCCACAAAACCATTTGTGAGGTATTGTTCCCTCTGCTCTGAAAAAACGTCAGGGAGTATTTTTTCCTTCTCTCTTTCAGATTGACCATTCTTTCTTCACTTATAAAAATCAGAAAATATTTTCAATTCAATATTTTATTTTTGCTTTAAAATTAAACCTCAACAGTATCAATAAAATTTTGGTTTTGGGGAAAAAAAAAAAAAGGAGGAAACCTGCTTTGGAAAAGCTTTGATTTTTTTCTTTTTAAAGTAACTACATTTTCAAGGAGACTGCTTCTGAATAAGTATATGGGATTCTTTGGTACATTAGTCAGTATTTTTACCAGCTATTATTGTAAAGGGAATAATAGAATTATTAAGTTTGCAAAAGGCCTCAAATATCATCAAGCCAAATTCTTAACCCAGCACCACCATAGTCACCACTAAACTACATCCCCAAGTGTCATGTAACATAGTGTTGTGGCTTAGTAAAGGTACTCTCCTGTTCCTGCTGGATCCATGCACTGCTCTCTTGCTCCCAGCCTCCCCCTCCCTCTGCTCTGCTAGGGCTGGAGAGGAGAACTGGAGGCTCAGAAGGCAAAGATCATGGGCTGGGATAAGAGCAGTGTGCTAGAGACAGCAATGAGGTAAGGGAACAAACAGTGCAACAGCAATACTGACAGAGGGCACAAGAAAGAGGTGAATGATTCACACAGAAATACCACCACTCAACTGCTCCCTCCACCACACCACACTGACCCAGAACAACCCCTTCTCCCCAGAAAAGTTCCTTCCCCTGGCACCTCTGGGGAAATAACCTCTGGGTCCCCTTCATGGCCCTTTCTGGCTACTGGACAAATTAACCCTCTTTGTTTGCACAAAGTTCTATGCAAAGACATATCACATAAGTTGTTTGCCTGTATTTTTATTATTCATTCTAGTTGGAAACTTGTTCTTTGGCACCAGCAAGTGTTTCTCCTCGCTAAAGTCCATAGCAGTTGGACAAAAGTCTAGTTGGTGGGACCCATAAATGTGGACAAACCTAGTGAAGACTTTCCATGCAAATTCATGACCCACATTTGGGCTGAGGTCAAACTACTAAGGGGCCCGAGTCATACCCCAGTGCATGACCCTGATCAGAATGTACTTTCCCAGGAGTGTACTAAGGCTACAAAACTCAGATTGTGGCTGGCCTGTGGATTCTGAGCCCTGACATGAACTTAATGACTCAGACCTAGGCTCACTCAGGGTGGAGCAATGGTGAGCTGAGAGAAATGAAAGCCTCTTTTGCAAACTCATTATATCCAGATGTACTAAACACAAATATAGTACAGCCAATGATCCAGCCTTTTGTGATTAAAGTAATTGAAATAGAAGGCAAAACAAAAGAGATTTTGGAAAACAAAAGCAATGTGGTTTTAATTTACTTGTATAAATTCCAAATTACGTGCTGTGTTCTCTCTGAAGTCAGAGTGTCTGACAGTTCAGAGCACTGCTGCAGTTTTGCAGGAAAACTCTGCTGTTCTCTCAAATGCAGGGCACCTTAAAACTGTACATATTTTGTATTAGCAACAGGTATGCCGACAAGTTTATTGCAGTTCACTTTTGTTAGTTTTCCTATTTCTCAAGCTCCAGTAGTTGGTAAAATTTTCTCAGATTCCTGCACAAAACCTGCTGCCATGCCTAGAATTAACTTTTCTATGGTCTATGGTTAAATGCAGTCTCAACTGCTTGGAGACTGCATCTCTGTAGGCTGCAGTTTTGTAATCTTCAGGATACAGCTGCCATGTGATCTAACCAAATTCATCCATATTGTGATGAATGCAATGACCATCTAGCCTAAACCAGATAACTAAACAATTTTTTTTTTTCTTTTTTGATTTGTAATTCACTGAAAGAAATAAAGGACATTTTCTAACATTATGAATTCTCACAGTTTTCCTGCTACCAAGCGGCATTATGGACTCAACTGTAGAATAATAATCAGTTAAAAAAACAACAGAAAAAGAAGCTTCAGAATAATTCTCAAAACAATTCTCTAAACGTTTGATTCAGCAATCATAGAACTCATTTGAGTAAAGAAATATTTAAAATTCTTAATTCCTCTTGAAGGCTTTTCTTTTATGTTTTGCTATCTTTTTTCAGGCTGCAAAACATAAAATGATATTTTAAAATATATTTTATTGCTTCTCTTTAAATTTTATAAGGAAAAAGGTAGTTACAGAAATAAGAAGGGAGAAAAATATGTTATGAAATTGAACTGTTCTGTTTAGTGGGAATATTTTTTCAGTTTTCTATTAAAATTCTTTAATTAACCAAGATAAAGCATTATTTCTTCAAGTTTACTTATAATATTATCACATTTAGTGGATCCATATATTGTATAGCAAAACCCAAAAAACTAACCAACCGAACAACAACAACAACAACAACAAAACAAAATAAAAACAAAAACCCCAAAACCAACAAAAAACCAACAAAACCAACCCTGAAAAAATTAGCAAAAATAATGTCTCCTAGTATCACAAGGGTAAGAATTCTGTTGGATGCAGAGTGGTAGACCTAACATAGGAAAAAATTAGGCATCCTTTAAGCAGTTTCTGAATTAAATATCTGCTTTAAATAAACATATTTTTATTTAAAATGTTTTTAATTTTCAGTTTTTCTCTTAATACAGATTTCAATTTAACTGGTTTTTAAAGTTTAACGCTGCTTTTCTATGGCTTAAGTTTTGTGTCACTTTTCACTCTGAGCTATTGTTTTGCATAAGCACAGGGAATGAGAAATTAACGCCCTGTGGATGAACAGAACTTGTTCTGGAATATCAAAATTCTTGTGTGTGGTTTGTTTCACAAGGGATGAAATTTGGGAAGCTCTGTATGATGCCAAATCTTACACAAATCTCTACTTTAAGCCATCTTTTCTCCTTATCTAGATCATTCTTCTTGCAGTGTGCATCAGCCCAGCTGTTTTCAGAGCGTGGTTTTGTGCTGGCCATACCTGGCAAGTCCAGATGAAGGTCTGGAGCTCACAACCGAGTTCACAGGTTTTTCTGGAGGCAATCAGCAGGACTGATTGTGCATGCACATTCCCCTGATGCCTGTAGAGGAGTTTTTGGAGGCCAGCTGCAACTGACTGTTTTTTCTGGAGCATCTTTTTATGTGCATGTCCTATTACGTGAGGAGAAGAGAATGTACTACAGAAGAGAGTCCCTTTATATAGCTTGTTTCTCTCTGCAAGGCTTTATCAGTGAAAAAGCTGCAGGCAGAAGAAACAAGATAACCTGTGATTGATTTTTGAGAAGAACTTTACACCATTTCCAGAATGCCATCTCAATCTTCGATGGAGGAATTTTTCCTTGGGCAGAAGATGTATTGTAGTTTTTGGAAGAGACAATAAATATCCTGTGTTTCTAATGTATTCCATTTTATTAGCTAGATCAATATTGCTGTAATTTCTAGCCATTAGCATCTCGTTGCTGTGTAGTACATAAAAATATTTACATTAACACTGATCAAAATTGCAACAGCATATATTAAAATATGAATGACATATAATCAGAATTTTCTGTTTCTACTGCCTCCAGTTATTTGTGACCCCAGATATGAAGTTCAGGTTTACACCTAATAGCACAATTATGTAAATCTGTAATTCTAACACTGAATTAAAGCTGGTAATGATCAATAATTATATTTATGTATGATGTGAAGTTAATACTGCCACCATAGATTAATGTAAACAACAAAATTATTTCTACAGTCATGAGCTAACAAATCATCATAAACAAAGAGAACAAAAACAATCTCTTCAGAGCTTTAATTCCCCCAGCATTGTAAACAGATTTTTATTTCTGATGAATGTAAAAGCACTGATTAAAGACAGCACATGTCTACAAAAATTGCACTATGGCTGTATCTGTTACCATAGTTTGATTTTTTTCTTTTTTTAAGAATCTCTGAAAATTGTTTGACACAAATAAAAATCTCTCCAAAGAAATGTGGATAATAATTTTCTTGGAAAAGTTCTGGGGGAAAATAAACCCTAAGGAAAAAAGAAGATTAAAAAGAAAACCATGAGGAAAAATCAAACACAGTAGTTCATAACTCTGGAGCTCTTCAATGTTCTCTCACCTATAATATTGTTCTTTGCTGAATAGGGCAACAGGGAACTACATAATGGGGCAGAGCAGTCCTTGGAGTAGCTGAGTCTGCGTGAGTAGGTGATACCAATGAAGTTCTGGTGTGGTTTCTTCACTATTCTTTCAAGAACATAAAACCATATATACAGTGAGGACTTTTTTTTGCCTTTTAAAATTCCATTTCAACATTTGTCAGCCTAGCCTTGCACTTGTTAACACACAATGTGTGTGAATTGGGACCTTCTCTCAGACTGTCTTGTCCTGCAAAATGCAGTTGCAAAGTTGCCCAGAGCTTTATGATTTTGTCAGTGCTCCAAACTGGCTTTAACAACTACAGAAATCAGGCTGTTTAGTTAGAAAGATGGTCACACTAACACCTTGCAAGATTGGTTCAAAATTTACCTTGTAGAAATGGTAAAACCCAGGGAAAGAAGTGGATGGCTGTAAAATAAAATAAACTGTATTTACCCTTCAAGTAAGAAGCTTATATATCCATCAACATATGAAAAGGCAACAGTGCAGAAAGCCACCCAGTGTTTGCAGAAGTGTTGCTGTCTTGAGGAGGAACAGTGTCAGACCTGAACTTCAGTTCCTATTTCTTCATAAATAGCATATTTTCAAAACAGCATCATGAAACACAGAGGGTATTACCTCGAAGTACAGGTAAAAGGAAAAAACAGGATTAAAAGCTCAGAGCAAAGGAAATAATTATCTGTCTTTGCAAAATGCTAGGAAAGATGGGCTTGAATCAAAAGCAGAACTTTCTTTGCAGTTTCAATGGGGTGATCCCAGAAGGACCAAAGTACTGATTCCATTGAACTTTGTCTCATTCCCCAGCTCTGCTTTTTCTCTGATACATATAGTTAAATTTTAAAAGAAATTTTTGCTGTTGAGGGGTTTTTGTATAACCTGAATGAGTCTTATGCTTCTATTAAATACTTCTCTCTCTGCAGAAGTAGTAATTTTAGGCAAACTCACTTATTTACAGGCTTGGAATAACTGCAAGGCCATGAGTTCAGCAGCAAGTCTGTGCTGCAGAGTGTTGAAGGAATATCAGTTGAATGGCAAGGATGTGTATTACTTACTAGTATTTTTTGTTTTATTAAACGTGTAGAAACAACAAAGGAAACATAAAAATATGCTAATTCTTTAAAAAAATAATTGCTAATCAACTAAAAATTAAGTAAAATATGGTTTTGCAGTACCCTCTTTTTGGCGCTTGAATGATGGAAGAAAGCTGCCAAGTTTATTACTATTTTCTGATTGTTCTCAGACAGGGCCCTAAGTGGGTGGAGGTTTGGCTCACAATTTTCAATTTCATTAATTTCATAATTTCTGCAAGATGTTGTGAAAATAAGAATATTAGAACTAAATATTGAGGTGGGGACTAAATGCCTCTTGCAGAGAAAATTGTTTGAACAAAATTGGAAGATTTGGTATAATTTTGGCATTACATTTTTAAAAAAAGGTTGGTCTTCCCTTTCATACTTCTTTTCACTTCCCTTTCAGCTGCAATTCCTTTACAATTTCCTTGTAAATTATCTTTCTGACTATGAGGACTCCTGATAAATAAACAGCAAAATATTAAAAAACATTTAGTTGCACAACAGTGAGGGGCATTTGAAGAAACAGTAAAAAAAAAAAAAAAAAAGACAACAGACACTTTTAAAATTAAATCAAATCTTTAAACATCATTAACCTAATCCAGGGACTTCAGAATAAATTTAAAGCAGACTTAAAGTTTATAAAGAGGGCAAGCCAGAGGATATATAATAAAAAGGGAAGAATAAAGAAGTTCTGAGAATTCTTTGTGAGGCTCTAGGGTACTTATTTCAAAAATTACTGAGATGACCTTATTTCCAGTCATGCTTTTTAATTCACTTAGCATCTGCAGGAAAAAGAGTTGCTGTGTTATAGCAACTATTTTATGAAGTATAGAGTGGCCACCATTGAGAAGTATTCAGCAGAAAATTTTGCAGAAAATTCTTTTGTTGTATGTTCATAGTAATTTCAGTGGAGAAAAAAGGTGTATGGCATACTAAAACAACAAAGAAGACTGGGTAATTATGCTCAAAAGTGAAATAACAATCAGACTTCCTCAAAGGATGATGTTTTATGGATTTAGTACAAGATACTTAGCCAGTTTATTTCAGAGTAATGACTCACTTTAAAACCTTCTCCCAGTCTGCACTCAACTTGGAAACTAAAGGAGTCTGGGAAAGTATTTCTTTGGAGAGATTTTCTTCCTATAAAATCTTTATAAACATTTTTATCCTGTCAATATAATCCATATCTGCAGCAAATCTTGTTAATTTAAAGGATCAGTAATGTTTGGCATAATAATTGAAATTAAAGACCATCCAGATAGTTCAGGTGGATTTAAAGGAACCCATCTACAATAAAGTTTAAAGTAAAGGACCTGAAGACACTTTTCTTTTACCTGGGTCATCATAAACCGGATTTCTTTCCATACCCTGTAATATACCCTGAATGCATCTCTGGATGTTCCTCTTCCTGTGGAAATTATTGATTTGCTGGGATGGAACAAGTAGTTTGCATTTAGTGTTCTGCATGTGGTGAAACAAAGAAGACTGTGTTAGAAAATATGTATATGTTACAGCACAAAAGCTTTTATCAGAGCATCTTAAGCAAATAATTTAAAACACTTCTGTACTTGCTGAGTACAGAACTTTAGAAAACATTCCTCAAAATATGTGACTAGACCAACCATTAAAAAACAAACATGCACATTAGGACAATGGAAATACCATTTTAATTTAAGCCACATGCTGAAACATGGCAGTAAAACTGCTTGTCATATTTGCCATAGTAGAGACTAACATGGATCGTGATACAGAGTGTAAGTGCACATTACAGATTTTTTTTTCCATTTTTCTAGCAAATTTGGAAAGTGATATAGGAAACCTGTAAAGATGAAGAACTGGTAGTCAAAAGTAACATACTTGAGGGCTAGCCAGAGGCAAAGAGAAAAGAGATAGCTTTGGCCTGTTTTAATACTTCTAGCCTTGTGGGGGATTTTGCACATTGCTTCTGTGCAAAAGTGTCACATTCTCAAAAGATACGCCACTGTGAAATAATTCAAAGCAAAGAACCAGAAATATCCTTCCAATGCCTAACATAAAGACACATATTGCCAGTGTGATTTCAAAACAGTGGTTGTACTGCAAATTCTGACCCCTGAAGTACAATACAAGTGCACACTGGAAATTCTTTGGCAGAATATAGCAACCGTCTTAAAATTATCCTTGTGAACAAAAAAGATTTGTGATAAGTTGTAAAATGAAATTCAAAGCACTGGAAATCCGTTTATACAAGAGATGGTTCAAATTTTGTCTATATGACAGATGGCTCAGGCTAGTCTGTGTCATAAAGAGGAGCACAGTGAAAAAGGAAGGATATTCAAGATAATAAGGCAGAAAGATTATTGCATTTCACTACAGCAAGATGTTGTGGGAAGAGTCATCTAGCCCATTGCTTGTAGGTAAAACAAACAACAAGACTTCAGTGAAAATTAGTCTGTTTAACTCCAGCAGTAATGGTTTCATTAAGAGGACAACAGTTCATATACTGATGAAGGACATGTATCATGGCAGGGCAGCAAGGTTGCCCTCCCCTCTCCAAACCTAGTGAGGAGGTAGAAGCAGAGCAAAGAGACAATCAGAAATCTGAGCAGATCTTGGTCAAGGACATTGCTTCGAAACATGCACAGATGTATGCTCAGGAGGTGTTAGAAACAATCCTTGAGATCTATTTTAGAATCAGTAAGCCAAGCCAAATTAACCTGATAGCGACAGAAAAAAACCCCAACCAACCAATCTGCGAACCAGCCAACCAAAAAAGCCCAAAAAACAAACCCCAAACCAACAAAACTCTAAGGAGGAGTGAAAGCTGCTGGGAAAGGTGCAGAAAGTTGAGAAACCTCTACTCTGTAGAGAAACCAAATCCCTGCCACAACACAGAATGACTCAGTGGGAGGAAAAAGAGAATACAACCTCTCTCCAATCCAGCCCTCAATTTACTTGAAGATCTGTGCCGAGACCACTACTTGTGACCAGAGTTGGTGAACGCTTCCCAAGCTTTCCATGAATGAACCAGGCCAGGAAAGGGCTGGCAAATCTCTGGATGTTGGCATCCCGGTAGGAGTCACTGTGGGCTGTGACTTCAGGTTTTCTGCAGTCTCCCTGAAGAATGACTTCACATTCTTCAGAGCTGTGATGATGTCTTCAGTAATTAATTTTGCACAGAGGAGCCGAACACAGCAGCTTTTTTTTGGGAATTACTTGGGAATAGTGCTTGCTCCATGCTTGCATTAAACAGACCATACTTTTCTTCCTGTGATCAGTACTACCTCCTGCAGATTCCCAAAGTTATGTAGTCTTCTCTCAGGTGATCACCTACAAAGTTGTTACAAATCACTGAAACTCTTCATTAAGGCTCTGCATTGCGTTTACTCGTTATATTTTTCTTAGAAGATTTAACCTTTAAGAGGCACATTTTCAATGTGGAGTTAAAATTTTCCCCTTATCCCACTACAGCAGTGTCTTTTACCGCTTAGTTCAACACTTCATGCCTTACCTTTGGCAAACATCACTCGTTTGTATTGAAAACAGAAAATGCATTGAGGGGCTGGGACTAAGGTGTTGGTAGGAATATCTAGGATAAGATTTGAAGAGGTATCATTAAAAAATATAAATTCAGCTGTATTCACCATCTGAATGAATCTGCCTTTCAAGTATGGGCCATGGCTTGCTAACTTTTCTATAATATACTCATATAGATGATTCACTCAAAACTGTTTTGATATCAGTCTTAGAAATCCACACTTAATATTTATTATCACTTGTAAAGCACCAGTTACTAGTGCTGTTATAATCCCATTTTTAGTCTTGGTTGTAGTTACTTGTAAAACCACAGAAGATACCTATGAGTATATTTTAAAATAAAAATTTAAATCCTAAGTAATCTTTCCCAAAACATACACCTTCTGTCCAATTCACATCAATTTCTATAACAACATCACTTAAAAACTGTCAAACAATCAAAGAATGACAGGAAATGAAGAAATCAATAGGATAAACTATGTATTTTCTGCATCTGTGTGGAAGACAAAAAATATATTTTTGAGAAACCACACAATGATTACTTTGTTTTGTTTCCTTCAGTTTCCTTAGGCATATCACCTAATCTTGCAATTTCCTGGCACTTTAAAAATCTGGCATTTCTGATGTTTTTTGTATAGGGAACTGTCAACACTTTATAAGTGAGCTCAGGCTTTAGAAGGAGGGCCTTCAGGGAGGTTGTTTATTTTCCATTTGTTCTAATTCTCCCTCACTGAAAACCTAGAAACCAAGATTTTTCACAGACAGACTCTGCATAACAGACTTTTTTCTTTTTTTCCTAGAAATGCCAGAGACTTTTCCTACCCCATGTGACAAGGAGACAATGCTGTTGGTCGAAACCAAAGCATCAATAAAGTCTGCAACTGTTATTACAATATAGTAACTTAATTTAAACATAAACAAGCAACACTCTCCCTAACTTGTCTATTTACCTTTCTGCTTTTAGGAGATGTAATGGCGTTTCCTAAATGACCATTGCTTCCAGTGTAAACCTACCAGACATATCTGTTTTTCTTACCCATCTGTAAATTATTATGTAAAAAGAAGTTAATAAAGCTTAATTTCAAACTCACTTTGAACAGCCCATAGTCAAATCATAAATCTGTAATTTTATGTACTTAATTAACTTGCAAATTCCTGTCTATTCTATCTAGCATGCTTCTTCCTCGTTCAGCAAAAAAGCTGAAAGGAATGCTTTGCTATGCAAGCTGCTACTGTTGCTTGACCCCTTCCATGTGATAAAAAACAGATGTTCATCATCTTATCTTGATTGCCAAGAAAAAAACTGCTGAATTCTGAGACCAGATGTGATTATTATGATCTAGCAGGTCAAATTGATGATCCAATTTATGATCGAAATGATATTCTGAAGGAATTCTTTGCACTGAGATCCTTCACCTCTTACCCGAGTATTGGAAGTCAGGATTTTTCTTTTTTTTTCTTTGTTTTCACTCAGAGAACTTTCTCCTATTTATTGCCTAAGAATGATGGTAATTAAGAGAGACAAAAGGTGTAGCCAAGGAGGAGAGGGAAGGGGGCAGTTTGCTACCGTCTCTCAGCTGGGGGCTTTCTCTTGGGAAGGGCAGAGATTTTGCCAGATTTTGGCTGGGCAATGAGGTGCTAGGCTTAGCTCCTCACTCTCTCTCGGCGTTGCAGGTGAGATGGTGCTGCTGTTGCAGTGGGTAGAATTCACTGAGGAGTTCTGTCCTTTACTGCTTCTCCTGCCACACGTGAGCCTTTCTCTGTAAGAGCAGCTGTTGAGCTGGTACCTTGCCAACATCTGACCTCACTGGAAAGGACTCTCACCATCTACTTGGGTGCCTCGGGGGAAAACACGGGACCCCAAGTCCCTCCTGCTTCCCGAGGGAGCCTTTCCCAGCTGTTTGTGGGAGCCCAGCTGCCACTTCCCAGCCTCGCAGATTTCTGACAATGCTTCGCGTTTTTTGCTACACTTTAATCCAACACCCCATATCTGGCTGACCACTGTGGCTCCTACTACAGCTCCAGAGTTATACTTTGTTTGCATTTTAGGGTGTGCTCACCTCTGCTATTATGCTCCAAGTTTCCTGCTACAGCCCATTTTGCCATCTGGAGCAGCACCAGGACTGGCAGCCTGCCGTGCGTTGGTAAGGTGTCCTGGTTTAAAGGACAGGTGTCTGCTAATAAAGGCAGAAGCTCCTCTTTGAAATAGAGAATTTAAGTTCTCTCCCTCCCAAGTATTATAATTGTTTGAATCAGGAACTCTGCACTCTCCCTGCCCGGCCGGCAGCCAGCAGCGCCCCTGCTGGCCATGCCTGGAACTGCACTGCGGGGAAAATGCCTGCGGCGGAGAGAAGGCTGTCACTGGGCTCTGCTTTTTGCTGCTGCAGTTAGAATTGTTTGCTTGCCTTGTTGTACACGCTCATAAAGAACTGTTGCTCCTTTTTCCATATCTTTGCCTAAAAGCCCTGTAATTTCAAAGTTATAATTTGGAGGGAAGGAGAGGGGTCACATTTTTCATTCCAAGGGAAGTTCCCGCCTTCCTTGGCAGACACCCACCCTTTAAACCAGGACACCAAGCCTATTCTTCCCATTATTTATCTGCTAAAAAAGGTGGGCTAAAACTTTGTGGAAATTTAGATGATCATCAACTCAACATTCTTGTCAAATTGAATTGATTTTTCCTATCTTTAGACTAACACCAGAAATTGCATAAATATTAGGGGGACAAAAGAAAACAGTGTGGGAAATGCATTTTGAACACCACTTGTACGTATGAACTGCTAAAAGAAATCAGTACTTAAAATGCTATGGGCAGAAAGTATATTTCTATTCTCAATTGACTAAAAGATTATATTTCATTCTACTTAACACCTCTTTGCTCCTTAAAAGCCCTATATTTTGGTTTCCAGTTTATATTACAACCCATTATATACAGAAATAAAATTATTGACTGTAAAAGTTGAAAAGTACAAGCTGTTGCAGACCACACCTTATCAGTTCAACATAAATGAAATGTCTTAGAAATACACCTTTTGCAAAGAATCTTGCTTTAAAGGACTTTTCATTCAAGGGTTTTATAAAGTTACTGAAAGACTACTCATCCGCGACATTGGGAATCCATAGGAATGTTATGAATGCCATAATTAAAATACCAGCTTAAGTCAAATATTGAGAACAGTTTGTAAACCAAGTACAGTTCATTTTACCTTTACAAACTGGTGGGGAAAAAAAGGTTGCAAAAAAGGATAGAAAGGAGTGAAATAAGAATATCTAATGTATGCAGATGTGTATGCTCAATGTGTAAATAAGGCCAAGCAACTCTCATTTCCTCTTACACACAAAAGACCTATGACACTAGGGGTGAGAAACTTGTTTTAACAAATATAAGAAATAACACAATAAAATGGGAGGGAATAAAAGATAAGATATTAAGTTGAAACAAGGATTTTAGCTGTCTGATTACAGTCTCTTTTTACAGCAGGTTTGCTTCTACTCTGGAGAAGACAATCACATCACAGAAAATCTTTGACAATATTTTTTTACACTTCCAATGCAGTAATACGCATAATTATTCATACCACACAAGGACATGATACTATGTATGACCACACAACAATTTAAAGGGTTCTATTAACTTGCAGTGAGGAAAAATTTTATTTGTGATCCTATCTTCCTTTCAAGCACTTGGGCTTGTGAGACCACTACTGTGTCAAGCAAAAGAATGAGGTCTGGCACAAGAAGAGAGATTTTTTTATTCCAAAAAACCCACCTTTGATAACAGTGGAGTTGTCAGAAAAACATTAGCAAGTAAATTAACTTTTTGAACGTACTTTGGAATATTGGGAGTTGGCTTTCCCCACTGAAATCGTGTCTATGAAATCTGCAAACCTTCACATGTTAATATGAAGGAAACTCACACCTTCTATAAGGAATCCCTCCAATGCAGAAATTCCCAGCAAAGAACAAAGGCAACTCTGTGTCCTTGGAAACAAGATATTGCTTTGGGTGCAAGTAACTGACATGGGATGTGGGACTGGCAAAACATAAGAGACTAAAATAATTAAGTTTTTTATTAAAATGTGTTTCTTTGATGCTCAGCTGTATAAAGAAAGTGAAAATGTTTATGTACTATAATTGACTCTTCCTCATTCTCTCACATGTACATCCACAACATTCACAGCTTTGTTTTTAAAAATATCTTGGCATAACTGCAATTGTGGAAGTTGAACTTCGAGGTCTTAGAACTGATCACTTGCCTCTTTCAGTAGGATTTGGCTCAAACCACTTGTAATCAGTTCAGAAAAAAAACCCAGTACTATGATTAAACTGAGAAAAGTGTTATTTCTCCTCCCTCCAACAAGTTTAAACTAAAACACTCCTTAGGATCTTAGGAACTTACAGACAGGCATCAATGCAGAAAGAGATATTGTAATTATTCACCTTCTTTCAAGCTGTACCTCAATCAAGACTTCTGTTTTTGGGCTCCTTTTCTCTTTCAAGCAAGTATTAAAATGCTCAAAATATTTAGAAACAATTTAGCTTTTATTATCATGGTTTTAACTTATTTCCAACCTTTGACCATATTAATTTCAGCTATTTCCTGTATTTCTACACTTCAAATTGCCTTTCATTTCTCTTGCTTCTGTACCTTTTATCACTTTCCATCATCCATTTCACTTCCATTTTTTTTTATTATGTTTTTTTCCCTATTTCAAACCATTTCCCAGGTCAACAGCTCCACAGTCTTGGATCTTCTGATTTTTAATTTACCCTCTCAATACTTTACCTTTTTTCCCCCTGGTTTTTGCCTCCTCTCCTATATGAGGCTGCATAAGCAGTATGCATTTTAATTCCATAAAACAGAGAACATCCGCTGAGAGGAAAAAGATAATGTAAGATTATATGCAAATAGGAAAGTTGTGACAGAGACAAAATTAAAGTAACTCAGTATGTGGGTGAATCAGAGAGATTTAAAGGTATTTTTCCTTTTCATTGTGCTTTGAGATTTTTCTGGAGGTGAATTTCTGCCCCTTTCACTTGTCTATTGATTTTAAATGAATTTTCTACCTTTTCTTTTTTCCTCCCTACAGTAATTCTTGTTTCTTGACCATTTTTTTTGGACTCCAAAAGTGTCAGCAAAGAAATCTCAGCACTCCATTCACAAAACTACAGCTCAAAATGGAAAGAAGAAAAGCTGTCTTTAAAAAAAGCAAACTTAAAATATTACAGAGTGGGTGAGATCTTGTGGAGGCAAGCTGAACTTAAAGTTAACAATAGTATGGCTAAAATAACCAGGAAATAAATGCTGACTTTTTTCATGAATGTATTTAACCGTGGGATGGTTTTGGTATTTCTTTTTGGTTTTGTCTGTGTGTTTGGTTTGTTTGTTGGGTTGGTTGGTTGGTTGGTTTTTTCAGCTTTACCCTTAGGGAAATTAAGAATTGCAGAAATTAAAAATTGGCTGCCCTGAGGTAACAATGGATAAGCTGAGATAAAACTTTGGATTTTATGAATATCCAACCTAAAATAATCTAATACTTTACCAAAAATTAAAGACAGTATTGAACAATTTTTAATGAACAAAATAGAATAAATTATTAAATTTTTCTCTAGGAGAGAAGTTGAATTTTCATGATGGTAGGAGATTGCAGAAAATTTATTTTATGTGCACAATAACAACTCATCAACAATAATCTCATCAGATTATTCTAGAATCTGAAAGTTCAAAGAAATAGAAATTTCAAAGGCCCTTACACTACTACTTGAACTATCCCACAGAATCCATCTAGTAAAACTTGTGTCTAATTCACACTGTGTCTTTCTCAAAAAGATAATTGAGATATTTCTCTGATGCTTCTTTGCTGCAATTACTGAACTTCTGAACAAAATTTAATGAGCAGATTTTTATCAAATAAATTGTTACTTTAACTGGCAAAAATTTGAACATGCATGCTTAATGGTAATATTCTGTCTCTAGCTCACCTAATTATATGCAGGTATTTCAATAAACATGGAATATACAAATCACCCATTTTAAAATTCCAGTACAAAAGTCAGTTTTTATTTGGTAACTGAAATTTTAAGGTGGCCTCTGGCTGCAATTTACAGTACAAGTTTTTGTACTGTAGTTTGTACCTAGTTTTCAATGTTTTAAAAATTTTACTGTTCACAAGTAGAAAGTGCCTAAAATGTGGTAGGCAGTCAAAGATAGCATACAATTATGTATAAGACACTAAAAAGCAAGTGTAATACAAACTTCAAATGTTATTTTGGAATTATTATTATTATTATTATTGAATTTTGCATCTGAAATGAACAAATGAGTTTTGAGGATGGTCTTCCATGAACTGGCATTAATTTAGTACATTTTCTGTGGCCCACAATTTGTGCTGTATATGGGTTCAAGTCTTTTTATTAGGTACTAAAGTGTCTGAAGCACTTTTCTTGCCAAAAGCTATTAATAAATGCTTCATTCATGTGGGATACTTATGCAGGTATAGCAGAGGTATGTAAATGGAAACAGAATAAGGGCAGAATCCTCTTTATTCCCTTTGCAATCCTAATTCTGTTGCCTTCAGCAGAGTTAACTTCTGAGAAACAATGGGAGTACTGAAAAATCAAGTCTATATATGGTCTTTTGCAGGAAATAAAAAGCCTGAGAAAAAACTCAGCCATTCTAGGGCAAGATTATATTATAATGACCAACTCACCCTTTCAGCATAATGGCCACTTCTTTTTTTCATCAGTTTTCCTTTCCAGTTTGCCGTCTTGAGGAAGTGAATCTGCAAGGAATAATTTTTAATAATTTTAAAATCAACCTCTTAGTCTCAGCTGTTGGGTTTACCCTGTGAGATATTTTTATTAAAAACTAAAAAATTTAGGATTAACTGAAAGGGTGAAGATAGGAACTTCAAAAATTAAAACATTAAGTCCTTGAATCATAAAACTATTTTTCACATTTCACAAGTCATATCTTGGGTGCTTCCAAAAAAGCCTTCATATAGAGTATGCATAGCACATGTGATGGGCATGTTCTAACATTTTGCAAGCAAAAAGGTTATATTAAAAATTTAGGACCAAAATTATTTTGCAAAGGCTGCAAAGGTTAAAGATAATTTCACCTACACAGCTGCCGTCTCATTTAAATTTGCATCCAATCTTCAGTAATTATGAACACACATACATGCATGCACACGGACACACACACTAGCTATGCACTATACTAGATTGATCTTGTATAAATGAAAAGATCCTGTATAAACAAAATCTCCATGCACTTCTGTGAGAAGCAACAGAACTAAAGAAAAGGATCCATTATGGTGCATTGTTCCAGATTTCAAAGTGGGTATTAAATACTGACAAATACTTTTCTTCCCAAGAAGAAGAAAAAGTCAAATTAATTCAGTTTTGAGCATTTATTTCAGAAAGAGATTATAGATTTCTGTACTCAGATATTATCCCACTTTTGCTATTCATAAGATGACCTTCAATTGAACTGTAAAAAGTAAATGGCAGGAATGTTTCCTGAAAAAGTTTAGTGAGGATATAAGAGATTAATGAATAAATTTGTGTTGGACACTCTCCCCTGTATAGCATATTCAGAGTGATAGAATCAAGTTATTTATTGTATTTTTTTTCCAGATCATTTGCAATGTTAATTTATATGAGTTTGATATTGCTTTTGTCTTCTAGTTGTGTGTTATTCTGAGGAATCCCTGGGGAAGGAAAGGATTTATATGCTTTGCGTACACATTCTGCAGACTAAGCACTCTGGCATAATTATTTTTGGCACTCACTAACTGATTAAAACATCCAATTTAACTCATGATCAGTAAGATTAAACCTTTTTAATATATCTCAAAAGTAAATTATCATTTGCTACTCAAACATCCCTTTCTGCACATGCTGTTCTTTTATTTCGTTAACGTACCTTTTAATGAGGATTCCCTTTTATTTCTTCCTTTGGGCAAAACTGTTTTCTTTTTTAGAGAGGTAGGAAAAAATAGGAGCTAGAACCTGACTATGCTAAAACATGTCTTTCTAATGTCATACCACTAAGTTACCTCTTTTGTGTGTGTGTGTGTGTTTGTGTGTGTGTGTGTGTGTGTGTGTGTGTGTGTGTGTGTGTGTTCTGTACAGACTCAGCTGTTAAAGAAAACACGTCCTTGCTTTGTGTTTACTTGATGTGCAGACAAATGTACAAACAGCAGTTAGGAGGAAATAATATTTTGAAAAATAATTTGCACAACTCAGAAGAGTATTGACTCTTCATTTTGCAACAGGTTTTTTTAGGAAGAGTTACATCTTAATTTTGCAAGAAAGACATTTGAAAGCATGTTGTAACAATTCCTTAGCATTGAAACTTGGAGGGAAGAAGAACAGTCTCTCCAAAAGAATGAAAAACCCTCTTCAGTCCTGTATGAGGAAGGAAACACTTTTTTGCAGAGCCCAAAATGGCATGAGCACCCAGAAAGTTATTGCTGGAAATAAAATTTTACAATGCTCTTGATCAGCACAAGGAGCGTTCTCTTCTTACCTAGGACCAACATGAAGTTTAAGGCAGCCACATGACAGCCATCATAAACATAGAGCAAAATGGTGAGGCAGGTTTTGCAGTGTTAGTCACCTAGATTTTGTTCAATTAGCTCAGAATGATGTATCTGAGATTAAAGAGGCCTTGTTTTAGGAAAATTGGGTCAACTTGGCTTTCTTGTGTGATGCCACTTACGTGATGCCATAAATCCAAGCTTTTATCACCCACACAGTTCCCTGAAAAAATTGCACCTGACCTGCAGGAAATATACTTTTGTGATCAGCACTCTTAATATTTCAAAACAGAGGCAAAGGTTGGGCAACAGTTCAGAAAATGTTCAATGTGAAACAAGCCAAGGTAAAATCAAACACCTACTTTCAGAATTAGTATGTGCTTCCCTTATTTGTCTTTCCACACAGAAAAGGGTTGTCATAGAAGCGAGCTACTATCAGGGTTTAAAAACTTGAAAAAGCAACTCTTTGTGTCTAATAAAACCAAAGGAAACAGCTTCTGAGAAGGCAGCTCCAGGCAGCTCTCCATGCCCAGCCAAGTTCATTAGCAGGCTGCACTCTCGGCAGTGATGCAATATGCCATTACCCTCTGCTTTAACTGATTTATTTTAAGCCCAGGAAGAAAAGTCGAGATTGAACACAGAAGGAAACAATTGTTTTTGGCCTGTTGTGGTGGAGTTTACATGTAGAGGTGCCTTCTAGTCTACTTGCTGAAGGGGAAACAAGTACAAATATCTATGCTTTAGCTGTTAGGGTCTGATTATAAGCACTGTGCTAGAGAATTCATGGATTATTCATGTGTAATTACAGATAGCTATTGTGCTCTTTTAAATCATCCCTATAGCCCATTATGGCCCATAACAACTGAAATAGCAATTGTCATAGTAAGGTTTGGGCTCTGTCATGGAGAGTAGGCTCTAATCAATAATGATGAATGGTAAAATTTAGCATCAAGCCGGAGAAAGTCTAGTTGCCTCTTGCCATAAATCTGTGCAAATACCAAGTTGCGCAGCTGCTGTATCTGGAAATCTAAAAGGCAACACTCTCCCTCCACCCCCTACGCATGCACCTCTATAAAAGTTGAAAAAGGAAAAATGTGCAATATGTCCATTCTAATAATCCACATGCTGTTAAGACAGTTTTCTATTTATTCAAAGCAGGGTGAACCCTAGGTTGTTTTCAAGGTCAATTCCAGGTGAAAGGGGGGTCATCTGGAGGCCACCTCGACTCCCATGCAGGTCAATAATGTCTCCTCACTGCCCCAGAAGACAAGCTGCTCACACCCAATCAATCCACAAACGCTCCTGCGCACCCAGTGTAATGAACAGTGAATAAATGTAGCCTATCATCACAAAACATGCTTTTTAAGTACCTTCCCTTTTCATGTAAAACCTCTAGCTGTCAAATTCTACATTCACTCATCCAGCAGTGAGTAGCAAAAGTGAGAAATCAGGCTCTCATTGGGGTTGGTAAAAGGTCATTGCTGACAGACACGGAGGTTAAACTGCCGAGTTAAAATACTGTTCATTACCCACTGCAGCTTTTTGCTAACTACACTTCTTTGTGTTACAGTCAAGCAGTACATCAATATGCCCCTCCTCCTAATTCATTAACAATTGTTGAATTGTACAGGAGGGGGAAAAAAAAAGGATTGATCTTTTATACCTTTTAAAATCTCTCCTCCATGTCAAATACTTTTACATCTTTATCCACTCAGTATTAAATACTCTGCTTACAGGCTGTGCTGTCTGCTTGAACAGTTATCATTATAGGTACAATTCCTGAAGGCGGAGATGGCCAGCTCATATGAAACCCCAAAGGTCTGAGGCTGCTCAAGCCTCAACGGTTTCTTTTCTCTTGCCCTCTTCATTAATTGTCCTTGGAATAGTGACATCTGTACAACGACAAACTTGAAATTTTGCGTTGCAATTGTGTCATATTAAAAGGGGTCTGATTGAAAAAAAATGCTTCTCCTCCAGATGAAGCAAAATCGGTAAAAGCAGATGTAACATACTAAATTGATATTTAGCTGATATAAAATGCCTGTGTCCTGTTCTTGCTGACTGGGTTATATCTTCATCAAATGCTATCCTTGGTGTAGATCTCAAGACACTCCCATATCTAATATTTTATTAAGAAATGTTTAATATCTGCATTTTTCCACGATTAAAAAAAATTAATATATCCAAAAGAACCATTTAGATCAGCAAAGAATTATTTGAGCTCAAATGGAAACAGTAGAGAAGGTTACATTTGTACTGAAGGGAATGATTTGCTGGGAATTCTTAACAGTAAGGACCAATTTCCCAAAATGAAATTCCATTCTTTGATTAATTAATAAGTAGATGTGATTTTCTTTATTGAAATGCAAAGATTTTGTATTCAAAAATAACCATCTTGTAAAAAATATTATTCCAGAGCAATAGAAAAATTATCTCTAATAATGAATAAAGTAAACATTTATTTACGTGCACATAATAACAATAGTTTTGACTCAACAATTACCATTATCTATTTAAATCTCTAACAAATGCATTCAGAGATATCTGCAGGAAAATGTATCTTTTCTTCTTTCTCTATGCTTTTTCTCTCAGTGGGACTGAAAATAAAATGTTATGACTTAAATCACAAGAGCCTAACATCATTTTTAGCAACAAGGACTGCATAATTTCAAGACTGTGAGTGAGTGGCTGACTTTAACTAAAATGTTTCAGTTCTGTGCGTATATAGGTACATAAATAATTCAGAATTAATCCCTGCAGAGGGGACAATGGGAATCGTAAATTATCCATGTGCCGTCCTCAGCGTTAGAGGCAATGAACCTATAGTAACAAACTATGAGTGTTACTCATTACATACATTTCACAGACACCTTAACCTTTTGAATATTAATTTCCCTCTGCAGCTTGTAGCTAGATGGCATAATTTCCTTTCCTTTCCTTTCCTTTCCTTTCCTTTCCTTTCCTTTCCTTTCCTTT
>JAODKT010001744.1:52878653-52894816 GCA_027576195.1 Cossypha heuglini | reverse complement strand
AAAAGGAAAAGGAAAAGGAAAAGGAAAAGGAAAAGGAAAAGGAAAAGGAAAAGAATATTTTACCACTAAAGAAATGTAAGAAAAATAAATTCACAACATTATATTAGCATTGAAAATAATTTGAAGCACTGAAATTTTCATACAGTTTCCCATTCTACTTCCATGTCATTGCTGTGTTACTATATTTGCTTTCCATATCACCCTCTTTATTGTTCAATCTATAACAGTTGCATCTCATCCACATGCTGTTATCCACACTGTGTTAGCTGTGCCCCTACAGCAAATAAAGCTAAATTCCTGTCTTCTCTGAACTGTGTTCTAGGGCTCGACATCACAACCTCCTGCACTTGCATGTCATCCCTGTGACACATTCTCCTCCCATGGAAATGTTCTAAAAAGTATTTCTTCATAACAGCAAGAGAACAGGAGTGACCAAATAAAAAGAAAAAAAAACTGAAAAAGGAAAAGAAAGTGTATAATCTGCCCTAAATTTAGACTGACTTATTGGGTTAACTCCAGATTTCTCTTCAAAACACAGGTTTTGATAAAGATGTATCATGTAAGCTATGAAGATACTGCTTATGTGTGGGGCAGTTGAGAAATGCAGATTTAGAAATCAAGCTTGTAATGGGAAATGTACTTAACTCTAAAATGAAGAGCCTGAAATAAACTAGGGAATTCCTTCAAAATGACAGATTTACAATTCCAAAATGATACATTTCAATTTCTCTACCAGAATTTGCAAAGGCTTTACCTGCTAGCACTGATTTTGATGTCAAATGTCAGGCTGTTAGGATCACTATTAGTTTTCATTCCCACTAAACTTCTTTTCCATTATTTTTTGCATACAACTACAAAAAACTTTTACTGAGTAGATCTAACTGCTAACCACTTACTCAGAGCTGAAAGCAGCAATCCGTTATGAATCATTCTGTGGGTATTAGAAGACAATGAGTTCTTTCACATCTACTGGTTTAATTCTTTCTCTCTAGATAATATCCCTTATTTCAATTACAATGTTTATCTTTTGAAGGCAACTTACCCTCCCCCTAATTGCAGTGTTCCTAGAAACACCTGGCACTTTTTTCCTTCATACTTTACAGCTCAGTATGAAAAATGTCATCCTTAAATCTTTGCTATCTCACAGGCCACAACACTGGAGAAGGTAAATACTTTTGCCTAGACCATAATTTACTGTCCACACCAACCTGACCTATGACAGATACGGCATTCCCATTTTTAAGTCCTTTGCAGAGTATTGAAGATGCTGCTCTGTACTTTCTAAGGGCAGGTGCTGATTTTTGAGTTGCAATCTGCAGTTGCAGTGCAACAATTCCCTAAAATGAGGCAGTTCAATCACCCAGCTGCAATGTGGCTGTGTCTTCAGTGAACAGCATGTCTGAGGACTTTGCTCAGAGACAGGAGGAGTTCAAGCTGCAGGATGAAACCCAAGTCAGCCATGTCATGAGGAAAAGCCTTCTTTCAACCAGGGAGTGTGCAAATATTGAGATCGGGGGCGTGCTACTCTGATTCTGGAAATAAAGGAAAAAAGTTTTCATCTTCTAAATCATCCCTGTGAGTTCCTTCAAATTCAGGATATGAATTTGATTCTGTGATTCTATAAACACTGTAATTTACCCACATTTGCTTATTCTTTAGGAAAGGATCTCCTGCATTATCTACATCCTGCCATTTGCTTAGAGAAACATCAACAGAACTGAGCTTCCTCCTGAATTTCCCTTCTCATGTCAAGGTGAGAATTGCTTCACACAGGAGCTCAGCCCTGGGAGAGCTCTACTGAGGAAATTTGGGGCAAAGAAAGGTATAATTGCCTCTGCTCAACACCAACATAAAACCATTCTTTTACATATTTGAGAAACCAAAACATTTCAGAAATATCAGATCATGTTTCAGTTATTTTGAATTATACTAAATGGCAAAAATGAATTATTATATTCCTTTTGTTTAGAAAGCTGATATTTGTTTAATGTTTTCTTTTCCTTTGGAAACAATCATCTCCCCACTTGTCCTCCTTTTTAAAATTACCTTAGGGCTTGCTTGATTTTTTGGTGAATTTCCAGTTTTTATGTCTTCTCTAGCCAGACCTCATCCAAAAGTCCTCTAGTTAGTTTTAGTTCACTCAGAGTTGCCATAAATGTAAATCTCAATATATAAAGCCCAGCATCTTGTGCCTCTATAAAATATTGTTATCCAATATAGTGCTTTGCCTTTCATATAATTTTTCTAATATCAGTTCCACCTACCATACTCAGATATTATTTGTTTAAGTATTAGTCTTATGTTACATAAAAAAAAAAAAAGTCCCATTGCAAACATTATTAGCAAAATATCTGTTGGGGGCAGTTCAAAAGGGCCCTGTACTTATGAAAAGCCTGTAACTGGTTTGGTTACATATACTAGTAAACTAAAAAAAAAGGATCAGAGAGAAGGAAAGGTGAAATCTGGTGAGGCATGGATGGATATTGATTTTAAAAGAGCTCTTATTCCACAGTTACTGACCATCTATTTGTCTTCTCCCTCTTCCTGAATTGTATTTACTGCTTTACATGGTCTTTCCTCAAGCATCACAGGGAAGCAATAAATGTATGGACGAAATAATAAAGGACACGAGAGTATTAAAAAGGTCTCGTCTAAAGAGAAATTAGTGTGCTTGCAAACACAGGGTCAAATTCCCCTATTAATATCAGCAGTGAAGCTTATTGAAAATCATTGCAGATACAGTAAAAAAATAGGAAAAAAATGTGCCCTTAAAAGCTGGCAGGGTCCATGTGCTGCGTAATGCATGGCCCTGTTTTTGTTTTCAATTCAATCTTTTATTTTCTGAATTAAACAACTTCTGAGGAGACTCAGTGCCATTGCAGTGATGTCTGCCTACAACAATAAAACATAATATAGTATCCTCAAAACTCTTTTCCAGATCATCAGAGTACATAATAAATCACACATCACAAATGCTTTACCCAAATACTTGTATGCTTGTGTAAGCTGCAAACAGATTGGACCTGTCAATACTTCCATTAGAAGAGATATCTCATATAAAAAAAATGAATTATTGGGATACTTTTTATTTAAACAAGTATAAATAAAAATCCTAAAATATTAAAAATGAGAAACCATTTTTGTGCTATTACAAAAAAGCTGGTGAAATTATATCATGAGTTTACATTTTATTAATGAAATAAAGGATGACAGACATCCTGAAAGAGCCAGCAAAACCAAAACTTAAGAATATACAAAGCACAATACATTAAATAGACATCAAGTTATTAAAACATAGCGAGGAAGGATTAAAAGGAGCATGTCTTCCATTCTTAGACAAGCATCAGTTATAAATCAGTTTTCTCCAAACAGAAATATTTCTTAGTCAAATAAAGAAAAAAAGGAAAAAAAAAATAAAAAGGAAAAAAGCAAAGGTCTAACTGCCATGTATACTCAATTTATATGTCATGTCTTATTAGAACCCAAAAAGAGGAATGTCTGTTTTCCTCCTTTGGTTGAGCCATCACATTTGTCAAAATTTTATGATAATTCATTCCATCATTCCTCAGACATTTAAATGACAGACAGTCACTGGGAAAAAAAAAAAATCGCTGTAATCCTACTATTCATGTTAAACTGCCTCTAGAGAGTTTTTTAAAGTACACCACATCATGGCAGGAGCAGAGCCCTAAACTTCTCAATTTCACTTATGATTTGCTGCCTTTTTGGAAAATGGCAATAAATTGGCTCTCTACTGTTCTTGACCTCTTGACTTTTGAACTCGGCTGCCCATGCCTTAACTTTGCTTGTTTAAGTCAGCAGCTCTCGTATCACTCTGATCCTCTCCCAGAGGCTCTGGAGATTCAAGTTTCCTGAACGGTTAAGCTCCCCCTCTAGTGTTCACTGCTCATCACATTATTCCTCCAAGAAGGGAAGAGACACATCACTTCAGTCACTTCGTAATTTCTCACAGAGATCGTTTCTTCTCATTTACGGCTTAAGACTAATGGCAGTAGCAGGAAAAGGTAAACAGAAACCTTTAAATGTGTTTTTATTTGGCTTCTTTCTGCTAATTTTGTAGGAAAAAGCAGAAAATTCCAGTGAGGATCTAGTCTGAAATTGGTGTAAAAAATGCCTGATATTTCAGAAAAAAAAGAAAAAGGAAAAAAAAAATCTAGTGGCTTGCAAAATATCTGAAGTAATCAGGGTTTAGAAGGCAAAAAATAACATATTATTATCTCTGGAAAGCATCTATTTGTTCATAGGTGAGTGAGTTAATAACTGAAAATCAGGTGAGAGAAATCTTCATCTAAGAGCTCATTTCTAAGGAAACATGGGAAAGGGTTTCTCACTTATCTCTTTCCTTATTGTGTCTTGCTAGTGATCTGCAAAATACATCCCTTCTTGAGGGTGAACATATTCGTACATATACACACACATGGAGGATTTGGATTGTTTCATTCATGAAACATAATCAAAATATGGAAACCTGAAAGTTTAAAAGTTCTACGTCTTTGTTAAACAAAGCCTTGGAACCACATCTAGGCACAACCCAGAATTCATTGTACTGTGAAACACTGAAAAAAATAAACCCTGCTTTTCAAGTGAGAGTACGCCAGCATATCATCTGTAAATCTGATTTAACTTTAAATGCATAGTGTTTTATTAAAGCAAAAAATGTAAAAGCAGCCCCGGCCTTCATTTTCCTCTTTGCAAATACAGAACATAAAGAACCCCAAACACAAGAAACTCTTCACCAAATATTATTAAAAATTCAAAACACAAATGATAATCTGTGACAGAAAATATTAAGGGCTTTATTAGCCTGGATAATTTTTCTTAACTGGTATCTACCTGTGATTTATATATGCCATACTTTTCTTGTAGCAGTCATTGTTTAACTGCACAGAAAAAAGAAAAAGTTAAACAGATGTCAGCTAAAAGCCCACTGGTTTTGTTTTAGATACGAAAACATATATTAAATGATCTCCAAGTAAAAATCTGATGGAACGTTTTTCATTGTTCTAATGACTCTCTTGAAAAAAATAATGCTTTTGAAAATTATGCTCATTGGGGCAAAATTTTTTCAGAAAAAAAACAGAAATCATGCTGTGTTTGATAACATCTAGATGAGCTGTTTAACTTTTGCCTTTTCAACATGGCTTTTCTTTTTTCCTCCTCAATATTAAATATTTGCAGCCTGTAAAATTTGAAGTTAAAATGTAAAATTTATCTGAACCAAATCAGCCACTTTAATGGGTTTAGTATTTTTTTTCTCATTATATTCTCTCATGAACAGTTTGAATATCTGAATTTTTCATTCCAAGTCACATTGAAAACTTTAACTCCCTGATGCAATGGACAATTCTGCCCTCTGAGTCTTTCTGTGAGGTATACACATTAGCAAATTTGAGGTACTTACAACAACAAAAAAATGTTTCAGAAAATAGAACTGCAAATTTTGCAAGCTTCTTAAGGTTGTTTATTTTGCTACTGTGCAGCAGAGCTCTGCAATCAGAATATATTTAGACTGGTTAGACCTGTGAGCTGCAAGTACGTGTGGATTATATCTGCACTGAGGAATTTCTAGCTGAAGTGGACAGAACTACAGAAATTCATCTTAGAGCAATCTTTTTACAAAAGTGCAATTTTTAAAGTACTATAGAAATAAGCTGTATAAGTGAAAGGTAGGGCATGGATTGATTATTTTGGAAGAAAGAGATGGGCTAGTACGAAAATATGAAGGATTTTCTTTAGTACCATTTATTCTGTGTACAGGGCACTGTTGGAAAGTGAGCTAAAATATAATGAGAATTGACTAATGAGGCATTAAATCATCCATAAAGGAAAACCTGATGTCTTCCTTATGAGTAGACCACATAACATTTCATGCAAAATAACACACACTTCAGTTCCTCAGTGCCACAATTAGAGCACCCATCCTGTCCTTCTGTCCTCTGGTGAACATCCCAGAGAATAACATGCCTTTGATGCTGAGGAGATTGTCTGGAATTATATTGGCTGATATTCCCAAAAATGGGAGGATGATCATCTGTGTGGCAATAGGGATGGCCTGATCCACAGACCAAGGAGATTAAGTCAAATGAGAAGCACAACCAAAGGCAGCATATAAACAGGGCTCAAACTGTAACTCAGCATCTTAACCAGTTTCTAAATTGCTCCTCTGATAAGAAATCAGTTGCTGTGTGAAGAGGATATTCTCTCACACAGATATTCTACCCATTACAAGGTATTCCACCCATCAGAAAAAATTCCCTTCACGGAGGAGTCAGAACAGAGTTACAGACACAGCACTTTATAAGAGTATTTCCCCCTGAAATCTGTTTTTTTCAACAGTAAACATCACAATAAAGAGATACAAATATTGTTTCAGACAGCTAAGAATTAAAGATGGCATGGACTTCAAAATATGTAGTAAAAATGGTAATGACTGGTAGTGCAGAGATAAAATGAATAAGAGAAAGTTAAAAAAAAAAAAGGGAAGGAAAAAGAAATTTTGTCTATCATTTTCTGGTCAAAGAAAATTCTTAAAAAATTAAAAAAGGAGATAACAATAAAACTGATAAGGAATTATTTATAAAAAGGCATAAAATGTCTTTTAAATCAATCACATTTCTCTTGAAGGGTATTATGCCTTAAATGTGTTTAAGCTGGCAATTTAACATACTTCTGAATTAAAAAGAAAAACACAACAAAACAAATCTCCAACACTACAGATAATAATAAGGTTGCAGTTATAAGTCTTAACACAAGATTAGAACAATTCTTCAATTAACAATTTACTGTGTTTGCAAGGAATCCTGCAGAAGATATCTGAGCATCACTGAAACAATGTAGACACTGAATATGGATTAGAACTTTGTTTCCTATGCTACCTATGTGACTTTGATCTACTTGGAGAATGCTTGAACTTCTCAAGTTCATTAAATCATTACCCAAAGAAATTATGTGTGATTGGACAACACTCTTGTGTTTCAATGAGCAAAACTTGCTAAATATTTGAATAAGCTCCAGTTGTCTTAAATTATGTTTTCCTTTAACACCTGGAATTAACATGTGATAAAGATACCTATCTATAACCTTTATAGGGCTGTAGAAAATGTGAAACCTACTGTATCTGAAATTAGTATAAAGGTTCATTTGGTACACACAAATAATTTCTCAAGTGTAGCTTATATAACTGCATTATATTGTGGTAAAATCAGGAATGAAACATCCTGTTGTAGCTTCAATTAAATCAAAAGTATTTCTGGCTTGTTTATGACAGTGTTGGGACAGAATGCTCATGTTCTTTGAACTCCCTACCTATTTAAAATATACTTAGGATATTGCTTCATTACTATATATCCATCTATCTTCCACTGCTTTTTAAAAAAAGACTACATAACAAAAGCAATTTCTTAATACTTTTATTTCTTTATTTCCTTCCTTGGAGATTGTAAGGGAAAGAGTTTGACTTGCTGATAGATTTTCTGCTTGTTTGTATCATTTGGTGAGATGTGGATGTGCTTGTTTGTTATATGTGTATGGGAAGGAATTATTTCTTGGGAGACAATCTCTGAGTCTAACTCTGTGGTCAGTTTTGTGTTCTTTCTTGTTTCTTGTGGGAGTTAATTCCATAGTCAAGGCTGAGCCTGTGAAGTGGGTAACTAAGCATCCCTCCTGTTAGTCAACAATTGCACTGAACTGCTGCCACAAAAGGTCAGGGAAGGAAGGCTGATCTCTTGGATATCACGGATCAAACCCTTAGAGGGATTTGGGCAGCGGCTCAGAGACCTTGAACTGGGCACTTCCATCAGCACAATATGAAAGGGACAGCAGTAAAAGTAGAACTGACTACTAAGCAAATTGATTGACAGACCAACTTGGTGGGGCATGCACACCAACTCCCACCCTGCCTGAGTTACTAGCTGGTGATTTTTCTGCGTGTTTTCCATTCTTAGGTATATTGAGCAGCAATAATATTGTGTTGCGTTTTTCTTCCTCTTTAATATTCATAGCAAGTAAGTGCAGATCAAACCATTACACATAAGCACCAAGGCTATCCAATTTTCCTTAAGCTAAATACTCTCAGCAGCAGGCAGTGCTATCATTTTAACAGTTTTCTCTCTGCAAGCTCACCTTTTCAGTTTGTTGTCTCTTTTAATTTTTTTTTTTTTCTTATGGACTTATGGACTCTTATCCATATGATTCTTCAGAGAATCAATCAAAACTCTTTTTCCTAGTGCAAATCAATCAATCAATCAATCAATTTCTTATGCCTGACAAGGCCTGTTACATACTATAGAATCACAAAGCATCCATTTATGTTTCCTTAACAGCACATTTTCCTTTGTTTACCACAAAGAGATTGCCAAATTCTTTGGAGGACAAATACACAGACATCTATGTAACTAACTCCTATAATGGGTGTCACTATTATCTAATTTCTGGTAGCAGCCCTGTCTTTAAAAGACCTTCTCTACCTTGACATACATAGCAATGGTTGGAAAAATTAAACTGTAGAGAGATACCACATTTTCTACACATTTCCATAACACTACAGCTATTTAGAGAAAAAATTCTCCACACTCCAACCTTTACTTTTTAATTCAAGCTGTACCACCTCATATGAGTAGTGTAGAAAGGACAGCTTTCAAACAAATGCCTCCTCTTTTTTTTTGTAACATTGAAAAGAAAAATAGTTTGTTCTGCTTTGCAAGGGTGCCTGGAACCCAGCAGAAGATGATGGGGGGGAACTGGGATGATGAACTCTCTACTGGCCTCCTTCAGCCTTTGGGTTAGGTAAGTTGAAGGGAACGGTATGAAAGAGTATGACCTCTGCTTGTGACTGACTTATTCTGGGCTTTACTCTGACTCTGTTAAGAAAAGTAAAATTTTTCAGTTTTCTAAAACTTAATGACTTAACTTCTTATTAGTTTTAGTGGGCTATGTGCAATTTAGG
This sequence comes from Cossypha heuglini, assembly GCA_027576195.1. Lineage (NCBI taxonomy): Eukaryota > Metazoa > Chordata > Aves > Passeriformes > Muscicapidae > Cossypha > Cossypha heuglini. Next base: position 52,885,851 of record JAODKT010001744.1, on the reverse strand, counting down.
CCTATTATTTTCAGATTAAAATATCTGAAAGGCAACTTCTCTATATATCTTTGTGCAGTCTTCCTCTGGCAAAAGTAGAGGCAAGTATAGAGCATTTGAAAACCTATGCACCTACAAAATTAGCTCTTGCAGCTCTTACATGCAAGCAACATTGCTCCAAATTTGCTAAAGAGCAAAAATATATCTGTAACACTGTCTGTGTTCCTAACTCAAATACACTACAATTTAGAGACAATTAAAAAAAAAAATCCATTAATGAATATGAATTGTTTCATGGAGCTTCCTTTTTTCCTTTGTTTTGACCCTTCTGTTACCCATTCCTTTAAAAAATTAGTAGATAATTTTTTATCAAAAATATGGAGGCTCAGTTCAGAGCAATTGTTTTTCCAACCACACATACAGAAGAAATTGCCTTCTAGATTTGTTCCACATTACTTTCAAATTTTAAAAGAAGTGTATTTTGCATCTGTTAAAAGTACTGGATTGGCCACCATTGAGACCTGATCAGTAGCACAGGCAGATGAAAGTTTTCTTACATCTGTTTTTCTGATGGATCTAATGTTAAGATGATCCATGTCTGAAAATGGAAGTGTATCCTCTACATATTTGGTAATTAAAACTCTTCAAAGTGACAATAGCTTTACTGGGTACTCTGAAAAATACACATACAATGATATTTCCTGTTGATTATGGAGTGCCACTAATGAAGTATCATGACTTTAGTTAACTAAATGAGATAGTTGTACTTTAATATGTAATTTGAGTATGGTTTTACTTAATATATGGAATCAATCCGAAAGTAAAACTCCCCATGATTGAAATGGATAATTTTTGAACTAATCTTTCTGATTCTCAGAGACAACTAAAGAATGTACACTATAACTCATTTATGGGCAGGAGTTAAAGTATTATTAGGTTAATCTAACATTTTTTTCTGATATTGGACAGGCTTGCCTTATGCTTGGAGGAAGCTACTCTTAATACTTGTCCATATTATATTTGCTGTGAAGAGGCCAGCTGGAGTTTGGACAATGCAAAGAAATACCCATAATTTTTCTCAGTCATTCACATATGCCAAGTGCAGGACTTGTGGGAGGCTGCAGAAGTAATAGTGTGAGTACAAGGTCCTTTACCTGGAATTGAATATCCTGGTATTTGTCAAAATTGGAGAGGAGAAAAAAGTCCAGAAATATTGAATAATTTTCATAATTTAAGAAAATAAGTGATAAAGTACATAGAATAGAAATGTAGAAACAGGAGTTTGTTTTTAAAGCTTTTTCATAGTATCCCATATTCTTTGAAACTCTTGGTAATGAAGCTACCAACAAAAGTAATCCTCACTATGCTTTTAATATCCTGAGCTTTTTCAGAACTGGTCCATCTCCTAAGAAGTAATAATATTATTCAAAATATCTTATGCAGCTAGACTTAGGATGAAATAAGGGATGCCATGTCCAAAGTGAAAGACAAATACAGCAATTGTGGAGAACTTTAAGACTGTAATAAAAATCATAAAAATGTCTTCCATTTAAGAAAGCCAAGTAATGAATGTAGAAAAGGCAACTGTGATGTTTAGCTAAATCTGTGCACAATTTCTATGATTTTTTTCTCTCAAAAAATAGTTAGAAATTAATTATCATTTAAAAAAAATACTGACTTGGCTTCACAGTGAGAGACAAACCGAATATATCCTAACTATGCCTCAAAATTAATGCCATTATGTAATGACTCCCAAAGTTACCAAAATGCTTAACATCTAACTGAGGAGGAGACTGGGTCTACTGTTAGTGTGAAAAAACAGCACAAGGACAGCAAAACAGTGTCCATTTACTGCTATGTTCCTATGTCACATTTGTTTCAAGATTTTTGATAATCCTCACTCTTAATCTAACAGTGGTACATATTGAACAGGGTTGCATTGTAAATAATTATAAAATTTGAAGTTAGATGCTACACTGAAATAAACCGAGATGGTTTTTCTGACTTTGTCACCTAATCCTACATATAAAAAAGTGATCTCCTGAGAAAATTTTGCACCTCATACATTTTATTCTCCTAACCAGGAAAGTTTTTACAACAGCACTTTAACAGGTGCAGTGCTGGTTTGGACTGTTCCAGAGAATGAGAAGATGTTCTGCAGGCAGCATTTTAACTTGATTACATTCACACTGGTTTACACCAGATGCAGTGTGGCCCATCCAGAATATAAAATTACCCATCATCCTGCATCCTGCAAGTAACACAAAGCTACTTGTGATTTCCACGTGCAGAGACAGTTTGGTAAAACCAGATGAGAGTAACTCTGCTTTGAACCAGCCTCAGACACAGCATAGCATTGAGGGCACAACATTGGTTAGTATAGATTGTACTCTATGAAGGAGACACACTAACACAAGCAAATTGCATGAAACAGCAGAGATGCTTCACTCTGGTTTAACCTCTCAAGACTTGGAGCATACAGGGGGCAGGATATCCTTTACAATATGTATTGTATAAGAAGCACATATCTTTCCCCAAAGTGTAGCTATGTCTTTCTCTTTTCTTTACAGTAGCCACAATAGCCTTTTCCCCATGTGCTGGGAACCATGAAGGTTTTTTTTTCTTTTCCTGCTTGCAGAAAGTGTGGAAAATTCCAGAGCAACCTCCAAAATCTAGAAGATATAAGATGCTTATAATGCTGCTCGTGTATATTACAAGATCTTATTATCCTTAAAATGAATTGTCAGGAAGACCTTAAAGCTCCTCATTTTGATAGCTTTTCTAATGTACTTTCTGTCCATATTTTCAGAAGGAGCTATTGATAGTAGACATCCTGATTTTGTGTATTTGAAATGTTTTGCTTGTCCAAGTTTACTATATCTGCATATATTGAGCTGTGGCTGCAAATGACTTCTATAATCAGGACTAAGAGGAAATAAATTGGATGTTCAAAATTTGTGTCAGCACTTGGCTTTCAGTACATGAACATTCTGGCAAAAAAAAAAAAAATTGTCAAGACTCAGCTCCTGTTTTCATTCAATTTCAGAACAATGAATACCACCAGTTTTAGCACTCCCTCCTTTTTTGACTTGTCTGCTTAGAAAAAGTGTCTGAAGATTGACAACCTGACTTATAAAGCACACCAGAAATAGTGGCAAAGATTATGAAATTATATTTCCTAGCACACAAAATTAATCTACTAGTTTCTTCCATCTCTTGTAATAGTTTTGTCTAGTATAACTTAAAAAAAAAAAAATTAAAAACCCACTAAAACTTGTGCTACAGTTTAACATGGAATCCATCTCTTATTCCTCATTTATCTATATAACTGACCCCCAATTCATACCCTGCATTTTGCATGTGTATCTAGTCTTTCTTCTATGAAGAGCACAATGTTGAAGTCTTTAACTCCAATGCTATGTAATCTTGAGATTAGGAGTTCTGAAAAGAATGACAAAAATATATGTTGATAGGATTAATCAAAAAAAGAGTAAGAAGTAAGATGGCAAATCAATATCAGCATTTTCAAAGCAAGGTTAACTTGACAATTCTTTGCAGTGAGTATATGACTGCATTTTCTTTCTAGGAGTTTTGTGGGAAGACCAATAAGATACTGTAGATAATGTTAAAACACAATTGAGAAGTTACCCTCCTGTGATGCTTACTCACTTGCTGATTAGCATTCTAAAACAGGAGAAAATTTAAGAGGTAAGTAATAAGTAGGCACATTATCATCTCAAACATTATGCCAGATTTTTTTCATTTTCTTGAACACCTCACTAAACAGTATTATAAACAATTATTGATTTTAGTCAGTACTTATCATTACACAAAAAAAGATAACAAATGAATAACACTTCTGGCTTTTAAACTTGTGGGGAAGGAAAAATTATTATTTTCAATTATTTGATAAAACATGACTTCATTTACTTCCTTGAACCATTTACTTCCTTGATGCTCCTAGGTTATTTCATTAGGTGATTTTTGTATTATGCTGTTGAGATTCTTCACTTCAATACTGTCAATAAACTGAAAATTACTCTGAGAAGTGTCATAAGGAGAAAAAAGCTATAAGTATGGAAGCAACATAAGAAAAAAACATGACTTGAAATAAACAGAAGTGCACAAGGAAAGCGGATGTAAGATAGGGTTGGATCTTAAGGCCAATTTATGTTTAAATGGCACTCTTTTAAGGGATGGAGATTTGTTCTTTATCAATAAAGCAAACAAACAAAACACACACACAAAACAAAAATAAAAGCTTGGTTGGTTCTTTCTGCCTATTCTTATAGAAGAAGATGTCAACTGAAAACATAGTTTAAAAAACTCCAAATTCTAAGGTGCTTAAAATGCAAAAGAAAATCCTGATAATCAGAAAAGTCTGAACTGTTCTTTAAATCTGTTATTATTCAATATGATGATGTATTTTATCAAGATCTAAATACACAGAACCTGATGGATCTTGTCAGACTGAATTATTAAAATTTTCGCAGAAACATAAAAGGAAACGTGGTGGATATTTCCACCTTTTCTGCTTGTGATAAAAACCAATATATTTTGTGTATTTAAAATTAGGATTACAAGAAAATCAGTTCATCTGTAAAGACTTTTTTCTTGGTACATAACCGAAAAAATATCCCATTTAAAATGACAGTTTAGTGTTGAATTACAGCTATTTTGGTGTGACTACTATGCAATCTTATTCTGTTTATCTGTGTAAAACATTTTTACAACTTATCAAAAGTCATATTTTCCTTTCTCTGGTTCATTTATCAACAGAAGTAGCAGTTAGCCAAACTAAAACTAAAATCTGTGTCCATCGGTTGAACTTTAAAGAATTGTACTCTCTTTTTATAGGAAAAGAATCACCTATATATAATCCTGTTGTAGATTTGCAGTTTAGGTGTTACCCATGCATAAAAAAAATTTCCTTGCACAAAGAGATGGAACCTCCAGAGGTGTTTATATCAAGCTGATATAAAGTATAAGCCAACATTTTTCAAAGACAAATAAGATGATCCAGTTGTCTGTTTTGTGATGATGGGAACACTGGAAACTAATCAAAGATAGGAGAAGTGTTACAATTATAATTTTTGTCAATCAATATATCAAGATGTTTGAAATTTTATACTGGTATCTTTCAGTTTCTTGCAGAGCAAGAAAATATAATCACTTTTGTCTTTTCTAACATGAATCAACAATACCTTTAAACTCTATTAATCCAGAGAGACACAGTCAACAAAAAGTTCTCGTTTTGTCAGAATCAGGAGTGGAAACAAAAGGTCCTAAAGAAATTATTTGTTTACAAAATGCTAAATGAGGGTTCTCTTGGAAAACTGCCTTAAATCCAATTCTGTTTTAAGTGTGTCTTGGAAAGCTGTCACCTGAAGCTCACCTGAATGAAGTGACGTGACTTTTCAAAAAACCCCAACTAAACTAAACCTGAATTAAAAACTGTTTAACTCCCCCATCCTCCTTCCCCCCAGCCTTGCTGTCTAAATAGCTGGGCTGTCTAAATAGCCCAGGAGAGATAAATCAAAGCCTGAACTGTAACCTTACACTTATATACTTGTTAAGTGACTTTTTTACGGTCTGTTATTGCTAGAAATTGGATTGCTTTTAAACTAATGTTGTCTGGCGGGCAAAAGTGAGTGAAATCGCAAACCCTGGAGGAACACTAATTACTTGTTTTAATTAGCAGCAACTTTCACTAGAGTATAATCTCCCTACAGGCCACTTTTTGGTAGGTGTGGAAAATTAAGGAAAAAAAAAAAAAGAAGGTACATAGAAACAAACCAATAATATCTTATTTATTCCTAAATGAGTGCTGTGATCTTATTCCAGGGTAGGCACAGGCTTTAGAGGGAGCTGCTCACTCCAGGGGGAGTGGGGCCTGCAGCACTGGCTGCTTCACTTGGAGACCTTGGGCAATCTGCTGCACAAAGCAGGCCCTTATTTTATGCTGCTACATCATAAAAGTGCTCCTTTTGTTACATTTCTTCCCTTTAAACGGACTTAATCCCCCTTTCAGTTCAGCCTGTAGCGAATTCCTCAGGGACATCTCACTTGTCACAAGAACTGCAGTGGCCCCGCTTGGCGAACCTTTTTTGAATTCCTTGTTTTTTTTTATTTTCCACACTAAATCGCACTTTTCATCCCCCTCAACGCAGGGCAACCCCCTTAATGATGACAGAGAGACAGAGGTTCCTCCACTCCCCCCTGTGTCCCCACTTTGTGGCTGAGAGGCAGCTTGCCAGCCCGGAAATCAAACGTGGCTTTCAGCAGGTGGACACGCCGAAAGTCACGGGCTGAGAAATGGGCAGGCTACAGGGAACTTGGCTTCCCACAGCAAATTAAGTCGTCCATGGAACCTTTTCGTTTGCAGGATTCATGGCTGGTTTTAACGTGGGGGAAGAGCTGGAATACAGGTGTTCCTTGTGGAGGGTATGTGGGTTTTCGCGGCTGGATGATCATTTTTTGTTGATAATAAGTGGCAAAAAACTCAAGGCAGAAGAAAGGAACAAGCGCCTCTGTTTTGATTATTGCTTCAAAAAGGGCTGGGAAAAACATTCCTAACAGTTAAATGCTGTTTGGTGTCATAAGGACATGGTAAAGCCCATTGAAAATGTAAATAAATGTCAAATTATAGAAGTTACATCCATATATAACTTGACATATATATAATCAGATCTAAAGATCCCTTTCATCTCATAAATTAGGAAACAAAAAATTGGCTTTTAAGAAGAAAAAAGAGAATGTTCTCAACATTTGTGTTACTTTACATTGAGCTGACTAAGCTTATTGAAACAAGATGACTTCAGCACTTTACTAAAATTTAAGGTTTCACTAAACTCTAGAGTTATACCAACTTTTGTCCGTGTCTGGAGCAGATACCTTTGATGTTTTCATCTACCATTTATTTTCCTCTCTTCCGTGCAGAAACAATAATGAAAAAAAGGAGCAATATTTCCTAATTAAATGCTAGTATTTATATGCTAATCCTTTTTAGCTGGAATTTGAGAAGGACAACACAGAAACATGCTCTGTAATGAATACGTACACATACATGTATACTTTTGAGGCATTGTAGAAGTCAGTCTATAATATCAAAGTTGTTGAGATGGATCATGACATGTCTTTATCAGTGGAGTAAAGGGCACAGGAAGAATATGCTTCCAAAAATGCAGGTTACAGATGCTGGAGTGACAGCCGCCACCTC
>JAODKT010001744.1:52866839-52878645 GCA_027576195.1 Cossypha heuglini | reverse complement strand
ATTTTGGTTTTAATTAATCTGATGCAATGACATTGGGTGGGGGGTGGCATGGGTGGGAGGGAAGAAGGTATTTTTTAAATAGAGCTTTTTATTTGTTTTATATTCCACCTTACAAAGCTGAAAGTTTCAAATAACGTCTTTATGTGAAAGTGTTTTACAGCTTTATCCTTTTGTCACAATCTGTAGTGTATAGGTGGGATTGCCACATTTTGCAATATGCTCCAAAACACACTTTGTGGTGCACTTCAGGCATGAAAGCAAATAACTGCTTTTGTAGAAAAAAAACAGAAAACAAACCAAAAAAGAAAACCTCCATGCCCAGAAGCAAAAATCCCCTCAAGCTAGGGAGGAAATAAAAACCACAAGAGAAACAACTGAAAGCACCAAGGAAAAGCTCTGGACATTATCACACAATGGATTCTCATTTGTTCCCATTTTTGCCTAAGAAGGAAAAGTGTAATTCATTAATAAATAACATTTTTACCATCAGGTGGAGGGGGGGCTGGGAAAGGAAGGAAACAAGTTGAAAGATATTCACTGAGCCCATTAAAGCAGCATCCTTGTCATTGTGAATGCACGTGACCAACCCACATCCTCAGTGAGAGATGGGAGACAGTTTTGGGGAATAACGCCAGGAGAATTACAAAATGTATTTAATAATAATATTCTTCATCATCACCGTCGTCATCATCATCATAATCATCATCATCACCATCATCATCATCATCATCATCATCACAACAGCAACAATAATAACAATAATAATGATAACAATAATACCAACTGCTACCACTACTATTACTACAATAACAACAAAACCAACAACATTAATAATTTGATTTCCGTCCCCCCCTCCTCAGGATGTTTTTTTGGATGTTTTTGGTAGTGTTTTTTACCACGGTAGACATCTGCTGGATTTCATTTTCTCTTTCTCTGCCTCCCTGAGCTGGCTCCAGTGAGCTGGTTGTCTGGAAGACTGAGACTGAAGGAAGGAGAGATTTGAAAGGAAAAAGTAAACATTACCAACAAAGACTATAATTGAAAGGGGCTTCGTGAACAAGGGGTGTTGTCGGAAAGCAAAATAGGCGAGGGTGGGGCTGCCTGGGGCTCTTTGTCTGCATGCACACTGAAGCTGCCTGTTGTGCTGCATTGTACTGGGCAGGAATTTACCATCTCACAAGCAGGCTAATAGCCACCTCTTCAAACAAATCGAATTATAAAGCTTAAATATTTATAGCTGTTTATGACTCCATTTTAACTATTGGTGGCCACCTCCACTCCCAAGACCTAGGAGTTTTGGGGGGCTTAATTATTTTTTCTTTTTTTTTTTTTTTTTTGGTTAAATTGTGTTTCATACTAATTGCTCGTTAGTCTACCGAGTACCATTCCTGAAGCTGTTCTGTGCATGCTCTGCCACCCAGAAGTGACTGAGGGAAAATAGCACTACAACAGTTACTTTTTGTATTTACAACACAGCAGTAATTTAGAACCACAGTTTCAGATTCTTTGCCTTAGGTGGTTAGAAATATTTTCATGGGTTTTTTCATTTAAATTTCTTGCAAAACTGTTTTTGGTCCCACTTGATGTGAATAGAACAGAAACAGGGAAAATGCAAATGGAAAAGAGAAGAAAAGTTAAGTTTAAGACTGTAGATAGTTACTGCTACTGTAGAAAGTTGATTGGAAGTGTTTGAAGCAGTTTCTGCAAAGATATACATGTTCAAACATTGCATCACTAAATGTTAAGGCTTGGAAATAATATCAGGTATTGCTTTCATTAAACCATTTACTCTAATCTATATATGTATGGGATCTAAATAGAGATTTCAATCCAGCATACACACCTATACATTTTCCTTCATTGCATAAGCTTAAGCTTCTTTATATTTTGAAGCTATAGCATTTGTATCAGTGAAAAAAAAAAAAAAGCCAATGAAAACTTAATGTAATAGTTAAAGCAAATCATACACTAAAAAATCCCTCAGAAGGTCTTGATTACATTTACAATGTCACAATGTTTTCTTTTGCCAAGGTATGGTTTCCTGACTTTCTCATTACTATGGTGAAGGCAATGACAGTTTTTTAAATACACATTCTCCTTTACCATAATGCCCTCATAACTCTAGAGGAAATCTCACCAGTCAAAAACAGACCTTAAGAAAATAAAGGATAGGTTAAAAGGATGTGGGGAAGTTTTCACTTCATGGAAGGTATCACTTTTGGACATTTCTTTTTTGTTTGTACCTTTTTTAAGGACAGAAAGATCTCAAGTGCCATATGTCAATTAATCCTCTCTCTCCTCTCTCAGCAGCTACACTTCAAGAAAGGTCCTGATAACTACCCTGCAAGATCAGCATGCACCTCTGTAGTTGTAAGCAATATTGCTCAGTGTGGAGCACAGAGAGATGAGGATTTGCTGCAAAAGTATGAAGTTAAACACATTATTTGGGATGCAGGGTACTCACATGAGTGAAGGGTCAGTCTCTGAAGCATCCTACAATAAGTGCTGGGTGTGTGTGAAATGGTATTTCTAATGTGAGAACAGAAACCACTTTTTTTTCATAAGTATAATAGAAAAGTGCTAATGATCACTTTCTGTACTTCTACATAAGCATTTTACATCCACATCCAGTAATGATTTTATTCCACCTGAGAGAGTTGTCAGGAAAATAAAATGACCACTTGATCTGCATTCCACAGTGATGTATTTAAAAAATTCTCACTTACTACTTAGCAATGTTGGAAACTTCCAGAACAATTCTTAATTTGAACTTTCTGTTGACCTTTTCCCTTTTCCATTCTCAAATTACTAAATAGGAACTGTGGGAAACACAGCACCCAATAAATGGTAACCAAAAGAAGGCACTACATACATACTTTTCAGTTATTAAACACTGACTAGGGGCTATATGTCATATTTGTGTAAAAATACATGTGATTTTACTAGGTTGAAGATTAATATCAAGCAATATTAAATTCACAAAATCAATTTTTATGAACTGAATATTGCCTGATGTTAATCTTCAACATAAAACAAGGGTTTGCCAAAATTTGCTTCATAAAATGTTTTCATATTATACATGTCCTGCTAAAAGTTAGATAAAGCTATAGCCAGAACAATTTACCATGTGAAAGCCATATTTCTGCTATGTCTGACATTAGAGAACATATTGATAATGCTTCATCATATATTTAAAATCTAGAAAGGCCTAGTATCTTTTTAATAGTGTCTGAAGTATCACTTATTAACTTGTGTACGAATTTCTGAATTTTCCTGAGTATTGCTTATATTTCCTCAAACAATAATAAAATAATAATCCTCCACATGAAGGTTTGTAAATTTGTGATGCCTTTCTCTTAGCTGTGTAAGTTCCTTTCTTGTTACTACCCAGACCTGGAAAAAACCAGAGACTATGAATAGCTAAACTATTTCAGAGAGAGCTGGATCCAATACTTATCAGTCATAGGGACAGACTTTAATTATAAAGTGTTTAAATAAAGTTAGTTGCTGATCAGATCTGTCATAATGACTGATAGAAATTGTAGTCCACTCACTCACAGACAGCTATTGGAGTCATCAGGACTCTGGAGGCTACTACCTTGCGAGAGCATAAAATAGAATTCAGGTTGTGAAAGGTAATATCCTTCAGGTGTTCATCACTCTAATCTGAAGCCTTTGGGAAGTAAAAATTGCATATTTCATTTATGGTGACCCTGGAGAAATGATCACCTCACAATTCTCTCATGACCTTCAGGCAGTATAAGCATCCTACGTATTTGACTTTTTATTTTAGAAGGGAAAACAAGAAGATATAACTAACCACAAGGTTCATAAGCTGGTAGCTGGCAGCTCTTTTGGAAACATTGAGGTTGCCAAGAACCACAGATTCTACCCTTCACACTCTAAGCATTGAGAAAACCCTCATCACCATGAGAAAATTCTTATCACTGTGAACAAGCATGAAGCACATATAAAGTACATATTTTTGGGAACACGAGGTCCTGAGCTTGGAAGAGGAAGAAGCCTTTTCTGCTGCAGGTAGTTATTCTGTAACATTGCAAAGAGAAGACAAATTGTCCCATTGGCAGTGGAACAAATGGAACGTCGTTTCTTGAGGAGTTTGATGGGTTTTTTACAGCAGGAATTACCACTGCGCCCCTCCTATTCCTGTACTTGAGATAATGAAGTTAGGAACTAAATTTCACCTACCCATTTGGCAACAAGAACGTCTTGGTGGGTTTTCTGCAATGGAAGTGCTGATCCTGCACTGTGAGTCTGAGAGCGCTGCTTCCTGATAGTCTTGTACTACAGGAATAAGTTTGTACCCAGTCACCAGTTTCGAGGAAACTTACAGGAACTGAGTTATTTTTTAATCTTTAGCCTGAAATTTCTCTGAGACTGGACAATTGGTCAAAAACTACTAATGGGGAACTACCAGGCACACAGATGGGTGAGACGCCTTAAATTACTGGAAACCAGGCTATGTCTTCAAATTCCAGCTACTGCTGCTGCAACTATTTCCTCACATGCATAAAACATGTCAGTTAGTGATCTTCACAAAGTTCAACTAAGTGACTTGGGTGAGACATAGCAAAACAGGTTTTTCAGTGTCTATCAAGAAAATTAATTCTCTCATTCTGAATGATCACCTGTTGAATGATGCTTCAAGCATATCTTCAGAATATAGCTTCTTCCTGCTAAATATAACAGAGGTTTTTTGTCTTAACTAGTTATCTTGGAAATAGAGGCTTGTCTTTTACCTTGTGCTCACCCACCTCCTTCACTTAGGAGCGATATTAAATCCATTTGCCTGCCTATCAGCCTGTCACACAAAAGTTTACATCTATATTCCTGCACTTATCTGAATCTACAGACCTTATATACTAAACACTTTCACAGAGCTGATTTGTAGAAAAAGACCACCTTGCTCTCTCTTCAAGACTAATATTTGTCATAAGACTGATAAGAGATCAGCCAGCTACTCAGACAGATCTCTTGAAGGAATAGACAGGTCTTTTTTTTTTTTTTTTTTTTCTGTAAAACAATTCTTATGCAGATCTGAGTGCAATGATCTCTATATGAATATTGAAGAGATTTTTTTTTTTAATGTGACTTTGGGCTGCAGGAGTTTTGTGGCTGAGGTTGCTCCTAACAGTTTCCCCCTTCTTTTTAAATCTTAAATATTGTGTATTGGCTGTCATAATGTATCTTGCTTAGGTAAAGTTTCTTAGATCTGGTGGTATATCTTGTGAATAAAAATGTTACAGATTTCAACTGAAAATACTGTCTTATCAGGAGAAGCCCATTTGGTGATTATATGGAGCCTTCATTTCCAGTATTTTTTGAAAAAAACCCCCAAAACAGAGAAGAAAATAGCATGAGAATGAAAAAGAAATTCTTCCTTCTTTACCAAAATAACAAAATGTTTGTCTGCATCTAACAATTCTGGAAAATTACTAGTCTTTTTGTACAAAATGGACTGTTCTACAGATATATCTTGCTGCTGGAAGGAACCCCACTGAACCCTCTGAGCAGTGGGAAGAAGATTTGGCTCAGGGGCTTCTACGAGCTCTAGTTAAGAAGTGAGTGATAAAAAGAATTTTAAGAGTGAACTTGAAAATATTCTTCAGAGGTGCAACATTCACATGCCAGAGTAAATATCACAAAGCATCTTTTGCTTCTGAAACTTAACTGCTGTCATAATGACCACCTGTTGGCTGTGGGTTTCTAACATTCCCTGACCTGTGACATTTATGACAAATTATGCACCAAAGTGCTAGAGACATCTTGTTAAAATGAAGCCTGAGGCCTGCATGTTCTAACCCCTTTTGTCTTTAAGAGCATGGGTTAAATGAGAACAAGAAGTAGTTTAGACAGAAAACAGACATGGCCATGGCTAAAAGGAAATGAAATCCTAATCCCCTAACCCTTTGACTTTTGCAGCTTGCTGCACAGCAATGTGCTTTCAACCATTAAACTACCTTAACCTTCTGAAGAGCCAAATCAGTTCAAATTGAGTGAAAATTTGCACATTACCACACAATCTTTGATTGATCCCGGTTTGAAAATTTTATGGAAGAGAACCATTTAATGCAATAATACTTTTAACCAACAAAATATGTTTCACAGTCACTTCCAGTGTGTGTAATATTTGGTGTAATATAAAAGCAATATGAAGGAACACTTTTCAAAGTCACAAGTTAGTCCAGCTGCAAAACCCACTGGTGTCAGATTTAGACAGAGATCTGCAGTTTCTTTAGGGCTAGCTATTATCTACAAGAACAAAAAAAAATGCACTTATTTTAACTCTTTCTTTGATGCATTCACTGTCTTATCCTGTTGTGTTGCTGCTGGGTTTTTAGCTGAAAGACAGCAGAAACTCAATTCTTGTTTCAAAATGTTAACTTTCATATCAATCTATCTATACAGATATATACAGGCATATATATCTATATAAATTGAATTATAGATCTTACTTAAATATAACCTATATTAAAGTGAAAAGAAAAAAATGCAATATTTTATCTAATCAGAGCAAAACTTCTTGAGTTCTGACAAATTATACAACACAAATACCATAAACCCAACAAAACTCCCTACATGCTCACTTTATATTTATAGCATTATGCAAGGTCAAAAGCAGTAAAACAGCACGTAAGGATACTTTAAAACAAACACTTGTTTAAGTTCCAAAATAAAATTAATATTAATATTTTTCTCTTACCTAGAATCTCAGTTGAAATAGCTGCACATAATAGTCAGCACATCAAAAAAAACCCACAAGTATCACAAAATCATTATTATTGTAAGTTTCTAATTAACACACAAAAAAATGTTATGTGGGGCTGGGATATCCACAATTAGATATCTAAAATCTCCATACATTGCCACATGCTTTAAAAAATCTTTTTTTCTCATATATACCATGATCTTTGTATGAGATCATGACCTGTGAAAACAAAGTAGGCATTACCTGATTTGGTGATTGGATCAAACACCATCCTGTAGTCATATAACATGATAATGTTATGAGTACAGGATGGTGGTTGGTCCAATCCCTGTAGCACTTCAGTATTTAAGCAATGAGTGCATACATCACCAGCTCCACGAGCAGAAAACTCCTCTCACCTAATTTTCCTGCATAGTCTGCTAAACCTGCATCCCTACAGGCTTCTGTTGCCTGTATTTCTTTCATCATACATAATCAAAAAGGTGGTTTTTTAAATCTGTGATGTTTCTACCAGTTTGAAGGCTGCAGTGATTGACTTTGTCTTAGACTATATAAAGCCATTGACTTCTTTCATAAAGTAGTCCTGAAATGAATGAAAACTGCCAAAATGGCTATTGGCAGGAAAGAGAGTTTACTTTGACTCACTTGCCCACCAGAGAATCAACTGGGATTGTTGACTAAGCTGCTAAGGAAAAAAAAAAAGAAGATCATACAAGGAAGAGTTGAATGTAAAACAAGAAATCAAAAGAACATGTTGGATACATCAAGAGTCATAATTCAGGCAAGAATTTAAGCAAGAGTGAAAATCCCTCTTTCTTCATTTTCAGATTAAAGGCTTTGTTTAAATTGGTAATGCTTTTATTTTATTTTTGTTAGAAAAATATCAGATATGATCTTCATCTCCATAAAGGTCCAGTAACCTTAATTTTCTGCCACATTTATTTACATGGAAAGAAATTCAGAAACATACAACTTAACTAACACTGAGTAAATTGTTACCTATAGAGGTAAAATACCTCCTGAGTATCTTTATCTAACTTTAAAAGTGCAGAGGAGACAGTAAATTATTTTCTTTTGTGACTGTAATATTTTCTTCAAATTTCCATTTCACAATAGCATAAAAGGCAGAGTTTGATTGTTTCTTTCTCCTAGAAAGAAAACGGCAGAGAAAAGAAAAAGGGGCTGAAAAAAGGATAACAGAGAGCTCACTGAGCTCAGGGAACATAGGGAACAGAAGATTTGTGTTTTACTCTTGTACTATTAGTTTCCACTTCCCTGTGTTCCACCCCTTGGCTGAAATGATTGTGTTGTGGCAGTCAGAAGACTTGAAAAGTGCAAATACAAAGCAACAAACACACAGCACAACAAGTAAACAACAGAAGCACAAGGAGATATTGATAAAGCTTAATTCCATAAGTATTAATTTCTGAAAATAGAATGTCCACGACTGCTGAGACATATGCCCAGACCCACTCTGAATCCCTGAGGCATTAATCTCAAGCTTGTCTTCCATGTTGTCCAATTAATGTAGAGCCCATCAGTCAATAATCCTGGTTTTGATCATAAAATGCTCTTGGAGGCTGAGAAAATTTTCATATTCAACTTTCTGCGTTCTTCCTTTCTCCTCCCCACTATTCCTCAGAGGTTTCATTTTGATGATCTGTATTTTTTAAATTACACCCATCAGCCATAAAAATCCCAGTCTAAGCTTTTTGTTGAATGGAAATAAATTAACATGTTTGAGCAATTCTAGGATGGAGAGACTTCAAGCTCATTTAATTTAACTCCTAGATTCATTACAGAGCTTTTCACATTCTTAGGCAGAAAAACAAATCAGTACTGCACACTTACAGATGAAATGCCTCAGAAACTTTGTCACTGTCAAAGTACATCTTACTTGACCCCAGATACTGAGCATGAAAAGCCATGAAAAAACACCAGAAAGAGTATACCTAGACTCTTGACAGGGCATGCACAAGTGCATAAGAAATAGATAGAGAGAACTTCCACACCCATACTAGAGCTGATGACTAGGCTATTGGGTCATCCGGAATCAACAAGCAAACTTTATATCTAGCTTAACACAAACATTCCTAAAAGTTTCTGTGTCTGTACATAACACTTCTTTAATCTCCTAAGTAGCTTATTCATATAGATTAGGAGTTGCTCTCCTCTATTGCTCAAGAGACATCAAAATATGAATTTTAGTATCTTCACTTTCTGTGTCCTCTGAAACGCATACCCAAGAGGCTTGAAATCTTGTGGAACAGACCTCAAAACATTTTGTAATTTTTTAAAGCACCTCCAACTGACTAATCGAAATCAGAATAATTTAAAGAGACTGAAAAATGTGGGACATTGATTTTGTTTGGAAATTAGTTTCTTTATGCATCTCCATTTACTGTGCCGTTCTAAATTATTTTATCATTAAGTGTTTGGAAGTAGAGAAGACATACTCCTTTTGTTTTCCTTTTATGTTTGAAAGGCATGTTGTCATGGTTTAAGAAAGCCTGGTTTTCAGCTGGGGGGATAGTTCCCTATGGGGACCTGGCAGAGCCAGTCATCTGGCTAGGTTTGAAGATTGACACCCAGATAAATCACTTAAAAGAGCTGAACGTGCTTCTGTGGAAAACCACGTTTAAAAACCAACAAAGCCTGGGAAAACTCTCTTGGCTTCTGGCCTTTGAAGAAGGCCAATGAAAACTGTTTCAATTGATAAAGTTTTAGACCAAATGAACCTACGAACACCAATTCTCTGCTGAATCAGGAGAGGGGAAAGGGTGAAAACATGTAGAGAAACAACATGGAACACTGAGATCAGTAAAGGAGTGAAGTTCTAGATGGGAGGGGATTGAGGATGCCTTGGTGTTGGGCTGAAATGATTTTTTGTGAGGCTATGGTGAAGATATATTGATATATATCAGACTTTGTTTTTTCCCTGTAATTCATTAAGTGCATGGGGGGATGCAGCATTCACCTGCAGCCCATGAGGAAAGGGAACTCATGCTGGAGCGTGTGGATGCTGAAAAGCTGTAATCCAATGGGAAGCCTGAACAGAGACAAATGAGCAACTTTGCCCCAGGGACAGAAGAAAAACCACTGTTCCCAGAGATAAAAGAACTTTTGTTTTATGCTAGAACAGCTCATCCTTTAAATAGCACCCCATAAGTTGACATGGCCCATGAAAGCAGCTGTGGGAAAGCTGCAAGGCATGGGAGGGACTTTCACACTGCAAACAGATTTTCGTTTCCCTGCAGCTGATTCAACGTGACACTAAAGCCAAGAGAGAACTGTTTCTTGTGGAGACAGTCTTCATGACATAGCAAGAGAGACTCCTCTCCCTAAGTGGACTGTAGGTGGTAAACTGACAGGTGAAAGTCCCAGGTTTTATCTCTTTACATTGTCAATGGGAAAGAAAAGAGGGTATGGGGGGAGGAGAAGTGTTCTGAAAATTTATTTTGATTTTCTTTTTATTTTCATTCTGTTAATAAAGTTTTCTTTATACCCTTTAAAGTTTAGGCCTGTTTTGCTCTCCTCCTAATCCATATCTCACAGCAAAAGTGATAAATAATTGTAGTGGGTGCACTGGTGATTTAGCCAGTGCTAGGTCCACTACATAATTTGGTGTGCTGGCCAGGAAACAAACCAAAACCACTACACTTAATTGGTGTTTCCACCTGGTTTCTGAATCAAAAACACCACACATCTATACCAACAATATTGAACATATATACTTAAAGGTGTGCAAGTCATGGAAAAAATGATATGAGAAATAGTCACATAGACACAACAGTCACAAATAGAAATTGTGATTACAGCATTAATTATGAATTATGCATACCAGTTTGAACTGCAACAGTATATTAAGACATTAAAGTCATTACAAATACGGTACCAAAGAAAACTACTGGTGGGAAGAATCATGATTTTACATATATTCCTGTCTGTCAAAACCCATTAATTAAAACAAATTAATATTATTAAGGAGATATATTAACAGATTTATATTTTTTAAACGAGTTAAAGACTTGAAACTAGAGACTTTTCCTGCCAGAAGTCATAGAAATTTGTTTGGATGCCTGACCAAAAGTTGGATTTCAGTTTTGCAAATAGTATACTTTATTACAAATGATCTTTGCAAAACAAATCTCATGAAGCTGTCATGGCCCCTTCCCCCACCATGTTTTTTTGTAATCTACTAAATGCATCAAGGCAACCCTGGTGCTACCTACAAATAGTAGCAATAAAGACTCACTTTGCATGCTGTGTAGAGGTATCAGATAACAAAAATTCCTCCATACAGGTTTGAAGCTGTTTGATAAGATTTATATGAGCAGGTTAGCCCTTCCTGCACCCACTATGATCCTTGACCTCAGAAGACATCCAATACAATCAAAGGCAGGACATGTTACAACGACTGCCTTGAGTTTGTCCCATGTGGAAGATAACATTCTTATTTTTTAGATTTGTGGGTCAGATACGGCTGCAGGAGAGCTCTGAGACCATAAAGCACGTTACAGTTTTCCCCCATTACCCATCTGAGCTCCTCTGTCCTAAGGGCTTCTCAGGAAATCCTTGCTGCTCCAGCCATGGCCTCTTTGTCTCAGAAGCCTCTGCCAAAACAGGTGCTTTGGTAAAGAACTGCAAATGTTTTGCAGAAAGAATGAATCTTCTGGCGGTGGTAAAGTTGGTAAATTAACTATGAAGTTGGTAAAAGTTATGCCAAACAGAAATTATGAAGAGAGGAGCATTTATAGATATCATCTAAACAGAAGCACTACACATAGCTCAGCTATGCTGGAATTTTCTCCTCAAAACTTCAATGTTATGATTGGTTTTGCACACCCATACAACTGCTTTGGCTGAAAAGCAGTAGGAAGGACACAAAGCTGAATGCTTAAGCTGTCAGTTTCTCACTTATCTTAGAAAAAGAAGTTAAATAGTCCATGTTCCTAAAGGAAATGTTTCCAAAAAAACAGTTTCCAGAGGAGAAAAAAAAGAAAAAAGAAATAAGAAAAAAGAAAAAAAGAAAAAAAAAAAAAAAGAAAAAAGAAAAAAAAAAAAAAAAAACAAAAA
>JAODKT010001744.1:52835577-52863565 GCA_027576195.1 Cossypha heuglini | reverse complement strand
AACTGCCACACACAGCTGGGTGTCACCTGCAAACCTGCTGGGGGTGCACTCAATACCACCCTTCACTTTGCTGACCAAAAAAAAAACAACCATGAAACGTTTTTTTTGGCTCTTAAGCCTTTACAGCGGACTAAGAATGGAAAAAATAATCTTCTATACCATGCGGTACATTTGCACATCCTCAGATCAACATCCTTAGATGTTGTCCCTTAGAAAACAGTTTAAAAAAAAAGAACAGAAAACTGAAATTATAAACCAAGCTTTCATATGCTGAAATGGAAAATATATCATAACTATACAACAATTTAGTTCCCTAAAGCTAAAATATATATGTATACATATATAAGAAACATATTTAAGCACTTGTCTAGTTTTCACAAAGATGAGAGGATCACTTTTTGAACTTGACAGAGATTGAATGCTACTCAATCAGAATGATAAAAGAGATCCTGAACAGTGTATATACACGAACATTTGTTAATACATTTTTCTCAAAGTCCACTGTGGTATGAAATGAAAAGTAGACCGTATTAGCTGAGCACTTCAGATACAAGAATTGTGACCCTTTTGCATGTAAGGAGCTATATTCATTTTCCAGGCAATAAGAGACAACTTTTCAGGCCTAATATACTTCATTGTCAGAATTAACAAAGTTTCATCATCAACTTCATATTCAGGAACTTATGAAATACAGTAGTGTCTGACATTCTAATTAATTCATTAAAGCACTCACCTGGTCAGCTAAAATCAGCTAATGAATATTGCCTATGTAGCTAATGTGTACTGCATATTGATGAACTGTAGATCTATTGTGTAATCTGTAGGCTGGAAAATTGGCGTTTAAACAGAACTTGGAGTTTTGTAAGTCGAGCTCAAGTTATCACAGACAACTATGTCACTTATAATTTATTTCACTTTACCTTGCAAAACACACCCACTGGAATTTTAACTTTATTCTTTCCTCACTGTCCGGATATTTTATAAAAAATTCTACCAACAGGGCAGAAACTGAAAATTCTGCATACCTAACTACAAGGTTCAATTATCAAGAGCTAAAAGGTCTGTTCCTGTAGCTTATGCTGCTGAAGTTAAAACAATATGACCCCCTTTTCTATTTCACAGTAATTAAAATGTTAAATTTGGTAAAAAAAGTTAGCTAAGAAAGCTTTTCCTAAAAGCTATGGATTTTAACATGTAAATATCTGATTTTGAAGACCAGCAGCCTCACAGTGGGATACAAAATCTGTGAGCCTGGATAATACCTTTAAAACATTCAGAAGTGACAACAAAATATCTTATTTGGACATGCCAGAAGGAGTAAACTGTGATTAATTGTTTTTTTACTCCAGCTCATTTCACAATTATGATTTCTGTCAAGGACTTGTCAGTATGAAACAATACATCAAAATGTAAATATCACTGATAAAATGGCACAGGAAGATACTCTGTGACTACCTAGAACTTAAAGCATTTTATTGAAAAAGTCCTTATTTTGTTTGGCAGGCATCCATGACCTCCTACTGTTGACAAAACTAGCAGCAATTCCTATTTGAAGTGCACCAGAAGACGATTCTGCTCAGCAGAAGCTGCTGCTTTAGAGCATTTAGAGGATTTATCTCTAAATTAATATTTTCATCTAACACTCTCACTATACACCTTACATAATCTTTAAATTATAGGAAAATGCTAGAAGGGAGTTCTGAGATTCAGCAGCTGAAGTAATGCTGGAGATTTATAGCTCTCTGAAGTCGACATTTGTGACTGACCTACAGCACACCAGGACTGCTATTTCACTTTCCTGATTCATGATAAGTGCAGCTGTCTCCAAATAAGCCTCCAGAGCCCATTAATGCCCAGTTCCCTCCCTTATGGTAAATATGCACGTATCTAGCTTCACTTTTTAAATGCTCTGTTGCTGTTTAGTTGAATAGAAAATTAGGTTTTCTATTTCCTCCTTTAAAAATATTTCTTTCAGTTACCCAGGTAGAATTAAAGACTCTAGTTCATGCATTTATTTTTTTGTCTAAATAAATATTAAAGAAAAAAATGCTATTTATACACTAAAGACTGCAAAAACCATATTTCACTTGATTGATGAATTTTTTATCTGTCTTAGTGTAGTCTCCTATCTTCCTTTCCTCCAGTGTCATTACACATTAGTTGTGTGAGGCATGTACAACTAATTAACAAAACCATTTGCATGATGATATGAAGGTAAATATTAGAAATAAATAGAATAAACATTCATAAAATGCTTTTAAAAAAAAAAAAGCACCAGTGCATTTGTCATCCCTGTTTTTCAATTTATTTTTTCATTAATAAAATATACATTGTTTTCCATTCGGAAAATTTACTAGTGGCAACACATTCAGCACGCAGCTTTGTCTCTTTAGAGATGAAGTCTTTGTTAAGGCACCGGTGATGGGTTTTTTGTGCCATTGTCTGAACTGTCAGATTGGATGAGCATGTGTGTTTAGGGGTGCAAAGATGTGCAGCCACATCTGCTGTGCAAAGCCGTGAACTCACAACTCTCCCCACCACTACAATGTGTTGCACTCGGAGCTCCTTTGTTGTGATGGAGCTGCTGGTGGTTGCGTGTCTGAAGTGTCACAAGTGTCAGGCCTCATTATGGTCATGATAATCACCCTAAAACAACCACTTATTTTGAACATTTAATATTGAAGGGTAGGAAATTTGGGCTAGATACCTAATGGGTTTTGCGATGTGCAATTGATTGTACGCTGGGATTCAAAACCGCAAAGCAAAAAGATGAAGAGGTCTGTTAACAAAATAATGTTCCTCGCTCTCCCAGAGAATAGTTTTTAAAATGATACCAATAACATCATGCAAGCGGTTGAGAAAGCCATTTAGATGGCTTTTTAGCAAGTGATTAATTTCTTGTATGGAATTATTTCTGTAGAATTACAGAGCAGGAGATATTTAACACACCACAAATATTCCTTAAGTTTGTTTTTATTCTTTGTCCACATTCATATCTTAAAAATTCCATTGTCTTCAGCACTCCACTGGGCTTAGCATTCAGTGTTTATATTAAAAAGAAATAAATCTTATTAGTATTCAGATCACAGGCTTTATATTAACTGATTACAGAAACAACAGCTGTCAGATTTGAATCAGAATATTTTTGAGTTCTTCAATGCTAAATAGAGCTCAAACCTGTAGTTTTTGTTTTAGGTATATCTATATGATAGCAACATTATCTTTCAGTCACTACTTGATTTTCAGTTAATTTTATTGGTAAAAGTGAAAAAGTAATAACTTCAATAGGAAGGTGAAAAGTCATGCATGATAGAGAAATAGGAATTCTGTCAGAAATTCAAGTATTTGAAGGGATTTGTGTTCCACATTGCATTTTTCTGAACACAATTTCTTACTCATAAGTAATGTTTTTGACTTTTATTTCTCTTCACAAAGTTACTTCTCAGCAAATGTGTGTTAATGGTTTTGGAGAAATTTTCAGTACAGTCAAGTTATAGGTGATCATCACTGATTAAAGAATACAGCTGATGATCTTTATAAAATTATGCTTACACAAAACCTACATCTGTTGTCCCTCTAATAGCATTCTGCAGCCCACCACAGGATTAATCAATTCTAATCTAGACAGGCCTTTTTAGAGACCTTAGACCTGTATGGCCTCATTAATTCAGATGGTACGTGACAGTTCAGAGGTTCCTTAAACCAGCCATAATCTGCAAAAACAGACTTCTGTGCCAGTTTGAGATGCACGCTGCTTTCAGGTTAGAATTCCTGTCTTCCACCTTAAGTTAATGGGCAGCAAAATTAAAATAAGTGGACTCAGTTTTCATCCTGAAGGGGTGATTTAAGGAATTACACACATTGTACTCATTCACAACATAGCAAAGGTTGAGAAAGTTTAGGGAAGCACCTTTATAAAGCTTCAGTCTTCCAAAATATTTCAAGTATTATTAAAAAAAAAAAAAAAAAAGAAGGCAAAAGATATGAAAATTAAGGAGAACAAATACAGAACAGCTCAAATATACAGTCTTAAGTTTGACCCATTTTACTTTTCTTATAAACTAACTAACCAGAACCGCTGTTCTATACAGGCAATGCTTGCTCACTTTTTTCCATCTCTCTGTGAAACTTTAACACTTGTCATTTGTCTGAGGTCCTGTCCTTCTCTTTTACTCTGACCTCTCTCTTACACCTTTCCAACAAAAAATAAACCTTCATTTCTCTCAGCAGGCATGACACCCTCTGTAAAGGTGTTAGTCACTTTACTCTGAAGAATAACTGTACCCTGTCAGAGATAAGGAAAATGAATTACCAGGTGATAACACTACCATTTCCTCTAAGCTAGTCTGGAAATATGAGTTTAAATCTTTAGAACATAAAAATCCACCAGTACACAGTTAGCTAAATATACACAAGATTCTTAACTTTTGTCTACGTCAAACATCTGAAGGATGTATAGAAAAATATTATGGATGCATTGTCATCAGTTTCTTCTCATGTGTGGACCTGGGAAGGAAGCACAGTGCTGTGAATGATCTCACTCAGAAACTGTGCATCACTGCTTTGGCCAGAGATTAACACACCTCCAGAGAAAACCTCTTAAAAGCACTGGTCCTTTAATGTCCTATATTCATGATCAATGAGTTCAGTATTCTGCAGTATTCAGTAGATCCCTAAAGAGCAGACTGTAGCAAACTTCCCTGGCCATAGCCCTAAAGAAAGTTTTATTCTAGCTCATTGAAACAAAACTATATTTAACCCAATGAGAGAGGAATGATTAGTTAAAAACCATGTATTTCAGCTGCTTTAACATGTGAAGACCTGTGCCCTTGAGCTCCTGAACTGATACGAACTGAGTTACAAGTAACTCTGAGGTGATCTTGCACTCTGCTTTGATGACATTAGTAATAAAATTTTACTGAAATAAATAGAACAACTTTTGCCAAATGGGGTTAAATGTCACAGAAAGTTCACATCACCTACGAAACTTCTAAATTCTGATATAATCTGAACTTTGCAGCTCAAGTTGTTCTATTTAGAATCATATCTAGACAACAATTCTTTAATTAGGTCAATTAAAAGGAATAGTATAGAAACAAAAGGAGAGCTAGGGCACAACAGAAAAACTGCAGAATGTCCAGATTAGGATGCAGCGAAGCCTACAAAGCAGACCATTCTATGACATTAAAAATTGGCAGCTATTCATAATGCCAGACTTTTTCATTACTATTGAAATCATGCATTTAAAAGGAAAAAAATTAAACTTCAGCACTGAAATAGAAATAATTTTCCACCTCTGACTTTTTGGTTGCTACAGAGAGGAAGGGAGGCATGATGGGTTCCAAGAAACCAAGGCTTGCCCAAAGGAGTGTAAAAGAAATAACACTCCCCAAAACCTGTGGTGTTCTTGAAAGGTGAGGGACACATGAGCCACTCTGAACATGAGCATTCCATGACCAAGGATTGACCCAGATCTGCTGAAACACTCTTTTATGAGTGACTTACAGGAAACAAGATGGAATTTGTCCTAAAGAGAGAAAAAGCCCAGTACCTCATCAGCTAAATGAATAATTAACTTTCAAAGTCAAGCTTTTGAAAAGAATTTTGTTGCTTTTTTTCTAAATCCAGAACTGAGATTAAAGGTTTGTCTGTGTAGACCAAAGTTCTGAAAGGCAAATTATGCCTTTTAGAGCTCTGGGTAGAAAAAATGCTACTACTATCCTCTTGAAAAAAATTGCAACATAATAAAAAAACCAACAAAAACAACAAACCGCAGTAAACCGATATAGGAATTATAAGTAATGTGACAACATTTGCTTTGAAATATATGCATGTATACTCTTCTCCAATGAAAATGTCATTACCTCTTTATTGATTTCCATGTTGAAAGAAATTTTAACTTCTCTGAAGGATCAGGGTTATATTCAAAGCAGATAATGTGGGCATGTCTGCTGTGTAACCAAATAGCTTGTGGTAACCTGTAACCTAGGAAAAAAATTAAGGTTTCCCTTTTAAAAAACATTTGAATTTGTTATTGCTGCTATATTTTAAATTTTATTACTTTTGAGGGAATGCTAAGAAACCATCCTACTTTCCACAGAAAAGTTTAAAATTTAAATAAATAAAATCAGGAATAAACTGTTGGTATTGGAAATGAATGTTTAAATCAGAATAAAAGTAAGGCATATTTTTTAGACAATATACTTTTGCTTCATTATATCTCAAAAAGTCTCAATGCCAGTATTCTGAGTTATATTTTTATGTGCCAGATATGTGTCTTAATATTTGTTTTGACAGAAAAGCAGACAACAGACTATTTCATGGACAATAAATTCAAGATAGTAATGAGGAGACAGTACTGCCACAGCTAACTGCACACAGATTGGAGAGTCACATATTTGACACAGATCTAGTATGGCCCTTAATGAATCTATACACTTGATTAAAGTTACTATCTTTTATAACACTAAATAGCTTTGCATGGGAAGCTGGTTTATTTAAAACAGAGTTAAGAGAGCCATTCTGTTCTAAAAGAAAATAACTTCTGAAATTTTTCATCAAAGTTTAAAAATTTCTTGTGAACTGCTTCCAGTATCTTCATGTGCAAAGGGGAAGACTAAATATAAATATTGCAAAAGACAAAGAATTTATTGAAATATGAAATCCTTGATGAAACAGTATGTCACAAAATATTGCAGAAACTGTCTGGATTAATTTAGCTTGAAATCTCCATTCTACTAATTTTCTTCTTTTTCTTTTCAGATTCTTTTCCTTTTTTTAACCACCCTATCTTCTCAATTGTTTTAAATGAGTACTTATTCACCTGCAATGACCCTGGTTCATGAATTTCTCAAATTTCTCATATGTGATACCAGCTGTCAGTTTTCCATTTCAAGATATTGTTTTCAAAGTTACTTGTCTTCATTCTCCAAATTCCTTTCTGTTAAATTTTCTCTTTCCTGTCATAGGTTGCTTATTCCCTAAATCTGTTTTTCCGTCAGGAAATGTAACTCTCTTTCTCCTTCATAGCTTTCATAAGAATTCACATTAAATGGAAGCCAATTTGAAGGGTGAAAATACAGCTCCACAAAGACCAATAGTGGATCTTGTCCTGCGTCATGACCTCCACCAAGGAATGCAGATGGCACCACCAATAATTTCAACTTACAAATAAAAACTGTGCTAATAATTCAGAAGAACGTATTCCCATTTCTAATTTAAAAGATCACAAATTACTCTTGCCCCATTCCAAGCCATTTTCCAGTGAGACTGCATTAATAGCAATCCATGCATGTCCCATATGGAATCTGCATAAAGCAAGAATAATAGGGTGCAATTTGTAATTCTTTACCTGTGAACTGTACAGCATGTAAAGTGCAATTTCCAGCTGAGACAAGCTTAGCTTGGCTAGGAAGATAAAGCCATTCTGGCTTGAGCTGCTGCCTATTCATGAAGCAGGGTCTTATTTTGGCTTTAGCTGTTGCAGCAACAGAGCAAACACAAGATGTACAGGATGTAGAGCAAGCACTCGTGTTGTGATAAAAAAATAGCTGCAGCATCTAACCTCAGATTATAACAGAGATGTTTTAAACCTGAAATTCTATCTGCTTTGGTACACAGCCACAAATTTGAAAACAGTATACAGGCAATGCATTTTCCTTGATGCCATCTAACATTATTCCTTGGGGAAATATCTATATGTTTCTACATCTTAAATTGCTCTTTAGCCATATTGTCACCATTTTTTGTCACTCCTTTTGATGAGCAGATACCAGAGACTAACAACTTTATTGTAGGACCAGATTTAGTGAGAACTGTCATGTGCTTTGCTTTCGTTCTGCATTCTGGATAAAGAAAGGAGAATATCTGTGCCATCACACATCCTTGAATCTCTACTTTCAGGCTAGCAGTGTGAATATGAACATCTGGAATACAATTTATTTCTCCTTTGTATCACCTTTGCAGTGCATTAAGGGCATGTGTTTGTCTTCTATTAAAATATACTGAACCTCTCTATCTCACTCTTACAACTCTACAGTATTGTGCTACAATGCTACAGATAGACTTTTTAAAAAATAAATTTCCAAGTTGTTTATAATCTTTTCCTGTCTGGCTTCTCTTTATGCCCTCTTGCAAAGTGCCACTACAGAAAGCATGGCCATAAAGCAGCTGGCATGGCTTCTGCTTTTTGTCCCTCTGCCTTTCAGGCACAGTGCTCCTCTGGGTGGCTGACAACACAGGTCTTTAGGCACAGAGTGATGGCCTTTGTTTCATTCACCACCAGGGTATGGTTTTGTATGGAATAACAGAAGTATTAAAAGAGGAAAAACAGAACAAAAAGATTGCTTTCAGAGTATTCCCCTCCACCACCAAAAATATAACCAGAACTGCAACATAAGGCTGGACAATTATTAGAAACATATGCATCTTGCATGTAAATTCTGGGCCAGAAGTCTAACTTCAGCAAGTAGCCAGAGTTACAGAATTCTATATTCAATCATAGTTTAACTTTTAAAACACCATTCCCATTACAGAACCTCTCATAAAGAGATAGTATTCTCTCAAAACACAGGCTTTTAGGATGCATAGGTTATTTCTCCATGTAATATTCAGCCACAACTGGGTGAGCTGTGCAAAATTGAAAAGTAGATTTCTAAGAAACGATATTATCAGTTCAGAGCCGAGAGCAACACTGAATGCTGGGACTAACCTGTTTCTTCAGATGTAATTTTTCTGACACGTGCCAACTGTAATCTCCCTCTTCTTACTGTTTCTAACAAGACCTCGTTGTGGAAAACTAACTCCAATGGAGATTAACAGATTTACAATCATAGAATCGTTTCCACTCTCTCTTTACATTTGTCATATAAGTTGTAGAACATGACACAGGTAAAATCCTGTTGCCTGCTTTGAACTACTGAACATTTCTATTGCCCATGCCACAAAACAGTAGGAAAATGTTTAATGCACCAGCAAAGTTCAGTTTTCTACCAGCTCTTTGAAACAATAAATTTTTGTCTTCAATAGCCTACATTTTTTTTCTCTGAGAGAATAAAACATTACTCTCTGTGACTGATAGCAATCTGTTTTCTTGTCCTAGCAGGAATATATTAACCAGGAAGCTCTCTGCACATGATTGTATTTCTTAGCTTAGAAGAGACAACCATTAAAATATATCAATAAAAAATAACGTCTTTCTTTAAATTAACTAATATCTATGTTTAATGAAGCTCAGTTTATAGTGATTTTCTGGATGAAGTGCTTTTCTTTCAGCCTAATTATGTGCACAGCTTTCAGACAACAAGGAGTGTCTTTAACATTAGATAAGAGCCTAGGCTTTTATCTCAATCAATAGTCTTTAGCCTTTGAACTCATGTCAGAGAAAGACCAGTCCGTCACATTCAGTTCTACCTGACCTCTTTCTTAATGCACACTGCCATTTACAGAAGGAAAACACACAGATACACAGTACACGACCAAGTAAAGTATTCAGCGCATTTTGTGTACGGGGGGGATGGGATCTTTTATGGCTGTAGAAACGGGTGACTGAAATGATGATGTTAAAATTTTCTTGTTTCCTTTCACTGGGCTTTGTGTATCTCAAAGGAGCCCCATATGGTGCTCTTTGTCCGTGTCATTACCTCGTTACAGCCGCTGTCTGCCAGCCAAAGGTAGAGAGCTGCAGCTGTAGACAGCGATACAACTGGAATTGTCTAAGGTCAACAGTGCCGTAATTACTTTAAAATGTCAGCGTACAATAAAATACAACAGTTCATCTGGCAGAAAGCAAATTAGCTTTGACCATAGCGTAATTACCCTTTTCTCAGCACCATTAGAAGAGATCAAATCTCCACATTCAGTGTTTGAGGAAAGGCCATCAGAGTACACTCTACCTGACAAGGATGCACATTTGCCATTTTGAGATGTAATTAATTGTCCCTATAATAGAAATTTTTATATTTGACTCTGGAATTGAAATGCGTAATAACCTGGCTTCTTCATATTTAACCATTTCTACTCTGAGTCGATATGCATTGCAAAGTGAAACTAGGTGACACCAGCACAATGAAAACGTGTTAACCACTCAATCAGTGGAAAACTGAAGCAAAGTTTTTTTTATTAATTGGCTTAAGCTTGATTGGACAGCCTCTGTTCTCAGCAACACAGGTGTAAATCTGGGATGATTTTACTGAAGCAGCTGATGAGACTCTGGATTTATACAGGTTGCTTTGACTTTGGAAAGTCAAATGACCAGTTCATTACGTTGTTTGGGCTACAAAGTTTTACCTAAAAGAGAAAAGAAATTAAGAATCCAAAGCACTGGATACAATAAATAAGTAATTACTTTTCCAAAACTACTACCTTCAATTTATCTTTTTAGTCTCATCTTCTTAAAATGATTATAACCATACTTATCAGAGTTCAACTTCAAATCCTGATCAGAACCCCAGCCAAAACTTATTGCAATGAGATGGGGCTTGTGAACCTGGGGTATTGGGACAACTGCCTCATATTGAAGCAGCTACTTCTTCCAGGGTTTTTTGGGGTTTTTTTGTCAGTATGTTCACATACATGTTCGCCAGTGGTGGGTTATTCTGATTAAATGGGGAACGAATGGCAAGAAGCAGACCTGCAACTACAGTTGCTGTAGGGCAAAGCATGGTGCCTTGCATGCATGTTCAACTTCATTACTATTTAAGGGTTTTGAGAGAGGTCTAAGCTGATTTGAAATGACTTGCAGTGTCTGAACAGTATTCTGTTGTGTGTCTCAATGTGGATTCACATGGAGTAACTATTTCATACCAGAAGTCCCTTGTAGAGTATTTACCAAATTCCACCAAATGTGAGACAATATTATACGTTGTGCTGTGGGTTTTATTTATGTCTGTAGGTGTTAAAATTGCCATGTGTTCTTGTGACTCTAAAACTAATCCATGAAAGGTTTTATTAAAATAAAATCTCTGTATATGGCTGGTAAGAAAGATAAAAATGTTATAGTGCATACCAGAAAACTGTAAAGCACATAAAAATCATGGTTTTAAAAATACCTTTGCTTTGGAAAGCATATATTTTTATACTTAAATATATTTTGGAAGTGCAATACAGCAAATAACATCTTGAAAACTAGAAGAATATCTAGAGCTTGTTGCAATACTTTGACAGTTTTAACTAGCTCATCTGCCTACAGTACTTGCCCTGTCTCAAGTGTCACTTACAAGTCCTTGAATCATAATTATACAATGATATTTATACATACAATATGAAAGCAAACAAAGCCTTTTTTCACTGAAATGAATTCTCAGCAGGACACAGCAGATAAACACAAACTAGAAAAAAACTGAATTTTTTCTGTGCTAAAAAAAAAAAGGAAAGAAAAAGGAAAAAAAGGAATTACACTTCTCTATGGCTTTGCCTGCTTTGTGCCCACAGCCAAAGTAAATGTGTCTCACTGTATATATATGTGCATGTTTGAGGGTGTTAGTGAAGATCTAATTCAGCTTTCCATGTCATTGAATCTGTAGCTCAATCTTACTCATGTACTCATCAGCACTTTCCCTTAGAATGGAAAGTTAATGGAAACTCAGTGTAGTCAGGTGGGAATGAGGAGGAAAACACAAAAATAAATAAAGCCAAATCACCATAACTAGGTCAGAATAGAACTCAGCTCTTTATCTCATTTTGAAGGTCTATGCAGAAATGTATGTGTAACAAAAAAAAATTAAGAATTGGATGATAGAAATAACCAGTAAAATAATAAAAGAAAAAGATCTAGAGATAAAGCAGTGATGAGAGGTGAACACACTCCACATTATTCTGGAAGTTTTCTTTATCAAAAGAATGCATAATAAATAATATAATATTCATTAGTATTTTCTCTTTAGTATCATTAGCCATAATTTTTCTACTGATTGCAAGGTCACCTGCATACGGCCTCAGGAACACAAAGTGAAAGGAAAGAACAGAAATGAGCAAATGTTGCAGCAGCCATAACAGCTGAAAGACAAAAAATGCCAGCGCTACCATTCCCACCTGAACAATCATGCCTAAGAAATTCCATCTGAGAGAACACATCAAACACGGATGTATTGAGCCTGGCCTTGGTCTCACGTAGATATATCAGTACCATAACATCTGTTTTAACCCAAACTCAGTTGTAAAAATATTGCAAATGAAATCTGCATCCATTTGAAAGTACATGTTTGGGCCACACAGACATATGGCAAAAGACAGGATCAAAATTTAGAGTATCTGTTCTTCACTTGGCCTGGCTGAGAAGTACCATGGTTTTAAATAGAAAATCTTTTTCTCCTAATAGGCATATTTATGCATGCAGGAGCATTCCTGTAGAAACTCTAAAAACCTATTGTTGTCTAAATTCTGTATGAGAGCAAAGCAAAGACTTTTTTCTTGATTTAACCACTTAAATATTGTTCATGGAATAACAGCCCATTTTTTATTTATCTGCCATTAGGTACAGTTGTATGAGGACTTACCCACGTAAGGAAAATACTGACAACTTTACAGCTGTAAAATAATATATTCAAATCAATTTCTATTTATTTAGAAGTATATGTAAGACAAGAACAAGATAAATGTATTCATGTCCCATGGAAGCATGAGAAACACACTACAGATCATATCTTTTTGTTTTCTGGCTGACTATGTCTGTTCACCCACTTAGTACCTTCCCATGGTCTGATTGCATGGTTTTCTTTCAAAATTTTTGAAGAGTGGAAAGATGAGGTGTTGAGGTGAGGTGGCATTTCATCAGTAAAAGACAATGTCCACTCGTGGTGTTTCACATTACCTTACCCAAGCTGCCTTCCTCAGGTAATGACATTATTCAATTATTGATAGCTCATTTGGGTGTCTGAATAACAACTAGACTTCTTCAGACTGATCCCAGAGAAAAAATTTAAACTCTCTCTACCTCTAAGAAGCACTTGTAGAAATCAGGAAATTGAGGGGGCGTATTCCTAGGCAGTCTTGCAGGACTGTAGTGATTTAGTTACCTGAAATACCCTAACACCACATGGACAAATGCAGAGTGGAATAAAAATAACTGCTGTAGTCTTTTCCCAAAGGTGAGTAGGTCCATCCTCCTTGGATTCTTAATCATAGCACAAATAAATTCATACACACACATATGAAAATCTATAAATCCATTTTATTCTGGATTTAGTTTACAAAATATTCCCCTGCAATGAAAAGGAGACACAGCATCTGATTAGTCAACTCTATATGGTTTATATCTAATGAACAAAAACATTTCAAATAAAATAATTTAAAATAAATTTAAATTAATTGAAATAAAATATCAACAATATTTTCTTTTAAATGAATAAAATACATAACACTGATACATAACACTGTAGAAAGGAAGAAAACAGATAAGCATTAAAAAAAGATGTTTTGATTGATACCAAAATGATCCTAATGGATTGAAATTATTTTCGGGCTAGTAGCCTGCTTTGAGAGAAAGAGATGAAGCAGTTCAGAGTAGCATGTAGTTATGCATAGCACAAGCATCTTTTGATACCCAATAGCATTGGCTGCACCAGATGTTAAATATCTTTGTTTCCTATTTAAAGACATAGACAGATAACTACTGAAAACAAAACACAACATGCAGTCTCATGATGTTTAGTATGGCACTCCCTCTGCATTCATAATAGCACTTTGGTTACATAAAAACCTCCCTAAGTTTCTGGAGAAATCCTGTCACATACAACATTAAACATTATTTACATTTAATTAGGCAAAATTAAATCCTGCAGGTTAGTTCATTAGATTTCTCTGAGGCCAGTTGTTTATGTAAGCACCGAATCATTAATATGCAGTACTTTCATAATTATAAGGCTGTCAGATAAGAAACCTGCTGCCTTGGACAGATAAAGAAACTTGGAGACATTCACAGATATAAACCCTGATTCAGCTCTATCGTGTTTGGAAAAAACTTAGCCAGAAATGCAGAATCACTTTCCAAAGCAAACCAGCCACACAGCAGTGAAACAATAAATGTCACATTAATATGACTTAGACAGGAAGGCAGAATACAAAATAATATCTGCAAACTCTTACTGCATTTTCAGAAAGTAAAAGACAAAGAAGTTGAGCTAAAGTGTTTTGTATGATTCTAAATTTATAAGGATAATGAAATTGTATTTCATCTTTGACAGGAAAGAATTTTGTTTTAAAATGGATCTTTATTTGGGCAGCAGCATCTCTGCATGATATGGTGCAATTAATGATGGGGCCAGCATTATCTAACAGGAGAAAGACAGATATCACATTCTCCCATATTCCTTTTCCTGTGTTTCCTTGTACCTTAACACTTCCCACAACCACCACATAGGCATGGTAGGGTCTACAGTGGACTTCAAGGAAGTCCACTTATTCTGATTTAGGAGGAGGATCTATTCTCAAGAGGATCTATTTTCCTTTTTTTTTCCATAGATGACAAAACAGGACAGAGCATAGATTGAATTTAACTGGTCTCCTAGGGCAGGTTTCCCATTGAACCTTCTTTTATAAGACATTTTATCTTCAACTTCTAAGTATATACAGAATGAATACATCCAGTTCTTGAGGGTGAAGCACTAGCTTGCCACAAGTAAGGGAAATTCTATCTCATTTGAAAATCCTTCCAGCTAAGGAGAGATGCTGACCCGGACACCAAAATATCTGCATTCTTACCAGAGGAAAACTGCCACTTAGTAACTCTTCTAGTTAAAAAAAGTCTAAATATTTATGTGCAGCCACACTGCCAATTCCCAGAGACATCCACATAGAGCTGCTCTGTAGGGGACAGAATCTACAGGTCTTGAAGTGGCCTTTGGGACAGGCCTAAGGATTTTGCCCTACAATGGCTAATATATGGATTTTGCCCTTGAAGTGTAACACAGACCTCACTTCAAGGACATAAGCTTATCTGCACAAAGAATGTTCCATTCCTGATAAACTGATGCTGTCTGTCCTAATATTTGTTGATATTATCCTGCAAACCCACAGAGGGGGAGGACCAGAGCATGGAGCTGCTCCCAGCAGCATGGCCAGAGATTCACTACATACATAGTGCTGAAAATCCTGACAGAGCTGTTACCCAAGATTTCCTGTGGTGAATTTTACAGTGCCTGTCCCATTCTTTGTTGACATATTCTGCCTTTCATAGCTGCAGATCCTGGCAGGGACTGGACCATAGAAAGAAAGCTTGTCCTCAGCCATACAGCCAGAGATTAGATCCCTTCTGCAAGGATGCTGACTGAAAGCTACAGAGTTAAAATGGACACCAGCTCTAGCTCCAGCCCCAGTGGATGTGCCCTGTCACAGGGGACCAAAGGCCAGCTGTGGCCCATGACACTCTGGGACAGGTATTTGCTGGCTGACAGAAAGGTGTGGGACTGACAGCCTTGACCTGAGTCCGGCAGAGCCTTGGGCAGGGTTTTGCCCAAGGTGGTTGAGGATTATTCTGCTGTTATATTGTTTTGCTGTTTAGAGCTGTAAGTCCACAGAAAGGTTAAGAATAAGGTCCTGGTCTCATTGCATCCTTCTGGTGTCACTCAGACAGATTTCACTGCTTTCTATATAGCCCTTCACTAAGTGAAGGCAGAATACACATTTCCAGGATGCACTGCCCCATGGTCTTTAAAACTCTGTGAAAGGAGATTTTATTGAAGTGGGGATGTGTCTCTTCTGCCCTGGCTCAGGTGGAAGAATGAGAGTAAAAGGCCTTGAGTAGTGCCACGGGAGGTTCAGATTAGATATTAAAAAAAGAAGAGTCACTGAAATTGTGGCAAGTGTGGTTAGGCATTGGAATAAGTGGCCTGGGGAGACGGTGGAGTCACTCTCTCTAGAGGTGCTCCAGAGGTGTCTGTGTGTGGCCTAGGAATGGTTGAGGGGTGACTGTAGTGGTGCTAGGTTGATGGATGAAGCAGATGATCCTGAAGTTCGCTTCCAACCTTGATGATTCCATATTTCTATGGGCCCACGGGCAGCTGTAGTCTCCCCACACTGCGGGCAATTGGAGCTCCATGCCACTGGCCCTTTATGTCCACAGTATAACTGGAATTACATTTTCTGTTTCATGAACCATTGGCTTGTCCTTCTAGTTTGTGTGGTCTTTTGTGGAAACCTTCTGGAACATTTTCTTATTGTCCGTATGACATGCGATTTTTAGATCTTTAGTTATGTATGAAGATATATTTATCTTTATATGTAATATAAACATATCAAGTATATGCAATGTAAGCATATAAAGTATATCTTCATCCCCCTTGTAGGAAGGAAGCAGGGAGACATTCAGAGGCTGCTCTGAGATCATGT
This sequence comes from Cossypha heuglini, assembly GCA_027576195.1. NCBI lineage: Eukaryota > Metazoa > Chordata > Aves > Passeriformes > Muscicapidae > Cossypha > Cossypha heuglini. The sequence goes on along the minus strand of JAODKT010001744.1, from coordinate 52,847,242 downwards.
GGGTATGGTGGTTTCAAAACATGGGACCCAGACCATCACCAAGAGTGTGAAAACACTCGGGTATCTGCCAAAAGACATGTCCTCTGTCAGCTGGATGAGGGCAGAGGGGGAGGTCAGCCTGTGGTACAGGGGCTCCATGCAGACCTCACCACGAGGCAATTTTTTATGCACACCTGGGTGTTCTGCACTATGCCTCTGGAAACTTTCACTGAGGTCATTAAAGGAAAATTCTCTACATATCTCTACTACATATCACAACCCACTTTACTGTATACTCTGCTGCTGCAATACCTTTTCAGATTAAGTACAAAAAGATATCAGGTACCATTAAAACCTCTTACAATATATAACTGGAAAACTAAGCAATCACAAAAAAAACCATTTTGCTGAAACACTTAATTTTAAGTCTTATGCAACTATGCTGGTATATGCATTAGTCTGACAAAATCAAAGCTTTACATATTCATTCATTATCTAATGCATGTCTAAGTTTCAGCAGTTTCAGCATTTTAACTGCTTTCTTGAATTTACACCAATGGACTAGGTGAAGTTATTTCTGAATCTCATGCATGATCTATTGGTCTTTTTCACATTTTGAGCATTGTGAGCACTCTTGTATCAGAAAAACCTTCGCTAAATCAATGGGAACTTTTGTTCAATAGGTAATGGTCTTCAAAAATGCAAATCAGGGGATGCTAGAGGAGGAACAGAAAATGACTGAAAGTGGCATTTGGTAAAAAATTATGTACCCTAATATAGTATATTTGGCTTTCAGATGATGCCTTACTGAGGCATTTTTAGACACAAAGGAAAGGTCAGGCAGAATAAGACTATATTGTATAGAGACTGTAAGAATTCAATCTGTTTTGTTTATTAGGGGACAAGACAGTCCTGACAAAACAGAGTTATGAAAAAGATAAACTCAGAATGCTCTTTATGAGAACAAAACAATGGTCATTGACACTAGATAAAAGTACAAAAAGAGTTTACTTGTTAGGTGGTGTATAGCTTGCATAATGAACTGACACTGAATAAGATTAAGATATAGATGATCAATGCTGTGAATGTATTTTTGGCTATGCATATTAGAATTCCCACTAGTTAATAAAAGAATAAAAATTAATCATGAATTGATTATGATTATATTTTACATATGCATAACTTTAAGGGATACATCATCAATAAAAATGTCCCTTGCTGTATGGTGGCAGGTATTGATCAACTCGTCAAGCATCATGAGCTGCTTAAATCTTTGATCCTCTTGTCCAGCAGTAAAACACTGTAGTGCTTGGCAGTCTCCATCATTGCTCCTCTCACACAAGATTTTATCCTGCCTCTATTGGCAAACATGTGGGATAACACTAATAAAATCCTCATTCCCTTAAGGTTGTCATAAAAATTTTCCTCTGTAGTGTATCTTCTGCCACCTCAGGCATATTATATAAAATGCCACAGAAGAGAGAATGAGGACCCAATTGAAAAACACATCCAGATAAAGCAGCAAATGAGTTTTTATTCACTAGCAGGTTTTCCTTCCTTTCTTCAAACCCAGTCTCTAAATGTGCACAATTGTAACTCATCTGGTGGTGCTCACTAACATCTAAAAAGCAAGCAACAGAGTGAAAGTAAGTTGTGAATAAACCCTTAGAAAGCAGAAGTAGACAAATCAAACACAGTGATGGAACAAATCTGAATCAAACCACATGCTCATTAAAGCAACGGCATTTTAAAAATTTTCATAATGTTTATGGGAATCAGCTGAGTACAAATGAGGGAAAGCTCTGTGTCTGGGTTTTTGCAAGAGTAAAGAAATTAACAGTCATCTGACCTCTGTTTAATAATTCTTTTTTGAGCTAACCCTGCTTGCCTATCAGCTTTCAGTTACAGAGGAGTCAAAGGGCAGACCTCTAAGCCATAGGGTTTTTTCTTAGAGGCCAGAAGTTTTAAAATGCAACACTGAAAAGTGTTTAAACCAGAAGGTGTCATTCAGCACAATCGTGATCTCATTTGGAGTGTGGATACTTACAGAAGATCCAAAACCTTGAGGCAGAGTTGGAGAGTGAAAAGCTCAAAAGACATTTTTACAAAGCTTCAGCAAAGCACTAAGAGTCTGACACATATTTTGCTGAAAATTTTCCTAACCTCCCATCCTTCTAAACTCCACATAACCTGGGAGCTTTATCTTCTTTTATTTTCCTCTTCTTTTAACCAAATGTACTTCCTCACTGGCCCCAACCTCTCAAAATTCCTGTACTGCACAAAGTTAACCCATGTCTTTAAAAACAGAATTTAGGATTGGATTAGTATATGTCAAGCACTACAAATTCTCTATGCTTGCCCATCAACTTCTCACATTACAAAACCTCAAGTACTGTTTTCCTAAAAAGCACCTTTCAAGTAAGCCTTTTAGTAAAATGTGACTGCTACTGTGTACTATTTTAAAAATGGCTTGACAGAATTGCTAATGTTCTCATTCCTTCAGGATATTTCCTAATACTTGTAGCCTTTTCATGTTTCTAATTAGGCCAGTAATGGTCCCTGAAGTTAAACCAATTAAAATTATTTACTGTGACACATAGTGTGGAGATAATTATCTGATATCTGAATCCAACTTCTGCTTACTTTGCAACATTACTTAATAGAAAACAGGGAACCTGATGCCCATGCTTTCATTTTACTTGTCTACCAAATGTGTTTGCCCTGTAGCAAACTGTTCAAATAAAGCATTAAAATCTTTGTGGTGCTAATCAAAATGTTTAAAATCCACTCACATTCCTTTATACTACTGAGAAGCATAAAAAACTCTCACACATTTACCTTTTACATTATAGTTGCTGATCAATGTAGTATTATACCTACATTGTGCATAGGTAATGCAGCATGGGTTTCTAAAAACATTTCCAGGTTTTTTGTTTCTATTGAAAACATATATAGAACAGAATAAAGACTTGAAATTTTTATACTTATAGACACAATAAGTTTTTTTTCTTTTCAATAAAATAGTTTAGTCTCCAGATTTTATTTAATTTACATGTCATATTTCCACAAGCTGGCTTTTTCTGGGAATATTATGAATTGACATGAGGGGATTTTCCAACATATCAGTATAAAGGCTAAGCCTTTTAAATTTAGCCAAAGTTCAGTTGGAATGTACTAACTGCAGAACCTCCTGGGAAGGAGAGAAAAGACAAGTGACAAAAAGAAGTAGAATATTTCACAGGATAGATAAGAGTAACCACTAACAGAGAGTCCAGGGAACAGGGAACAACACAGCCTGGTTGCCTCCCTGCTACAGGGATGTGACTTTTGGTGAGGGGTGAAGGTAGAACAGTGCTTTATGTTCTGCTGGTCACTGGACTATGTGATAAATCAGCTTGGGTGGCTTCTCTCCCTGCACTCTGATTTTTCATATCTGGCCTATAAATTCTTAGTTAATATTTGAGGCATTATCAGCTAGATTGTGGTCTATGTGTAATGCACAGGAGGAGTTACCGAGTTACAAACTCTTTTATTTTGTTTCAGATTTTCACTAGAAGCGCAGAAAAATATGAGGAAGATGTATTTAAGGTCACCCTTGCTCCCTCCATTTCTTCAAAAATGTCAAGGCAATGATTTAAATTGAAATGTATAATGAAAAACATATTCTTACATCATCATTATCTCATTCCTTCTATTTCCTTCAATTTTCCATACATTGCATTGGTGCATTCAGTGCACCATCAACTCACATCTAAATGAATAAAGCAATTGCAAACTTCTTAGACATCATTTTCACTAATGAAAAAAAATCATATTTTGGCTAAGTTGTCTGTCCTGATAAAGAGGATCAAGTTAGCTCATGGGCAGTAACTACTCTGTACATCTTAATTTACTTCATATTTCTTTCACCCTCTTGTCATTGAAAACTAATTCAGATACATTCTTTTATCTTACTGATCACCAAAGCTAATTAATTCTTGTCTGCTCCTGATGCTATTGAAAGCAAAGGAATGAGCACCAATTCCTTTCATGAAGGAGTTAAAAACTTCTCAGCCTTCACTCTGGAAGGTTTGTTCCTATGCCCTTTTAGACAATGACAAGCTGTTAAGCGTAAAACTAATTAACATTTCAAAAAGTAGTGTTAATCAATAGTACATAGCTTCATTGGGAGCCTTGCTCTGTCAAATTTTTCTGCTTGATTTTTTTATACCATATCTTTCAAATTATTGTGCTAGTTTTAGATGTGTTTGCTGGGTTGAGAACATGGTGAAACATTAAAAGACTGAATTCACTAGAAATACATCACATTTTTTTCAATATCTCCACCGAACTCTAGTTATCTATCCTGCTGTTCCTCCTTCATCCCTCCCCCATCATTCTGTGAGTGGCAGACTTGATTCTCATTCGATTTTATTGTAATAAATGACATATTATATTTAAGATAACAATTTATCATCATCATCTATCAGGAGAATGCTGGTGAAATCTAAATTAAACCCCTCCTAAAGGTCTGTTTGTGTAGTAGGGTTTTTATATTGGAGAGACTAAAAAAGTTTGTTATTTTTTGCATTTCCTCTTTTGGAAGCAGAATGATCTTCCTAATTCCAACACACAGGAACTTGGGGAAATTTTCTGTTTTAGAGAAACTTGTTTGTTTAAGCTTACTGTTGCTAATATGCATTCAGATATGACCTAAATGGTAGAGCACTCTAACTTCTGCTAAACTAGATTATATTGGAGCATTATCAACAACTTATAAATTCAATACTGTGTTCTCATTATCAATATGACAATATCTGACAGTTGTATATTAGTTAAAAATTAAGAAACGTGAAGGAGGGTGCCAGTGAAGCCTTCAAAACTGTAAATGTGAGTATTTTGTCTTGGCATTTCTGAGCACCATACAAAGGAATTGACCACAAGTTCACTTATGTAGTCTGTTTTCACTAGTTTCTTGCTGTAAAGAGCAGAATGTGTACTTACTGTGCTGCTGTGGAAAAAAATTTAACGTGAGGAAAGCATCCTATCTTTTCTCATATTTAGTAATTTGCAGTAGAAACTTTAAAATTGTTGTTAAATTTCCTCTAAAACACTATGGCTGTCAACTGGGTATCCTGAGGTTTACAGGGAATGTAAGCAAGGTTTAAAGCAGTAAGCCTGAGAGACTTGAGGGCAGAATGAAGTAATCAAACTGACTAAAATTCAGGTTTGCTAAGATTGAGAGGCAATCCCTAAATCAGAATGCCACTCTAGCCTCAGTTATCAGGTGAATTCACTGAAGTGCTACAATGTCTATGGCTCTCTGGAGGAAACAGAGACTCAGTCTCAAGAGGAATGGAGCAAGCCTTGTATTTCAAATATTATACAACAGTACAGACATAATGGACATACCTCATATGTAAAACCTCTCCTCAAATCAGACTCTAATAGGGACAAGGAGTTACCTGCTGTGAAGCCAAGTATCATATTGGAACATGCCCATCCTATGGGAATCCCAATGCTTTTTTTAACTGGGTTTCTGAGCTCAGTGTAGAACAACTCCACTGTTTTTTTGTGGGTCCACAGGTGACCTCACACCCTGCAACACAACTGGCACAGGTGGCTCAGAGCCAGGAGAGAGATTGTGGAGAGATTAACCCTGAGTAATGTATTCACCATGCTGTCTTTAAGAGAACTTAAGAGTATTCTTCATTCTTCTAAATGCTGGGATTCACTGCAGGCGTAGTCAGGCCATTCGAATAATTTCTATTAGTCTTACAGTTTTTGATCTTTAATTTCCATTGCATCCTGTTTGCATAATGGCTCATGAAAGAAATATTACTGCATAGGCAGCAGGCCTAAAGGAAAAGGTGTGCATGAGTACGCCTGAAAAAATAAGTAATATTAATTTAATTTGTTTTGACTATTCCGTGCTAAATTAAAAGCTGTACAATGTAGAGCATGTCATTGATTCAAGTATGTCACAAGGTGATAGCCCCTCAGTATTCTTACAGGATTGCTGATGTAACTTTCAGCAAAAGCATGTCACTGCATTGCATGTCAATATTCACGCTTTTGTCTACTGCTTGGTATTAAAAAGCCTCAAAGTAAGTAATGGCATTATAAACAGAACCAAGGCCTAAATTATTTTTCTAAACCCAAAGGAGTTCCATCTCTAATCAACACCAGACATTTAAGGTAAATTCATAATCCCAGACTGAGTAGAATAGATGCAATCTATTTCCAAGACTTGGACCCTGTGATGCTTTTGTCTTCTCTGTACATTATACTTTGAAGTTAACACATTTCAGTCCAGTAAGATTCATTAAGTTAAAGATTCTACAACCACTAGTGGAAACTTCTGTTTTGTCAACACAACTTGATGTCATAATTTTATCAAACTGAACCTACTCCTCCAAATCCAGCTAATCTGAAGAGGTTCTGCATGAGGAAATTTTTCTAAAATTCAGATGGCAAGGTATTGAAGCTATTTTCTCATGAAGCATAATGCAATGAAGTTTTTGAAGCTCAGATTCCTTTGCAACTCCAGCAAAACTGTGCTTAATTTCATTATAAATAACTACAACCAGCTGATTGTGGTTATTATGAATATATTTACCAAAACAACAACTCATAAAAACACACAAGTACAATATAAAGTAACCTTGCAATATTGGCTCAGTAACAACCAATGATTCCCAGGATGGTGTATATAAAAAATTCCTTAGATATGCTGTTCAGTAGTGGGAATTAATTCTGGGATGTTTGCCTTTTAATTTAGTCTTAAAAAACCCAAACCATCATCAGAGAGATTCCTCTTCCAATCAGCATGCTTTGAATAGTTACTGGATAGTTTGAATAGTAACTGGAGTGATTTCTTTTCATTGTATCTGTATATTTTTCACCATGCTTTTCTGCCTAAAAGCACAAAAACGCCCTATGAAGATTCAATAAAATTGGTAAAGAAAGCTTTTGTATCCAAACAGATGACCGAAATTTTTTCATTTGTGGGGGCTGTACCATGTCACGGGTATTCCACATTCCCCTGTGGGTCAAGTGATTGTTGAATGGGTCCATAGCATTCTCAAGCCCATATGGTTACAACAAAAAAGAGGGAGTGTAGGGATGGGATATACCCCCCATGACACACTGCAGAAAGCCTTATATATTCTTCGTTTTTTGAACTGCATTCAGAATGACCTAATCCCCATCCAATGACATTTTAGTGAATCCCAGGCTCTCTTAGCAGAAGCTCAAGTACATGTTAGGAATCTTGAAAGTGGAAAATAGGAAGGATCTTTTCCATGGATAATCTGGGGGCAAGATATACTTGTGATTCCACAGATTCTGGTCCACGATAGATACCTGTAAGAGTGGCCCAACCAGCCTTGGTTACCCTGGCTTCACCATCAGCTTGGGGGAAGCCAAGGGAACAAGATGAATGTTTGTTTGGTTCAGGCAGCGGGTCAAACATGTTCTAATGTTGGGAGTGTTTTGTGATTCTTGTTTGTATAGAACAAATAAGACAAAATGGTAGAAAGAGATAAGACATAGAGTTGAGCTCCAGGCTATGGGACGTGCCTGCAGAATGCCATAGCAGCACAGAGGAATTTATCTCTGCCTGGCCTTGGGGGGAGGAGGTGCCACATGGCAGATACCCTACAGAGAGGGTCACCCTGTATAAAACCATTAAGAAGGCACGTTGCTGGCACGTGGTAATGTGTGACAGGGGCACATAAGGACAAACCATTACAACAACTTTAACAACGAACTTCATAAAATAAACACATGCCACAACAAGGAAATAGTATGTCTTGAAGAATATACAAGCAGCTCATTTCTCTGAATAAACATGCAGTATCCCTGGTGGTCTAAGTCCATGCCTTGGCTGTTGCAAGAAATCTTAAAAATATATCAGAAGTCTTGAGTGTGATATTAAAGGAAGGTTTAAAGGATGATAAATACCTGGAAAGTGTGTGTTAGAGAAGCAGAAAGGAATAAAACATTTTTTTAAAGTTCTGTAGGGAATACTGGAGTAATTATTTGCCCAGTATATATCAGTGAGTTTTTCTCGTTCAACAATTTGCGTATCAAAATTTCACTTTTAATGAATTTCCTCAAATGCTGCAAACCAGAGGCTTTTAAAAGCAAACATGTAATAGAGAAAAAGAAAATCCCTTCCTGTTACTAGAAACTTTCACATCTCTACTGGCTCATATCCACATATAGAGCAAGTGGGGCATTCCTTATGATGAGCCACCTGCACTCCAGTCAAAACTGCTGCTCATTAAACACCCATCACTTCACCACGATTCTCCACAGAGATCTCCAAATCCAGCAAGTCTCCTGACAGACAGGCATTGAAGTATTTTGAACAAATAAACTAACATTGTGAATATAATAGTTCATGATGCATTTAATACATTAAGTTGTTGTAGCGTGTTTCTTGCTAATGATATGTTCTGTTATTGCCCAAGTTAATGGTTTCATCCAAAATTAAACCCTCCCAGCCACATTGTCAATCTGAATTACCTGTCAATCCTGCTTTGTGCCAGCCCCCTACTTGGAATTCCCCTTTGGAAATTCCCTAAAACTTGAGGTGTCATTAGTCTATGTGACCAAGCTTTCCCCTCTGCCTCCCTCATTGGAAAATGCCCTTGTGAGCCCTACCCTTTACCCCTCCCCAGAAGTTCTCCAATTTGCTAAGAATTTGTACCTTCCCCTTGCACCTCCCAGATATTTAAGTTGCAACACCCTTCCATGTTTGTCTTTTGCCCCGTGGATTCCCCATAGTATAAATCCTTTTTATCCGATTCAAATGACCTCTCCCTCCTCCTTGCCTCCTTTGAACGCAATCTGACAGCCAAAAGGCCACGGAGCAACAGCTCAAGCCACGTCCAAGGACTCCTGTTCCTGGGGTGTAACTCACTCTAGGCACAGGACCACAGTGCCAAGGTGAGTGGCTGTTGCATCATTAAGTCCTTTGGACTTCACTCTTAACTATAGTTGTGATGTGTCAGATCTAAATCCATTAAGTGCCATGTTCTTGATAAAAACATTTCAAAATGCATAGACTTGTGAATCCACAAGATTGGAACAAGAGAGATCAGAAGGGCTATTCCTGCTGCTTGAGAAGAGAGAAATGCTTTTTCTCTGCAGCTGTAGATATACTTCAATACCAATAAAACCATGATTATTTACACTGTGGCAATGTTCCTGACCTCTGCAGGCAGTTTAAACTTTAAGGTTTATCTTTTCTTTTTTTCCCATGCAGTGTTTTTACAGTCATAATTTTTTCCTAAGTGAGCTTGTTGGAGAAAAACATAATACTTTTATGTGTGTTATGGGGATGAGGTGCAGTACATATCAGCAATTTTTTGGAAATAATTGACCATACTATGCTTTGCAATTGAAAATCCATGCATCTGTCCTTTTCACTGAGATATGTTTCATTAATGGTGATATTGTAAACCATTGTATCATATAGTATTTGCTGGACACCATTTTTTCAAGAAAAATTCTCTGAAGTGTGTGCATTTATCTGTTTAAGTCCTCTTGTTACACACTGGTTAGCACTGAACCTGACCTGCTCACTCCAAGAAGCTGAAGACAATCCTGTAATGAGTGAGAACCAGGCTTCCCAGACTCCTGAACCTCTTCTAAGCTCTCAGAAGATTACATGGTTGGATCTCATTGCAGATGTTACACCTCAGTAACCAAAGAGATATCTATTTTTTGAAAAGTGAATTTATAAAAATCGTGTTAATAAATTAGAGCAGATATTTTATGAACTCTAAAACTCACTGGTAGCTCCTGAGATTTTGTTATCCTCCTTCTTCTGGGGCTTGTGTTTCAACCCCATTTGTGTTGCTCACTTCCCTTTTTGCCTTGTCTAGCATCTTGAGCCAACCACTCTGGGCAACCAAAGGGTGAACTTGGCTTCTCCGCAACCCAGATACTGAAACATGGCATGTAATTTTCCAGCCACAGAATCTGAGTGTTTGGTTAGCCTGTTTTTCTGGCTTATGCTGGCTGTTGTGGTGGCTGGAAGAAGTCTGAAGCAAGGAAAATAGTCTGGTGGTCTATCTTTGCAAATTTTTCTTATTTATTCATGTTTAGTTGTCATACATTAATCCCCTGCTAGTTGTCTGCAAAGAAGGCCCTGAGAAAATGCCCCTTGAGACTTTGGTGTGATATGAAACCCTCAACATTCTTCACCTGGTCCTGCTGCATGTTCACTGTGTTTGCTCCTGCTAGCCTTCCTCTTGCACTTATGTTTCCTTTCTCTTGTAAAACCATAATGAAATGATTTTGTGGTCAGCAGGGATGTTCATAAGATATTTCCCTGCAATAAGAGGTCTCATGACCAGCTCAGGATCTAATTTTACACTCAGATCATCTCAATACAACTCATATTTCTTATTCCATATTCATTTGATTCAAAAATCAAGATGATTATAGTTTAAATAGAAAGATTGTTTCCTTTTCTTCTTTTTCTGTTTAAATTAGAATATTAATATGGCATGGATTTCTGTTTTTAATGAAATTCTCAGGAAATCAGAAGCACCTATTTACTTTATGGCCTCTTCAAAGAAGCACATGAAGCAGGTTGGAAAAGTTTTAATACTTACTCATCGTATCCTAAATTAATTTCTACTTTATGCTGTCCTCCAATAGCCACCAGAAATAAAACTTCATGTTTATGTCTCTTATGTCTAAATGCTGACAAAGTTTCGTATTCCTTCTGTCTTCTGCTCAATTCTCTTGAGTTAATATTTTCTTAATAGTGAGTGTAATAAATTGGTGTAAACAATGCTTCTGGTGAAATCTTACAATGACAAATGGTAACATCTTAGAGTAGTACTAAAATTTGAATGGAGTAAAGCAGCAGATTATGCTGCAAATAGATGGAGGATTTTTCCCCCTTGTTGATAACTTTCTGATGAGAACACACAAAAGAAGAATGTAAATAGGCTGGGTGTCCTTGCTTTGCAAAGTCAGCTCTCTATATGGTAAGATATGTGACACCTATCTCACAGACAGGAGCTTACAGTGATGTTCATTAATTTTATCACTAACATAAACTTTTAATATGCATATGATCAGTATATGGGACTTTTAGGGCAGCTTAAAATGACTGTAACCTGTAATTACTACTCCTGTACTTGATTATAATAATCTGATTGCAATTATTCAGTGATTTTAATACAAGCCCCAAGCTATATAACAGTAATTCAAGTGCAGTGATTGGGAACATGTTTCTGTTTGGCTGCAAAATGATGTTTTAATTCTCACTGATTCAGGGATCTGGCTATAGTTCTATTCCTATAATTAAGGCACATTTATGCAGTCAAGTACAATAACTTTAGTTTGAAGTGAATTTAATTGGTACAAAGAAGCTATATAAAGTCAAAATGGATCATAAGCATTAATTCCTTAGATAGGAATAATAAAGCAAAGATACTTGGCTGGTTTGACCATTACAGTGAGATGGCTAATTTTTAGATAAAAATGAAAAGCCACATGGTAAGATGGGAGAGCATGTTTACAGTACAGGAAGATGCATTTTAGCTATGGTCCAAAATTATTACTAAAAGTTTTATCATTTTCTGTGTGCTTGTCTTAATCCTTGTTTTAATCAGGGGCGTTTCAGCCCCTGATCAGAACAAAGATGTTTAACCTACTCCTGGAAATGCTTTATTATGAT
>JAODKT010001744.1:52791648-52805635 GCA_027576195.1 Cossypha heuglini | reverse complement strand
CCATTGCTGTGAAACGTGCACTGTGATCAAGCAGGCCAAGCAGGTACAGCCCCTGTATTGAGTGGGTATCATATTCCCTGTCATGTACCAGCCTCTGGGAAAATTAAACTGTACAAAGGACTGTTAAAAATACTTTGAAAGGAAGGGGTGAGATGGCCTTCAAACACTGGGAACTGCATTTGGTGAAGGTCACCTGGTTAGCTAATGCTCTACCAATAGAACTGGCCCTGTTGAATCAAAACTTCCATGTATCACAGGAGGGGATAAAGTCCTCGTGGTACATACAGGAATATGTTAGTGAAATATGTAATGAATATGTTATAATATGTTAGCGAATATACTATGAAAGTGGCTTAGTCCTGCTTCCAGCAAAGGCAAGGATGTGAGTGCATTTGTTGGGTAATGCAAAGGGACAGGGAAACCCTGTGCACCTCAAGGGAATTTGACTCTTGAATGAGAATAGTCTGTAATGCTTCATTGTATAATATTGTTTGATGAATGACCTTGCCACTGTATGCTATAACTACCATGGGCAAGGAGTATGGACTCAGATGGTGCCAGACTCATCAATTTTGAGGCCTTGATGCAGCTTGGAACCAGCTGGCAGCACACCAGCACTCTGACCCTGGAACTCATCTAGGACAGATAGAAAACACAGTCATGGACTAAATGAACTCCACAGACATCTTGGAGGGACTGTGGAAATGATACCTATGCTTGTGTGGGTGTATATACATGCTTACTTAAATATATGTTTAGGTGGCCTGGAGCGGGTCCATGGATCTCTGTTGCTCCTACCTGGAAAGCTGCAACTTTCCCAGAGAGAGGATCCTGCAAGGGACTGCCTTCTAAGGGGGTCTTCTGGCAGGTCTCCCAGCTGCTGGATAAACCTCAGCAAGCTGCAGCCAGAGGCTGCAAGTGATCAGCTCTCAGTGATTTCAGCTCAGTGATTTCAGTTCTGCTGGCAAGGTTATCCCAGGCTGACTCAGGGACAGAGAGACAGGAGTGGCAAATTCCACAGAGGTTCCTTTATTATCCTGCAGCTCTGTGAAGGGGGCCAGGGACAGCAGCTCCCTGCTGAGCTGGGCAGATGCTGGGGTTTTTATGGGGGAAAGAAAGGGTGGTACCAATGGGGGAAAGACAGAGGATTAACATGGGCACTTAAGGCATGGTGGGATAACTGAAGCTTTTGGGATAGCTCACCATGACAACGGAGAATGTGCCCACCCAAGGGGCATCTCTCCAGGGGAGGGTTGAGAGAAGCTAATCACAGCCCATTCAAGGGATATCCCTCCAGGGAAGAGGTGTGGCCAGAGCCTTGGCAGGCTTATTGGCCTCCACATAATATATGTGTGTGTGTGTGTGTGTATGTATGTATACGCATTTATGTATATAACTGGAAGGTATAGGATCTGGCCATGACATAGATGGTATAGAAAATTGGGGTGGAATATTTTCTGGTTCTGGTCAGGACATGGTTAATTTTTTCAGTAGCCAGGAGGTGGCATTGCTAGACCTAGATGTTATTCTATACCAACTCATGCCATTTTTTATGGACAGGGAACCCTCTTGGTTCAGGCAGCATGGCAGAGAGAGTGGTTGGGTATTTTGGGAATGAGAACTTGCATATGGATCATTTGCTTCTTGTACACTCTTATTAGTTTTGTTGCTTTTATCATTTACTTTCTTATTGATGTTTCCACTAAAATGTTCTCAGCCTATGATCTTTGTCTTTTGTGCCTCCAGTTCTCCTCTCCATCCCACTGTGGGGGGAGGAGAGAGTAAGTGAGCACAGGGTAGTTAAGATTAGCTTCAGTAGGAACATAAATTGGTGAATAACATTCCTAAACCGTGACAACTCTCTCTCTATGCACTTTTTTATTCTACCTCTTCTCTCAGGCATGCTCACTAAGGTTTGGAAAATTTTACAAGCCAAAACCTTGAGAAGAGAAATCAATATAGTTTAGGCTTAAAAATCAAGTGTATTTTATACATAAAATATTATCCTGGTTACCTTATGCAGGGTGGCCATACATACATAAACAGAAACCCGTGAATACACATGTATCCATGGATTTATGAACAAAACTACATGGAAAATATTTTGAACTTAGTAGAAGAAGCAGCTGTGTACTTGCAGTTGTCAAAGTCCCCAGCTGTGCCTTCTGTGTAAGATCATGCAATGCTGTCTCCAGATTGTCAGGAGAACATATTAATTTTGTACCATTTTCTGTTCCCTTTGCGCTCTTTGTCATGAAAATGAGCGTGTATAATGAAGAGAACATGAGAGGCATTAACATTCGATGATACTTCACTGTCAAAAATAGTGGTCACATAATGGAAGTGGCATGTTTATCCACTCTCAAGGCCAACATAGGCATGGCGAATTAAAAGTGGCATGGCACTGCTAAACTGAATTTTTTGGAAAGGTTTATATTTTATGCAAATACAAAAACCCATTATGGTTGACAATAAAATGAAAAGTTATTTTAGTGAAGAGACAATGTTACTAAGTTGATTCCAAATTTCCATTTTTCCCCCCAAATTTCAGAAATTACAAAATATATTTTTCTTGAAATTGCTTTGTCCATGTAGGACTGCCTACATTGGAGGAACTTTTGTGGCTCAAATACAAGCCTCTTTGAAAATTAATTTCAAATCCAATTTGTGACAAATTACTTTTAGCCCACTATTTCAACAGCATCCTATTTTGTTGTTTCTGAAACCCAGTCTTCTGTGTACCATCCTCTAACCCACAGGATATTTTGAAGCTAGACAGTAAGGACTGGAATGAAAAGAAAATGCTGAGCAACGCAAACACTCTCATTATTTGGCCATCTGAATTCAGCTACATAATTTTCAGCTGATTTTGCATGGTTGAACATGTAAATCAAACACCGTGGCTGCTGCCAACTTCTGTAATAGCAGCTGCTCTACCTGGCCTGCAGACCACTGCCTTCTGTTTCCAAGCGCAAGTCAGAGGGGTACAAGTTTCTTCCAACCCACCCTCTGAGCTCCTGAGGATCCAAAAGACAACCCCATTGTGTCAGTGGTGTAACTGGATCGTGCAGCTGTGAAACACAGCATAATTTCCTCATAATGCTATGGAGTCAAAAGAAAAAAACAACGGCAACAAAACCAGGCTAAAAAACCTCGAGCTGCGCTGATCTGAATCTAGCTCAGGGTTTTCTGTAAGAAGAGATGATCTGATAGCTCTCACTTAATCTGTCCCCAGATCTTCAAGGATAGATTATTGGCTTGCTTCCATTCACAAGATGGCCAGAGGACAGTTTAACCACACTGCTTTTTCACATTAAGATTATAGGAAAATAAAATATTTTATCATCAGCAGCATCGGGAATTAAAAAAAAAAAGTAATAAGACAGGGATGCCTTCAAGGCTTGGGCTGGGAGAGAATTCAATCCAAAATAAGCTTGGAGATATCAAATATATATATTTCTTTGCAGTCTGGGCAGAGAATCAGTGATTTCCCAGTATGTTATCACAGTGATGAATGTGCATACACTAGAGGTCTCTCCCTACTTTGGAGATATCATGTTCTTCCACTGATCTTCCTCATCTCTTTGGCTGGAAATGTGAGGGGGAGAAACACTCCCAAGAGGGATCTTCTGAGCCATCATGCCACCTTCTACTTCAGGAAGGTACAACATTTTCATATGGTGAGCAAATGCCAAACTCTAGAGTTAGAAAGGGAAAGAATACCAATAAAACAATGAAAAAAGTGTAGGCAGCATTGTCAAGATCATTGCTCACAAAGGAATGGGTTTTCTCAACAGCTTGTAGAAAATTTCTCTTATATTCCCCCCCTTTATTACCTTTCCGTAGATCATTATGCTTCCTCTGTATTCTTCTGAAATGCTATTCTAGGAAGTTCAAAATTATTCTAATAAAGAAGAAAATTTGTCTCTTCCTTAGTCTGCATTTAGCTAAGACCCATCTAAAGCCCTGATCCTTCTTAACAACACTATGTGTATGCTGCAGTGCACACAGAAGCATTTTTGGTTTTAGTAGACATGCACGAACCAAACAGAGCATCAGTAAAGGAATCTTTTAATTCACACCTCCTGAGTGGAAGCAACACTAACCATCTTGTGCTATAGAAAAGAAAGTATTTTCAACAGTCTTATTGTACCTGGAAGTCCAAAACAACAAATATTACAGGATGTCAGCTTAGTTCTCTCTTGCAATATTACTTATGCAGCTGAACAGAGTGAATCATCAGATGACTCAATCTCCAAAACACCATTATAACAGTAAATAAATAAGCCCTTCCCTCACACTAAGGAATTGCATTCATACACATAGCCTTACTGAAAAACATGATTGAGAGTAATTTGAAAAGAAATAAATGCAATTTGAATTTTTAAAAAACTCATCAGCACTGCTATGGTTCCCATGAATAAACAGATCTGATTTGTTAAATCTCTTTAACCTTCAAAGATGATTAGGGAGTAATTTTTGTTGTTGCTGCTGTTGCACAAATGGATGGATACATTTTCCAGCAAGTTTTGGAGACGGGCTGGGAGCAGGTACAATTAATTCAGTACATATCATTTACTGCATCCTTGCTTCTTTCATAGAAATCCTTGCCAACTGATCCCAGGCAGAAGATTGGCTTTGGTTCTGCAAGCAGCTGCTCAACTTCCCACTTTGCTGGAGGTAAGATGTCACAGTAAAGCAGCTGCTGAAAGAGTGGGAGGGAGACACCAGTGAGCAGAAACAATTGTGTTGATAAGAAAAAAAAAAAAAATACAGGAGTGGCAATCTTTCTTTTCTTTCTTCTAACAGATTGGGCTGTACTAAATCTATTGCCTAAGGAGAAACAGTATGGTCACAGGTTAACCTTGAAATATGTGAACTCTTGGAAACTTGTGCAACTCAGAAAACCAACATAAAACCAATCCACTAAGGATATATTATTCCACTGACAGTGAGTTCTGTGATCAAATTTGACATACTCAGATATCTGAGGTTCATGAAGATTCAGAGATTTAATCTTATCTGATTCTGCCTTCAATGCATTAAACTTATCTTGGGAGAGATAATAATTATTTTTGTCGATATTGGTGTAAATAAGAATTCATAGGCTCAAACTCACATTAAATAGAAGTGGGGAAAAAAAAAATCTGGAATTCCAAAAGTCAACAAATAAATAAATAAATAAAATAATCTTTGGTGTAGCAGTAATGTGCTGAGATCAGTGCTCTATTTAAGGACTTATTCTCATAATTTTACTTGCATAATAGGCATAACTCAAATAAGTCAAGGTAAATTGCCAATTATCACAGGCAATTAACTGTTTTTTAGAAGATTTTAAAGCTGGGGATTTTTCAAATATTTTTTATTAATTAAGTTATTTAATTATTAATTAATTATTTAAGTAATTTTCAAATTGCTTTAGAGGTTGTTATATGAGAGTGACATTGTCCTTCAATAAAACACTTTAGAGTACTCCACAATCACTCCAGTGTAATAGCTGAGAGGTAAAATAAGAAAATCCCACCAAAATGTCCATAATGCTGAACTCTTATGGAAGGCATAACACAATTTCAACACTTTAGAGCTGCAAGATTGGCTTGAGGCCTTTTTTTTTTCTTTAAATAGGAAAGCTGTACTGCTCCTCTAACAACATGAATCCAGGAAAGTGGACTTTTAAGAAAAGTCTTTACAAAAAAAATCTTCACAAATGCTGATAATACTAAGCAGCTAGCAAACCAATACTAAGTTTTTGGCATTTAAACAGGAGGACAAAGTACATTCCTGCAGTGGAAAAAGTCAATATAAGCAAATACCTGTTCTAAAAACAGGACTTAAATATAAAATGTGACCCAAAGGCACACAAAGCATACAAACATGGGACATTTTAAGGCATGAGTGTATAAGTACAGGTTATTATATACAATGATGTCCACAGTCTCAGTACCCTGATTGTCCACTTTTAATAGGAAAATTAAAAAATCATTAAAACACATAGATTAGTACATACATCTAAATTTTATCCCTCTTCTATGCTGCAGAGATTGCGGGCATTAGAACTTCTCCAGTGTTTTTTGGCCTTGCCTTTTTTTTGTCCTTTTTTTATCCTAATTAAAACTATTGTTTCATTTATTTGTTGCCTGAGGCAGGTTTAATTAAACTCACAATTTTTCTAGTGTAAAGGAAGTCCATAATATCTTAAAGACTAGAAGAAACAACACACCCACCAAATCCAAACTGGCACAACTAGGTAGCATGCATATGTATAGTATCTACGTTTCCATTAGAATGTTTATATCTCCTTTTTGCCTGATTCTTTTTGCCGCAAGCTTAACCTATTTTTTTGTTCACCCATGCTGCATTTTTATAGCACATGTAGATTTTTTCCCTCTCATTTTATTTCTTGCTTTTAGTCCTGAGAGACATTCACACCCCGCATTGATACTTCTTTATCAACATTATGTTGATTGAAAAATACATCAAAGAGAGAATGTGTAAGATTGGATATCAAATAAAAAATACTCTGCATCTGTGCATTATGAAACTGAGCTACCCTGTCCTCTAATCTGTCTGAAGCTTTGTCACAATCCAACAAAATAATAAAAGGAAAAGCTGTTCTCACCTCATTTGGGTATGGAAAAGACACTAAATTTCTGAGGCAAAAACTCTTGATATGCAAAAGTTGTGTAGGTGCATATTGGTCATACTAATCTACTCTGAAGTGTTACAAACACTTGAATCTTTCTTATAAAAAATAATCAATGACAACTTTGACCCATTTAAAATCTTTCTTTGCTTTTCCTTTCTTTTTCTTGTTTTTTTCTTTACCCTTCACTCACAGTCAGCATGAAGCTGTACTCCCCTTTAACTAGCCATATTGAACAAAGAAAACATCTGCCTCATTCTTTTCCCCTACTGTGCCATTTTACAGAGTAGAAGCTTAATTACAACTGATTTTCTAAAGCTCATGTGCAAAAACCACAGCAGAATTGTGAGCAGAACTCAGATTTCCCAGTCTTGCTTTCATCGCTCCATAAACTTTTCCTCGAACTCCTTCAGTGTGCAGTTGGATTAGCTGAGCCTGCCATGACCATGCTCGGGTAGCTTTCTCTTCAAAAGGAAATAGTTGGTCAGAAAACATGAGAATTTCAGCAGCAAACACAAACCTGGATACTCCCAGGCCAAGCTTTGTTCTCTTCCACACCTCGGCCCCTGGACCATGCTGATACAGCTGTGTGAGACCTCTCAGTAAATCACATTGATGGAATTACCCCAAATTATGCCTCCAAAAAAATATTTATTTAGTTTTACCTGGCTCATTTCAATCATGTGATTTCTAATATGAGGTATCCATATCATCCCATATGGCAGAGGAATATATATGACAGTGGAGTGAAAGGTCCTTTAACAGATTTGCCAAAAAAGGCCAGAAAAATGATAACTTTGCTGTTCATTCCTCCAAAGAGTTTTCTGTCCTGTAGCTTTGCTGCTATGTCTGGTCCCAAAGAATAATTTTCTGCTTTTATTACTCCTTAATGATCAGGTTTTTGTCAGGCAGAGGCAGAAAAGCTGGTCTTCTTCCATTCACATTTTCAAGAAAGACAGAAAACTCCTTGAACTTTGTTGTACACAATCACAATAAGAATTAAAAATAAGCTGGAAAACAGAAGCTTCTAGTCCTGATTCCGGTTTTAGCCCCTTCCAGTCTCTGCTGAATCAACCCTGTTGGAACCGACAAAGGGAAAACAAGGTAGACTTGGCTGTACAAGAGATTCACACTTCAAACAAAAAAGGGAAGAAATGAAAATTAGGAAAAGTCAACAGACTTTTTGAGCTCCCAAGAGGTTTCAAAGCTGGTTTTATTTAACATTTTAGATAGCATGGAGATTAATAATTTACCAGATTCCAGTGACTAACTGATATCTATTCATAAGGGCTTTGTTTGAGTTCTTGGTCTTGGCAGGTATTTGGCAAGGAGCAGGTAATAGGAATTACCTGTTGTGTAGAAACTCTGAATTCCTGCTAATTTATTACCCATGCCACCATGTGATAAACAATAGTTAAGCAGTATTTGTTACTCCTGTCACTAATTTTCCTTTTCCCCAAACATTTCTTTGTATGAATAGATGACAAAATATATTTTCTATAGGAATTCTCTATATTTTCTAATAGGAATATCTTCCACTATCAAGATATCAACTTATGTACAAAGGAACAAAACAACTCAATAAACAACCAATACCAATAACCTCAAATACGAATTTTAAAAAATTGTAACTATTTGGCATAGCATTTGTAGTAGAAACATTACCAGACATCGTGGCTAGAACATTTAACTGTGGCTTGCCACATGCCACTGTGGAGTAAAAGTCACTAACATTAATTCTCTCTTCCCATTTTTATTTTTACTGTCATAGAGAAATGTGCAAAAGCCCTTTAAAGCCATGTGTATAACAGGTGTATCTGATGAAAACAAAGCCCACAAAGTCTACAAAGGATGTTGAGTCTGAAATGAATATTAAACCCCCAAGATAATGTTTTGATCACCAAAGAATAGGTCACAGATCAACAAATCTCGAGTTGTTCAAACAACCACAGGGATATTTCCCTTTCCATTAGTGTACAAAAAAAGGAAATGAAAAACAAGGGAAGCTGGACCAATGGGCTACTATAGCACATTGTGAATCTTGCAAGTAGAAAGCCCAAGATTGCAAATATCAGGTCAATTTTTACCCTGTTTGCCCTTTCAGTGATGAACACTGAGGCCATTTTTGCTGTAAAAAAGAGGAAAAAAAAATCACTATAAAAGCACACACTGTGTAATAATCTACAGAGAAAACTGAACAATTGAATGAATCTGGTCTAATAACTCACTATATCTGATGATTTTATCATCTTAGGCAATGCATTTGAAAGTAGTGCGCCTGAGCAAAGCATCTTTTCTCCTGGGTGCTCCAGAACTGCTGGGCTGTTTTTGAGTGAATTCAGAATGCATGAGAAATTCCTGATTGACAGCTCTGGAGAATATATTTATCCACAGAATAGGTAGAGCTTAGAGAGCAGAAATGAAAACTTACTCCCACCTCAACCCTGACCTTTAGGGGCAGGTGAGGAGCAAGTTGTTTTGTGTTAGGGTCAAGTTCCATCATCTAAGGATATTTTTATTGATTGCATTTTTTGTTTTGTTTATTTCATTTTTTTAACAACTCTGTTACTTCAGAAAAACAAGGAGTATGCTGCTGAGACACAGGGTGTGTCTGAGTCAGAGCAAAGCATTGGTTATCCCTCTTTTTAAAGTGAGTGCTTGCTCATTCTTTCAGTCAAATTTAACTCTTCAGGGTAACCCTCTCGTGATTAAGCTGTGGCAGAAACTTTTGATTGTGAAGAAATTGCCAATAAGTTATTGTTGCTACTGCAGCCCTATGTGAAAACAGATGATCTATTAAAACAGTGATTAATGGCCTAAGGTAGTAGACCCAGCTCCATCACGGGTATGAAAAAGTTATCTCTTCCTCTCTTCCTCTTTTTTTTTTTTTTACTATCTTTTTAAATTTTTCTGAAACACCACCTTGCTGTTCTTTTGTCTTTTTTTTTTTTCTTTTTTTCCCTCTCCCTACATCATGCTGGGCTTGGTTCCTCCAGTTAAAATAGAACAGTTAGCTCTCCAAAGTGAAATCAATGTTTCATAAACTACCTTTCTCAGCTCCTCTGAACAAGTGTTTACTAATAAAATGCTGGTAAATAGCAAGGATAAGTAAAAATGTTTGAATGGGAAATGGAATTGCTACACAAAAATTTAAATTTGTTTCCCAAATTACGAACTTGAGGTTTTGTCTATGGTGAAAGTTTAATATGTAAGAAACTCTTGAACAAGCAACAACATAAAATGTGCCTTTTAAATGGGTAAGTGTATTTAAATCATGTGAAAAAAGCAGACTCTTGAAAGATTGCACTGGAGATGACATATATATTAAAAAGTACTGTATAGTAATGACCCTTGATTATATAAGAAAAGCTTTTAAAGATGCAAAGACTGCTGTACTGTACATCTCTATCAGATATATTCATGATTATTTAATTCTTAAAACACAGAGAAATCTTTGGTTGTTTAGGTTTTTGGGTCTTTTTCAAATTGCAGATTTATCATCTGCAACTGATCAGAGAATGCCACTGCACTGGAAATACAGATGTAGCAAATTAAATTCTATTCAATGGGAAAAGAGGTGTCCAGGAATTACAGTACTTCATATTATGTTACATCCATTTATATTTAATTAATTTTTGGTTGGTTTTTTTTCTCAGCACTGTAGAAAGTTCTTAGGAACTTTAAAAATAATTTTAGCCCACAGTATCATTCTCACATTATCCTTACACTCTCTACACCAGAAGTTCTTATTGCAACATCAATAAGAGTACAAGTGAGAAAATTGTGAGGCTTTGGATAAAAAAGTAAAGCTGTACTGTAAACATAATGCAAAACATTTTCTTGTTTGTTTACAAGTTCAGTGACGAAGGTGAAGAGCTCTAGTGAACTATTGCTTTGAGCCCTAATGAAAATGCGTACTTTATTTAGCATTTAATCAAGGTTTATAGTAGTGTATAGAATTGTCCTATTCTGGCCAGGACATGGTTAGTTTTTCCAGAAGGTGCCACTGCTGGGACCCAGAGGTTATTTTATACCACCTCCCATCAATGCTGGGAGCAGGGAGAAGGAGTTCTTCTCCCTTTTCTGGGGAGAAGGAGTTTTTCTGGTCAAGAGAATGTGGTGGAGGAAGCCACCTGGTATGACTGGGGATTTTCTGTGTGAATAATTTCTTTACTTGTACCCCCTGTCTTTACTATTGTGGCTGTTAATTTTCTTATCACATTGCTGTTTGCAGTAAATTGCTTTTATGTCAACCCGTGATATTTGCCTTTTGTGCCTCCTACTCTCTGTAGCCCACTGCAGGGAAAAGAAGGGGGGAAGAAGGGGGAGAGAGAGTGGTGTATGGTTTAGAGTGTCTCAGTGGGAGCACTGAATTGGGGACTACCATTCCTAAAACATGATTGTTGTGTAGTATTGACTGCTAGAATTTAAGGGACTTGTTTCTCTCCCTCTAACTGAAGACGAATGCAAAGAAAAATACATTAAAAACAATATCTGTAAAGCATTTCTTCAGTATTTGTATGGATTGCTATAAGTAAGTCAGGATTACTTCTTTGGCCTCCCACACTCCTATGAACAAACTTTTAATACTAGAAAGCAGCAGTTTGAAGATAAAAATGGAGGTCCTTGAGTCTGTGGAAAATATTCTGGAACCACTGAAAAATTTATCACTGCATGCATTAACAGGTGAATGAAGGATATTTTATGTCACAATTTAGATTCTTAAATCAGAAAGTGTCACAAACGGAGTCAGCTCAGATTTTCTTTTAATTGCTTAGCTGTAACTGAACCAGGGCTTCTTCAGGAAAAAACATTTTTTAGTGCAAAAATGGAAAAGCTGAAACCTGTCTGAATGTATTGTGGATTTCCAGATATTTGATATCTTACTTGCAGTTACTGGCTATCAGACACATGGAAGGTGTTTTGGCAGTATGCACTCAGGTGAACTGCTCAGCACTGGCACAGCCACTCCTCTTTTGCCCAGGGAGCATTGAATTTTGATGTTACAAGCACTGCAAGGATGGTACATATAATTATGGTACACAGTAGTGCAAGCCTTGTCTTTGTAAATATATCCAGTGTTTCCTGAAAGTATTGAAGTGACAGTACTTCATAAGGCACATATGTGCTACACAAATACCCTGGAATCTTCAGATCTCTGTAAAAATCCTTACCAGTGAGATTCACACCCTGAATAGGAGCCTTCAGTAATGACATTTATTCCATCAGTGGTTCTCTGACTATCTCTGTACTTGTTCCTAACCCATCATGTCAGACACTGCTTTTATTGGCAGTTTTAAATGTATATGCTTCAAAATAATCTTCAGTTGAAACTGTGATGGGCTTCCAATATTGCTGCTTTTCAGGGTCTGTGAAAATTTTTGTAATACTTTTTAGTGCTTGTTTATGTTCAGCATATAGTACAGTTGCTATTTGAGCAAAAGAGGTGTCACTATCTCCTAGACAGATGCTAAAATATCAGGTAGCCTTGCTGGACCAAGATGATGTGGCACTCAAAACAACTTCTGTCTTTAACCCTACTCTGTTCTTGTCTGCCCAACAAACAGAAGGAACCACAGAGCATGATTGCTTACAGATTATAAAAGAAGTGATTCCAGCAGACCTAATTTAGGAGACAGCCCCTTGGAAAACCTGACTGGGGATTATTTACTGACGGTAGCTTTGTATGAGGTGGAAAATAATTATCTGGATATGAAGTAACTACACACCATGAGGTAATCAAATCAGGCACATGCCCCTCTGATTTCTGCCCAAATGCAGAACTAATTGCCCTCACTCAAGCCTTGGAATTGAGTAAAGGAAAGCAAGGTAACATTTGGACTGATTCAAAACACTCTTTTGGAATGATACATACACATGGAGCCATCTAGAAAGAATCCTTTTGACATCTCGAGGCACATTGATGAAAAATGGAAAACAGTCCTTGAATTTACTTGAAAGTGTCCAGAAACCAGCAGAAGTTACTGTCATGCATTGCAGAGCAGTTGAAGCAGGAAAGACCAAACTGGAACTGGGGGATCATTTAGCTGCTAATGCTGCCAAACAGGCTCCAGAAAAGGGCACATTAGAAAACAAGTTTTATCTTTAATTCCCTTGCCAGAGATGCCTCTCCCAGTAGAAAACCCAAAGTAGAGCGCTAGACACTGTCAATTAATGTAGGCCTTAGAAGCAAAATTTGATCCACAAGGCTGGGAAGTTACCCTAACTGGGAAGAGAGTCCTTGAACAGATTGTCCATGAAATAGTGGATTGCGATCTCAAAGCCACTTATTGGAGTACTGAAAATCTTTTGAAGCATTTGCAAAAATGTATAATTGAAATTACTCAGATAGTACAATCAAGAATCCAAAAAATGTACAGTTTGTGAGAGAAACAACCCTAACATGGCTATCAAAGTAGTTCTAGGAGCCATAAAATCTGGAAATGTTCAAATGAATGTAGGCAGATTGATTTTACTGAATTTTCCTTCTACTTCTGATGGATACCTTTTTTTGTGTGACCTAACTTTCCTCTGTTGCACCAACCAGGCTAATGAAGTCATTAAAATATGTGAACCAAATAATTCCTACATTCAGGGTACCTTTGGGATGTCATCAGAGATTCCCACTTTATTGCAGGAGTGGTACTACAGGTTAGGAAAGCACTGGAAAGAGCTTGGGATCTTCGTACACATAATCCTTAAGCTAGGGGCAAATTAGAGAAGTTAATTACATAATCCAATTGCAGTTACATAAAATACATCAGGAAAGCTCCTTGACATGGGTCCAAGCCTTGCCTGTTGCTCTGCTTTGAATTAGAACTCAGCTGCCAGGCAAAAGAAGCCCCTCCGAGCTGCTGCATGGTCAGCCCTACCAAGTACCACACATTCCAGGAAACACACACATAAAAGAAGGGGTTGATTTGAATGATTACCTCACTTGTCTTAGCAAAACTTTACAGGATTTGCTGCAAGCAGTTGTGCTCAGTGAGCAGTCTCCAGACTTACTGGACTGGACATGAGTTCCATGAGTTCTTACCAGAGATTGGGTCTCCTTGAAAGTCTGGGGAGCTGCTTTGTTTCAGCCAAAGGTTATTTGTACTATACCAAGTACTATTAACTATTAACTATTTTACTGCATTGATACTGGATGGAGCAAAATAATGGATACATTATTCCAGAATTAAAAGGGCTGAAGCCGCTCGAGTAATCAAACAGGTGTCTGAGGAAAAGCAAGATGTTAAGTCTTGTTTTCTTCTATCAAAGTGGTAGAGTGTCCACAGATATCCAGGTGTCCTGGTTTGAAGGACAAGTGTCTGCCAGTAAAGGCAGAAGTTTTCCTTTGAA